>WHYT01017286.1:118792-157971 GCA_009806455.1 Tetrax tetrax
GGTTTAAGCGTCTGCAGTAAAACAGGGCTTGGGTTTTCCTTTTCCTCTGGAAAAAACGGAACTAATTTTTTTTCCAGCTGCCAGGCGCTGCCGGGCGTGGGGCAGGAGCCCCGTGTCCCCACCCCATGCTGCTGGGCGTTTCTCTGCCCCGCGCGCTCACCGCTCCGCGCCGCACAGTCCCGCTCTGGGTACGCGGCTGGGGCACCGCTCTGCCCCGGGGAGCGTGGAGGATCGATGGATCCGTTATTTCTGGACAGGTAAGGAAAAGTCCTGTGATGCAGACGGGATTTGCAGCCGGACGCTGGAGGGAAGGAGGGACCAATGGAGACACTGAAAGGTTTTTTACAGCCAGTTTGTTGTGAGCTGGTGGGGTTTTTTGCCTTTAAATAAACACACAAGAGGTAATTTCTTTAGGTATTTCTTTTATAGCCACTGTCTCCCTGACACCTCCACGGGAAAGGGCTGAAATCCACCCCTCGCTCCCTCCTCTACCTCACCGCTGCTGTGCCCCCCCAGAATAGCGCCCGGGGAACCTGCTCCGAACTGGGTGGCCAGTGGATCGGGGGGGCTGGGGAGGCAGGACACGCTCCTGTAAAACAAAACCAACCAAACCCAAAACCATTGGGTGTGCTGGGGAGGAGGATTCACTTTTTGGAGCAGCCAAACCCCCGCTGTCGCCCACTGGCTCTGTTTTCCATGGGTCGGTGCCGGCCGGGGGCGGAGGAGAGCCCTCCCCGTCGCCGAGCGTCCCCGCGTCTCTCTGGCGAGAGAGACCCCGATTGTCCCCACAGGAGCTCAGCAGCTCCATTGCACGACTGCTCTCCCACCAAACGCGCGCTCCGGGATGGAGGAGCACCCGACACAGCTGGCCAAGCTGGAGAAACGACAGGAACCTCAGGAAGCTCAATGAATAAAAATCCAAAGTCCTGCGCTGGGGAGGAATCGCACCCCCGGCACACACACCAGTACAGGATGGGTGCCAGCCAGCTGGAAAGCGGCTCTGCAGAGAAGGACCTGGGGGTACTGCTGGACACCCAGTTTGCAAGGCAGTCCCCCAGCAATATGAAAATACAAATTTTTCCACCGTGCAACAATAAACCCCCGAGATTTCCCAGCAGTTGACCCAGTGGCAGGCCGCCGCCGTTCGCAAAGGCGCGGTGGCAGCGCGGTGGCTCTCACAACGGAGCAGCGCGCTGCTGGCTCGCAGCCCCAGGACGGCCAAAAGCACCCGCAAAAATAATTTCCTTTCAAGAAGAGCCAAACTGGAAACAGGAGGCACCCTCGTGGACAGAAAACCGCTTGGTTTTGGCAGGTGGTGTTCTGTTCGCTAATTATCCCAAACAAAAGAAAAGTGAATTGTCTGTGTGAGGCTCTAATTAATTACTACCCATCAGGAGTTTCTTATGCAAGGGCTGTCATAGGCAAAGCAGGGAAAGGCAGGGAGAAGCTCTCACTAGGAGATCTGAACATCACCCTTGACGGCTTATGGAATAACGCCGTGTCCTGCTCTTAGGGAATGAATGGGAAACAAATGCTGGAGATGGCGGAAAGGAGATGCCGGAGGAGCTTTTAACACTGACGAAACGCCTGGGACAGGGAGGTCTCTGGGCTGCGTGGAGCCTGTGTGCGATAAAGGTCACGGCAGCGCACACCTCTGTTTGTATTTCAGCTGTGATTAGTGTCTTGTCTCCCCTTTCCTTCCACCAGCACCGCGCGGTGCCTCTTTGCGCGGTCCTAGATCGCTCCTTTCTGAAGGCACACGGAGCTCGTTGCCTCTCCCTGAAAATGACTTGCCAAACACCCGCTTACGTCTCTAAACCCGAGCACGGCATTAAGGACAACAAACACAACACTTTCTGGTGCTACTTTTTCCCAGCAGAGAAACTCGTTTCAATATTGAAAGCAACGGCTTCTCCGCCGCGTCTCTCTGTGAGGAAGGACGGGTGCGGCGGGGAAGCCAAGGGGCGGGCTCGCTGTTAATTCTCCCAGATCCAAGCTGGCAAGGCAGAGCTGGGAGGCTCTGGGCAGGAGGTGGGCAGGACACGGCACATTTTCCGTGCATCTTGTCTTACAACCGTGGGTCCCTTCTGCTCTCTTCCTGGTCAGCTGGATATGAAAACATGGATATGAACTGGGAGCCCGGTCCTTATCACCCTCCGGTGACTGACACCCCGTTTCCTATCCGGGGTTTTCACAGATTGCTCTCTAAACCACCTGGAGCTATCTTGCCACAGCAGCCGCTCCTACGCTGCTGCATCAGCAAGGTTAGAACGGCGCTGGCTTCAGGATCTAAATTCAGCGTATCTGGTGTGTTTCAACGCAAGCGCCGCTTTGTGGCACCTTCACCGTGCTGCCCGTCACCATTACGCGGTGACAGTGACCAGAAACACGAGCCAGGCTTGTGGCAGGGTCTGAGGCAAAGGAGAAGGGCCAAACGCCAGCGGGGAATGAGCCCTTCACGGCCCGCCCGGCTTTAATGGGCCAAGGAAGGAAAATCTCTGCTTTGATGGTGATTTGGGTAGCGTGGGTTTGGAAGAAGAGATTTTGCCCCACATTTTGTAAGCTGACCGTCCACCTTCAGCATCCGTTGCTAAATCCCTCCACTCAGACCACAACCCGAGCCTCGTCTTGCCTGCCGTGACAGCGGTCAGCGGTACAGCTGGCGTTCATTGCTCTCAACAACTGTTGTTTATTTAATCTTGTTTTTTTCTAACTTCTTTTTGTTGGATCAGTTATGGTCAGGCTCAAACACAGAAGGTTTTTGTCATTGTTGTTTTAAAAATTTGCTCTGTTTTCTGTAGGCAAAGTGCAGCGTGTGAAAGACAGCGAGACCTTTCTTGCCCATCTGAGATCCTCTTTCACACTCCAAAACCCACAGGTTCAAACGGCTACTGCTTTTACATTTTTAGAGAGCTGATGTTAATGAGCTGAGCCTAGTAAATTAATTGTTTTGTGAAGTGGGTTATGTTAGTGGAGTTGTACCCTGACTGAATTAGACACATATTTTGAATGTGATTTTCTAAATCTAATGAAAAACCTAGATGCAAAGAAAGCGAAGGAAGACCTTACCTTTGCAAGCGTCCTCATGTGGAGAAAAATCACGCCCCTGGGCATCTCCCAGTTAACCCTACAGATATCTAGCTGCTTTCTGTAGCTCACCTGGGCTGCACTTTGGATTTGTGTTTGTGTGTGTGCGCACAGGCAAAGGCAACAAAAAAACCCCCAAACCAAAACAAACCTCGTACTGCAGACCAAGCTGGAGGTGAGCAAAGGAGCGAAGAAAAACACCTTGTGAAGAGCGTCGGGTGATTGCAAGGGGTGCTGGCAGCCCTGAGCAAGCTGGAGGAGACGGGGTGCAGCAGCCAGCTACGACTGTTCTGTGCCCTCTTTCTGAAGCACAGCGACCTGGAAGAGGAAAAGCAGAAGGCTGGCTCAAGAGTCCGATTCCTGAG
The DNA here is from genome assembly GCA_009806455.1 of Tetrax tetrax. Classification (NCBI taxonomy): domain Eukaryota; kingdom Metazoa; phylum Chordata; class Aves; order Otidiformes; family Otididae; genus Tetrax; species Tetrax tetrax. Next base: position 122,245 of record WHYT01017286.1, read on the forward strand.
GAGAACGAGGTCAGCAGTCGAGATGAACGACGGCAAAAGGGGACGAGAAGCACGGGAATGCTAACGGCCGTGTTCATCCTGCTGCTGGATTTATCTCAGGAAAATGTTAAGCAGTAGGGACCTGTCATCCAGACACCTTACAGACTTCCAAGGCAGAGTGTCCCAGGCCAGCCCACAGACATCTGTCCGGACTCAGACTTGCAGATCAAGACTGGCAGAGGGAGGTGCAGGTCTGTGGGAGAAGGGCCCGTTTCATTATGTGCAGCTGAACGTGCCTCACGCTCACGACAGGCAGCGACTGCGATGCGGCTCGTGTCATTTCTCCTGGCAGCAGGAGAGCAAATCACTTTGCAAGGCAGGGGCGCGTGCGAAAAGTGGAAAGGAGGGCCCTGAGCAGCCTCACCTGCAGCCTCCACCCACACCCCTGCCCAGGGCTCTATTTAAGCCCAGCCCTGGGCCCTCAGCCCCTCCTTGGGCTGGGCTGTGCTGGAGGAGCGCTTCTCCGGACCCCGCTGATCCCAGCCTGCGGGCTGGCTTCCCCTCAGGCCTGTCTCACCGCTACGGCTCTGCCCAGCAGTCACCGGGATGTTTCCTCCAAGCTGCCTTCACCGGACCTGGTCTGGCCAGAGCAGCTGGGACTTTGGGATGGAGGCCTGGCAATCTGCCTGGAGGAACGGTGAGATCTGCGTGAGAACAAAACGGGCCCAGCTCTCATAAAATGCAATAGCTGGGGTTTTTAGATCACTGTAAATGATTTCTCCTAAGCAGCTGTAAGGAAATGGCATGCAGAACAGATTATTTGGGTGAGAACATATCCAAGCAAGCATCCTGCTGGAAAAACTACTGTGTGACCAGAATTGTGGAAGGAGGGAGGTGGGAAGGGACCTCTGGAGACTGCCTGGTTCTGCTCAAAGTAGGGTCAGCCAGGGCAGGCTGTCCAGGACTGTGTCCTGCTGGGCTTGAACAAGTTTAAGGTATAATTTGCAAAAGCATCATTTTCCTCTACGATGAATCAGTTGTGCAAGAATCATCCCTTGGGATTTCCACAACTGATGGGGGAAGAAAAAGGTCCACTGGGAGAACTGGTTGAAACATCATCGAAATTTGTGGTTGTAACTATCTGTTAAGTGACCTTAAACCTGTGTTTTGTAGTAGTGTTGAGCCTTTAATATTTGTTTCAAAGCAAACTTATTTTTCCATTCAATGTAAAATATTAATGTTTAATTAACTAAGTGGCTGGAACACTGGCACTTTACAAGAATCAAACGTTTCCCAACAGATGAAGAATGCTTGCTTTAATGTCAAGACTTAATTTCTTGTGTCTGTTAGATGTGATCAGATCAGTTTATTAGACTGAGCTTTAGCTAATACCTTCATAAAAATACAAGGACCTTCCAGCCTTAGCTGTTATGCAAGACAAGAGCTGAAAAATATTCTTAGCAGCTATTTTCTCACAGAATTCATCAACACCTAGCCAAGGGACCAGCCCTCCCTCCTACAGTTTTATAAACTGGGCTGCTTGCATCACCACGCGGGTTCGGGCTGCCAGGCAGCGAGTCCTCACCGTGAGGACCAGAAATATTCCCAGCAGGTTCCTCCGCAAGCGTCAGCTGGGACCCCCACCGCCGCTTTGCGCTCTGACCCGCTCGGGGATTTCGATATTCATAGGAGGCTTGGTGGGATGAGTCAGCTCCGTGTCTGCCAGGCTTCTCGACTAACCCTGGGCGGCTGAGGGGGAGGAAGAGGAGGGAAGTGTGTGTACTGCTCAGCATCCACAACTAAGGCTGTTGTGGAGAAGCCACAGCACAGCAGCTAACTGACAAAGCTTCTTCCTTGCTCAGTGTTTTGCCTGAAAGGAACAGCGTTGTCCTGTCCTTCCTGCTAAAACCAATACCCCATCCCCTGGGGTACGGTGGTACGTTTTTGGGCCCATTATGAAAACTGTTGAACCTTGAACTAAATCACTGGTACAGTCAGCTTTTCCAAAACATGGCATAAAATAATCCACCTTCCTGCACATCCCACTGCTTCCCATCTCCTGGCATCCCGGCTGCTCAAGCCACACCTGCGTGCTGGTTTATAAACGAGAAATTCCCGTGATCGCGAACCGTCCTTGGCTTGGATTTAGGGCTGCATGGAAGTAGGCTGTTCTTAAAAACTACATTCAGAAGACTTTAAAGTTAATGAAATGCATTGCAGTGGTTTAGTAAGCTAACGCCCTTTTCATACGGAAAGCTAGCCGATCTTTTCCAGGGAAGCGACTCTGCTGGGCCTGCTGGGATCACTGTCTTTATCTGTTTACACGCGTGACTTGGGCATCCAAGGCGGTCTTCTCATCCACTGTGAGCGTGAGGAGACTGATTAACAGCCTCCCAAATGAGCTTTGAAGGGACAGGCAGCGCAGCCTTCACCGCGCAGCTAACTTTCATGCCTTTCTCTCGCACGTTTCTAATAATGCTATGAGGAAGCTAAGCAGGGACGGGGCGCCTGCCCTGCACCTTGCCCCTCTCTGCTCCGTCTGTCCTCTTCTCAGCTCTTGAAAGCAACAATTCTACTTCTGGGATTAAATGTGGAGGGTAAATTTCATTGCCTGAGCGCAGACAGCATCTCTTATACTCCATTTAATTCCCCGCTATTTGATATATATGAGCTTCTTCAGCTGTTTCAGCTGCGGTGGAAGGGCAGAGATGGGAGCACAAGCCCTCATTAATTCTGGCCAGTGAATTAATTAATTGATCTCTGACCATACTCAGGGTATTTGTTCCCTTCTCCTATTTCCATACTGTCCTATTAATCTCCTAGCAGTCTGCAGCCTCCCCTCCGTTTTCACTTGAGTTCCTTTTTCTAGTGCCAAGGCCTTTGTGGAAGAGGAGAGAAAGTGACAAAGCCATTTGGGTTTGAACTGAAGGCTTGGAAGAAAGATGACAACTGTGGAGGGAGATACTGGCCATCTTCTCTGCTTGGTGTTGGCAGTACCAAGAAATCTCCTCCTGATCCTCCCTGAAAAGAGGAATTTTGGAGGGAGGAAAAAGTGAAACCAAGAACAAACGCAGAAGATTGTGCAAAACACCACAAAATGGGAACGACTGTCTTGGTGGAAGCTCTGGGGCTGCGCTGCATGTTGGGCACAGGAACCACAGGAACTGGGAAACCTTTCTGCCAGTGATGTCCTTCACGGTGCAACCCCACCTAGCTAACCAGCAAAGAAGAGACTGGGGAGGGAAGAAATTTCACCCTAGAGACAGAAACGTTTTCCTCTTTCTTTTGGCAGTGGAATAAGGACTGTGTTCCCCTTATTTTTAGCATCGCTAATATCAGCCATCCTCATTTAAAACCCACTTGCTTTTACTCCCTTTCTATTTTAACAGGAAACATTATCTTCTTTTTACTGTTTTGACAGTACCTCACTGAAGCCATTTATTCCATTCTGCACAAGCTCTCCTACCACACTTATCGCCAAAGCATCTGAGTGCATTAAGCAAAATGACTAACATCTGCCAGGTTGTTTTTTTTTTTCTGTCTCCTCAGGAAAAAAAAAATACAGATGCAATAGTGTCCTATTTTGGTAAGTGGGACTTTTTCCAGATCCTCTTTTACATACACATTGCTTTATTTTTTTTTATATTGGAGAAAGCAAAGCCCTAGAAATGGACCCTTGACATGGAGCCAGGATTGGTGACACATTTATTAAGGATATTTATTTCTTGGTTCATTCCAGTGCCTCAGATTTGATCCTACTACAGTGGGCTTGCAGCACGGAGGATTAGGAAGGTGAGAACCCTGCACTGGATTTTGTTTTATGGGAACTCGAATGGAGCCCACGATGGCTACTGATGCTGCTGAGGTGATGTTCTGCAGTGTCCTGGACGCTAGCTGGAGTTTCTGAAGTGCTGTGAGCTTCCTTCTCAGCTGCATCACACTGCTGTACCTCAACTGAGAGGTGATGAAGGCATGAATAACTGCAGTCAAGTCGTCCACCAGAATGGGACAGAAATGGTAAGAAGTCACCTGGAGATGATGAAAAGCATTACTCCTGGAGAAGTCACCTGGAGGTGAAAAGCATTACTCGCTGGTGAGAGCTCAGTGTCAACAATGCAGCCAAAACCACTCCTGAGTTACTGCCTGAACTGGCCACTCGTGCATCACCTCTACGCTGTCAGCACCCGAGTGTTTATCGCCGGACATCTGTGCACTGACAGCTATGGGACCCTGAAAGTGAAAGCTCCAGCAGCAGTGGAACATGGTCCCACTGCGGTGGAAGATGTCCCCTTCCGAAAGCATTCAAAGCCTCGTAGTGTATTATCCTGCCGGTTCCTGTACGGAAGGCAGTGGGATCCCAGGGTCAAAAGCTGAAGCATGAGAACAGATGCCTCCCTCCTACCTACTGAGAGGAGGAGACCAATCCCTCACTGCCAGGAAAGCTGTTTCATCTCTGTGCCTTGGCCTAAATTTGTGCTGAGCTGTGAATATTGGCTTCAGAGAGACGCGCTTGGAGGTGGCCTTTGGGCAGCTTCTCTGTGGATTCCCACAGGAACGGGGAGGCTTGGCTGTGAACGCATGAGCTGATGTGCCACGAGTGGGAACCGTCGGGATTTGCCTGACTACTGCGTGTCTGAGGGTTCAGGAGGTGTCTGTGGGGAATGAGAAAGGCATTCATCACACAGAACTGGTCAGTGTCGGTCACGGCCTTGTCACAAGGGGTATCAGTCAGATTTATGGGTCTGAAGTCCTTAGGGTGTTTAGAGCTTCTTGGGAAGGGAAAACGTGCTCAGGAATGGTATTTGGTAAATCAGTCCAGCAGTGTAAGAACGGTTAGCTTTGCAGCTCTCAGGATTCAGTCCTGGTGCAGACTGAGCGCTCAGGGTCGGTGGAATATCTTAATGCCACGGATGACTTTGTGAAGTTGTCTTGGCAGACTCAGCGGAGGAAGATACGATCGCAGTGTGAGCTCTAAGGCGTTTCTTAATTTCACCCTCCCTGTATCAGCCTTTGCTATCAGTATTCAAGTTTCCAGTAGGACATCAGAAAGCCAGAGAGCTGTGAAGAGAGGAGGAGCGTTTGAGGCTGCTGCTGCAAGCTAACGCGCAGCGGTACCAACCAGGCCCTCCTCCCGTCCGGGGGAAGCTCTGCTGTGCGGTATTAGGCTCTGGAACTTCATCAGTGTCAGTGAATCGCTGACTGAATTGGGATTACTGATAGTTCTTGTTGCTGGGGAGTTACAAGATAGCATGTGCTGTCTGAAGGCTGTGGGGGACTAAGAGTAAGGTTTTAATTTTCCTGGCCTTGTAGTCTAGAAGAGAAGGGTTTATTTTAACCATTCAATAACTTCGTGTCCTGCCATAACTTACATATGTTTGGTGCTTACAGTTAAGAGACAACTCTCCTAAATACTCCATGTCCAACAATCAAGGATTTACCTAAACCACAGATGAAATCTAGAATCCCTGTAGAGTTGCACAAAGTTTAACACCCTTGCACATCAGATTCTTGATCAGATTTCTTACACATGACTCTCCGACCAAGGCAGCATAAGAGGGAGGAGAAGGGGGGGAAAAAAAAAAAAATCACCTTGGTTCTTACTTGCTTCTCACTGCTTCTGCATGCTATTGAAATGGTACTGATGGTTTTGCAGCCCAAATTTTGTAAAAGGTATTGGCATGTTTTGAGAGGCCTAGAAAAAAATAATAATTATTAAAATGTCTGAAGAGTGAAGAAAATGCCATGTAGAATGAATTTGGAGATTTTGATCGGCTTGGCTTATCAGAAAGTGGATTGATTAGCATGTAAAATACTCCCAGTTTTTGGTTTAGTGGGGAAGGGCATAAGAACCACTGTCTGAAAGCTGAAGTGGGACAAGTTCAAAGCAGAGTGTTGAGTACAAATTTTATTGTTGTCAGTGAGCAGATCGCTAAGCAGTGACTTCTCTATCCTATCTTCTGACCCAGGCTGGGTGACTTTGAGTGACTTTCTCCTGGGTGAGTAAGGAGAAAAGCCTTAGTCAAATATGCAACACTGAGCAGGAGGAAACTGGTGAAATGTAACGGCCTATGAAGTACAGAAGACCAGACTGGTGCTGGTTTAGCTTGCCTTTTCTGGGACTTATTCCTTCCCAGAAGGAGACCCTTCACGTGACAAAAATGAAGGCGTTCCTTACCTGAGGGCGAGGCTTAGGGCAGGGAGAGCTGTGTGTTGGCACAGATCGGCATGTGTCCATCCACGCCGGGCAGGGCACGGGGCCGTAAGCCACCCCGGATCCTGACCAGGGCTTGCAGAGAATCATGGCTCCTGCACACACCGCCGTGCAGGCTGCTTTGGCCACGGTGGCTTTGCACAGGGGTGCACTATCCCTGGACAGCCGCTTAGCAAAGCGGTATGATACCAAGCAGCCTTCCTCTGCAGGAACTGGAGGCGGTCGTGGAGGCAAGAGCACAGCTGGCTGCTCTGCAAGGTGACAGCTCCCGTTTCTGCCAAAACTCAGCTTGAGTCTCCGCTGCCCCAGCCTCTGGTGTCTTGCTTTTGTGTGAGATGACAAAGTCCAGCTCCTGTGACCAAACACAAGCATCCTTGGTTCCACGTCCAACTTCTGTACCCGGTTGCAATATGAAGTAATGAAGGAAATACGGTATATTCCCCAAATCACCATTTGAATTACAACTATTGGCAGTCTTATGCTTCTCTGCATTACATGTACGGAAAGAAATTTGTCCCTTTTTGGAGGTGGGAGGAGTGAAAAACTGAACTCGTGTTGATAATTAGTTATATACTCTGTGTCTGCTAAAAAGCAACTTCCATATATTTTACATAAATCTATTGAGCAGTGATTAACCCTTAGTTTTACCACAACGTAACTGAACAGCTACACAGACAATCTTTCTTCCTCTTTATGATGATGCAGGACAAAACTTCCATTCAATATTGTTCTCTTACAGTGCAATGCTTAGAGACTGGTTTATCAAGAGCTGGTATGGTCTGTGCTGTCGGATACTGGCAATGGGATGGTACTTGAGCAAGAACTACAACACAGCAGCCTTCTGTTCACTTTTCAGAGGCTACAGTCATTAATCACTGGAAAAAAATCAAAGGTCTGTGTGTCATCCACAAATGGCGAGTTCAGCTCTTAATTCAAAAGATTTTATAATGAACGCATTTTATTTTTGTATTCTGAGGTTTTGGGAGTTGGAGCGGGTTCTTTAAGCCTTTTAAACACCGCTCCTCTGCTGCACAACTTGCTCTTTTAAAATGTGAACCAAGTTCTTCACATTATTACTCCAGAAACGTGGCCTTTGATAAAGACATCAACACCCAAAGATCTCTCATCACTGTTCGGATCAAACAGAAGTTCCTACCGTAATGAGATAATGTAAAATGAGTTATTCTTATCTACCCCATCATGGGTATTTGGGGGTGGTGTGACCAGCCAGGGGCTTCAGCATAGACACAGGATCCCAGGATGGTTTGGGTGGGAAGGGCCCGTTAAAGCCCACCCAGTCCAACCCCCTGCCAGGAGCAGGGACATCTCCAACCAGATCAGGTTGCTCAGAGCCCCGGCCAACCTGGCCTGGGATGTTTCCAGGGATGGGGCATCCACCACCTCTCTGGGCAACCTGGGACAGTGCTCCACCACCCTCAGCGTAAAACATTTCTCCCTTATACCCAGTCTGAATCGACCTCCTCCTGTTTTAAAACCATGACCCCTCGTCCTGTCACAACAGGCCCTGCTGGAAAGTTTCTCCCTGTCTTTCTCCCCGGCCCCCTTTAGGTGCGGGGAGGCCGCTCTAAGCCGTTGCACCTGGAAGGCCGCAGCTGTCCGCCCGCCTGGCCAGGCTGCTTCCCCGCGTACCTTCCCGCCGCAATCCTTCCCGGCGCCCCGAGCTGCTTCCTCTCCGGCTCTGCCCCTGCGGACGCAAGGATAAATTGGCTTTCTGCCTTATTTCTACCCAATTTGCAGCAGACCTCCCCTCAGCGCTCACCTTCGCCCAGCAGCGGCTCTCGGTCGTGCCCGCTGTGCCCGTCCCGGAGCGCTGAGGAGCGGGGAGGGGACACCCGCGGCGGGCGGTGCTGGGCCTGGGCTCCCACCCAGGGCAGGGCCGGAGGCTCCGGAGGGGCCGCCCCCCCCCCTCCCCGACTCTTCCCTCCCAACCTCCCTTCTCCTCGCAGCGGCCGCTGCGGGTCTGCTCGGCCGCAGCTCCCGCCCGCCTCAGGGCCGGGCCGCCGCCGCCACCGCTCGCCCCTCCGGTCGCCCCCGCCCGGCGGGCGTGGAAGCGGGGCGCTGAGGCGAGCCCGCCCCGCGCCCCCCCCTTCAGGGGAAGGGGTCGCTCCGGGAAGAGGAGAGGATCGCAGCCCAGCTCAGCCCAGCCGCCGGCGTAGCCCTGGCAGGTGGTGGCCGGGATCGCTCCGCCGCGCTAAGCCCTCCTTCCCGCCCCGCTGCCATTGCCGGAGCCGGTCGGGGAGAAGCGGCGGAGCCATGGAGCCCTGAGAGCGGCGGCGAGCGGGGCTGAACGGCCGAACCTGCGCCGCCGCGGGGAGAGCGGCAGAGCCGCGGCGGGAAGCCGGTGGAGGTAAGCGCTTCCCCCGCTCCCTCCGGGGCCGGGTCTCTGTCAGACCCCCCCCCAGCACGGTGCAGGGGGGTATCCGGTAGCCGGGGGTCCCGGAGGGCGGGGAGCGGGGTGGGTCGGGGTGCGCGGCGGCACCTGCGCGCAGCGGGGGGAGTGAGGAGAAACATCGCCACCCGTGGGGTGCTCGGGGGGCCTGGGTAAGTTTGGTCGTCGTCAATCACATGGCATTAGGAACTGATGGCTAAAAAAAAAAAAAGGATTTGCTTTTCCAATGGTGTACTTTAATTATTGGGTTTTAAAAAATTATTTTCTTGCGTTTCCCCCAAATTTCTGTTGGGATTTCTCGTTGGATTTTGGACCCGTTGAGGCTGTTGTGTCGCAGCATCGCGTTTCGTTTACACGCACGTCCAGGAGTTCTCGGCGCTGCCAGGGCTGTGGGATGCCGTGCCGTGCCCCCACCTCTGAGGTGGGCCAGACGCGGGCTCTCCCCCCAAAGTCCTCGTCGCTTCTTGTCGGGTCAGTCCTCCCAGCACTAATTTCCCTGTGACGTTTTCTCTTCGAGGCTTTACAGCCACTCTTCATGTTTGCCAACATGTGGCTTGAGTCAGTTTGGTTTTTTTTGGGTTCTCTTTTTCTCAGTTCGGTGCCTGGTGGGAGCTGGAGGTTGAGAGGGGCTCTGGAAGTTGAGCGTTTTCCTCCGCGGAGCTCCGCGTCTGCCCGTGGGGTGCCGATGAGGGCAGAGAGGGGTGCTCCTTTCACCTCCTTGTGTGAGGTGCAGTAAATCGGCCCTGATAGGCAGCGAGCTGTCTCTGGGTCTCTTGGGGTGGAACACAGCCAAGGAGGTAAAGAGTTGTTCTGTGTGGTGCTCAGCATCTTCTGCCACAGACAGTATCCCAACGAGGGTCACCTACGCTGAAGAGAGAATTCCTGATAGCTTTGTAAGTTGTCTTAACAGCAGAGTTCATACAGTGCTTTTTATTTTTTTTCCTCTGAGAATCTAATGTCCAGAGGAAGCAGTAGGGAATAAGCTCAATAATTGCATTTCCATGTTTTAATCCAAAGAAACAGAGAACTTTTTATAGCACTTTGAGTGAGACACTCGTGTCCCTCACTGTCTGGTCCAGAGACAGTGGCCAGATTGTAAACAAATCTCTGATTTATAAATAATCTAGAATCTAAAGCTCTTTACTACAAAGAGTGCTTTTCTAGTGTGCTGTTAAGTATACTGGCTGCATATAGCAGATTATTCGTCGTAATTTTCTGTTTCTCTTGTCATCTAATCTGTTTTAACATGTTTCCCTGTGCCTGCTCAGGTACTCCAAGTACGCCTATATCTTATTTTATTCCCATCTTTGGACAGCTTAGATTCCAGTAAACCATTTTTAATGTAATATTTAAATGTGAATCATAGACTCACGGAATGGTTTGGGTGGGAAGGGACCTTCAAAGCCCACCCAGTCCAACCCCCCTGCCAGGAGCAGGGACATCTCCAACCAGATCAGGTTGCTCACAGCCCCGGCCAACCTGGCCTGGAATGTTTCCAGGGACGGGGCATCCAAGGCCCGTCTCTTTGCCCGGCGCTGGCAGCTTCGTGTCGCAGACCTTCCTGTTCTTCCCCAGCCGTCCCTGTGCTTACTTCCCAGCTCTTTCCAACTCCCATGAAGGCCTCTCCTTCTTCAGCATTCAAATCCTCGCTCAAGAGTCTGACTTATCTATCAGGAAGCTTATAAGAGATTAGCTGACTAATTGTCTCTGTGAGCAGTATCTTCCTTAAAAAGTCATTACAATCAACTACCTTGAATTTCCATATTTGAAATGGATAGCCCTAGATAGATTTGTACAATCCTTCCTAAAAATGGCAATTTTAAGCGCTGACGAGTTGGGCCAGTTGGCATGGTTTGGTTTACTCAAAGGACCCTGCCCTGAAGTGATCCCTTTGGTGTATACATGTATATAAATATACATATATATAAATATACATACATACATATATATATATATAATATATAAAAAAAGTGTACATGCTGTCCTCGATATAGATGTGGGTAGTTCTTAGGCGTTGAGAAAAATAGTGACAAAATGATGTGGAGAGATACCTTTGTTTGTTTAAATTAAACACCTGTTACGCAGAAAATAAAGCATGTAAATCTTTAGACTACTTCCATCTGTAAATTAAGTTGTATAATTATGGCAGTAGGGTAAATATAGGCTTAGCAGATGGGAAAAAATATTAGAAAGGTATAGAAGGGATGGCGATGTGAAGGCTCCCCTAAACTTGAAGGCTGTTGCAAACAAATGTGTGTCTGCATCTGTGAAGTATTGGTTCTTAAGAAAAAGGGTGTTAATCTGATGTTCTTACTCATGCTCTGTCCCCCGTCTCCCCCCGTCCCCCCCCATTTCCCTAAATTTAGGGAGTTAAAATAATTTGTCGGCTTCACTTTCCCATTCTTGCTGCTGCAATGTTTTGGTTTCAGGCAATGCAGAGGAATGGTTATTTAGCTGTTTTAGGTAAAACATTTGAGCTGAACGTCTTTAATTATGAAAATTTTTTTCGGCTTTAAAAACTTGTTTTCACAGAAAAAAAGGAGCAAATTGATAGTATCAGGTTGCTTGCTGAAAACATGTGTGAGATGCCCGTTTCTCTTTTCTGCGAGTATAAAACGCCGTTGGTTCTGTTCCTCTGCAAGCCCCACGTGCCGTTACATCCCAAATATTTTGGGAGTATATCCCTTATTCAGGTTAATATGTATGATGAATGGTATAGAGAAGGTAAGTTAAGAACCTTTTTCCTGGCCGTGCAATATAAGAACAAGTAGGCATGCAGTGAAATTGAAAAATTAATTGTTAATTTTTTTTTTCCATTAGATGTATAATCAGAGTGAGGGACTATTTGCCAGAGCGTTCTTGAAGCTTGGCTAGATCCAGAATAATTTCTGTAAATCACAGAAGTATCCAGAAGTATGAAAAAACTTTGCAAATACTAAAAAGACAATTTTGGAGGGCTGTGGAAAAGATGTAAATGTTTATCCTTCATAGCTTAAGCCGGTCTCTGAGAAACAAGGCTCGGAGGGAACTTTCTAGGAGAGCAGATTATTCTACGTCTGCCTACAGTGGAATTTCTTGCACTTTCTGTGGAAGCATCTGGCATTACTGTCAGTGATGAGAAAATAGATTAGTGATGATGATGGATTAGATCTGTGGCTGTTCAGGCGCTTAAAAAGTGTAATTCTGTGAGCGTACATGTGCACTCCGTATTTGGCACTTCCTTATGTTTGTGCACCTAACCATACGCTTTTTATTTTATTAATAAGTTGGGGGAAGAAGATACAGAAAATTCCCTTGTAGTTGTCTTTGCTTCTCCCTTTCCCTTCTGTCTGTGTGGGTTTTTCTTGTGTGTGGTTTGTGGGATTTGTTCCTCCCCTCCATCTATCTCTCTTTCCTGAATGTTCTCTCCTCTTCGGAAGCCAAGCAAGAAGCGTTATATCTATTTTTGCCCATGGGGAATGAGGAGGCAAGTGGAACCAAAAGCTATGTCATGAGTTCTGCGCACGTGGTGGCATTTGACTGCCTTCTTCAACCTGCTGAGAGGTGGCCAGCGGGCAGAGAGAGGGGAGGGAAGATGTCCCGTGATGGGAGCGGGCGTTATTGATGGTGGGTAGGACACTGATAATGTATTTCTGTGAGGGTGACCAGGGTTGCTTGCTGTTGGTAGGAGAGCCGTGAAACCAGGCTATGACAAGGTAGATCTGGAGGGGTCTGTGTAGGTTCAGGGCCTGGAAGAAGTAAGGACAACCTTGGTGGTACTGAAAATATAGGTTGGGAGTTGGGACAGTGTATACCAAAGGTATTGTACGGAATGAGTTGTTTTATATAGTAAAAAAAAAAAGGTAGCGTATTTGGAGTAAAATGATAAAGCTTGGTACCTTCTGGGCTGAACATCTTTACTGTTAAACTGTTAAAGAGTTGAGAGATGTGTAAGAGTTGGTGCCAGCACAAACAAATGGTTTGCGATGGGCTGTTGGACGGTGAAATGAGGCTGGATTGGATGCGGCGTTTGGGCTCAGGAGGACGTGGGTGGGTGAGTTACTGCTGGCTTAGGTGAAGTTACGGCAGATTCTGGTGGGGTGGAAGCAGCTGAGAGCTCAGCGCAACATGGCTGAAAAAAGCCACTGGAGAATAGATGAGAGCTGTTGTGAGCTTAGGTGTTTTCCCCGTGTGTAGAAATGCTATGTGTAGTAGTGTGACTAAAATTAGGGTTAGGGATTGGCAAGCTGTGGGTTGATCACCATTTCTTTCTGTAACACCAGTAAGGGCTGATGCTAACGGGGCAATGCCGTGAAGGTTAAGTCTTGACTTAATGGTGGTTAAAGCCACAGATAGGGCTAGGGTTGATATTTTTTTTTTTTTTTTTTTTTTTTTTTTTTTTTTGAGCTTGGATTTGGAAATGGGAGCAGCTGACACACTAAGAAATGTGCTAAATTATGGTCTTTAAGCTGTGATGGCTGGAGCCGAGTACCCAAATGTCTTTTGATGGGCTGTGGAGATGAGCAGCCTTGCTGAGCTGGAGCTAAGATCCAGGTTTCCATTAAAACTTGCTGCTTTTAGATGTTTCTTGTTAGGCAGTCACCCTTCCCAGCAGCAATATAGGGATTGCTTTCCTGTCTCAGTGAGTGGAGTCAGCTCTAAGGTTTTTCGAGCTTCCACTCGATGAAGAATTCCATCCAACCCTTAGTGTAGCCATCCTGACCCTTCCTTTCTAATAAGCCAAGCCATTTGTTCCTTGCCTCGCTGGCTTTTAGCCTTAGGCATAAAGGAAGATGTTTCTTTCAGAGACCCAAATCTCAAGTTTAAGGCAGTCCTGCCCGTGTGGGACGTTCACCATCCAACGTTAAACACAGTGTGTCACGGCCTTTGGCGCCCTGCTCCAGAGGCTCCTGCGCAGCAGGCCGTGGAGGCCATCTTGGGGTGACTGACTCTAGTTCTAAAGTTTCTTTTTATAATTGGAACGGTAGTTAATTCAGAGGACCTTTCCTTCTCAGGTGGTTTAAAAGCTCTGTGATTTCGCTGGTGGTTAACCGAGAAATTCTACAGCAGTTCTATTTTCCTGTGGGCTGTAAGTAGTTTGACAAAATAGCAGTATTTCAGTGTATGGTGTACCGTGTAATATATTAAACGAGTTTCTGGTGTCAGAAAACCAGTGGAAGCCACCGGGATCCATCAGAGAAGTCGAGGCAACCGATGTTCTCTTTGTTTCTTGGAGTGTTGTGAATGATGCCTGGAAGAGGATGGAAAACCCCCTCGGCGGTTTTGCGTTCCGTTGAAGGTCTAGGCGGCATTTCAATGGGAGCACAAGGATGCAAATGATGAGGTGACATTTTTGAGAAATGCTTTGAATGTCATTTGCTGAAATACACTTTATTTGCAAACAGCTGCCTGTTGAGAGCCTTCAACTGACCTGACTTAGCTGCTAAACAGTTAATGTGTACTCATTTGCTCTCTAATTATTTGCAGCACAGCTGATAATACCCTACTTTTGACCTGATTAAAAGCAGCAGATTTTGCAGGGAACAGCAGCTATTTGTGGTGAAATGTCTGCCTTCCAAGCGGTAGGTGTTAGTGAGCAGCAGATCTAGAAGTTCAGTTCTACAAGTAAAGAAGTAGGAAGAGAGAAAAGAGGAAAGAGAGGTCATCTAAAATAAATTCAAGGAGACAACGTGGTCTTGAAGACTACGGAGAGCTGGGAAAGCGCGGCAGAGCATGGAGCAGCTAACAAGCTGATGCTGTGGGATGGCTTTGTAAGTCATGTCTGGAAGAGAAGTCATCTCTGCTCTCCTAAATCCAGAAGGAAACCCAACCTGTTGGCAACGTTTCAGAGACAGTATCTGCTGAGGTCGTTACGTGTTCCTTTCAGGCAAAGATATCTCAGGGAGGCTGCAAAAGAGAGCTAGAGTGAGAGCTTAATGCCAGGATTTTCTCATCAGTATTCTTTCAGATATTCTTCTTTTATAACAGTGTTTCTAAACTTGTAAACAAAAAGTTGACCCTTTCCTTTGCTAGAATAAATAACTGTGATATTTTCATTTTTGTTTTTGCCTGAGGGCCAGAGTGAACTCAGGTGCCACTGACACACACAAGAATCAGTGTTCCTTCTGGAAACTAATCCAAATTAAGTGATGGTCTGCAGCGTACAGGGAATCTGGGAGTTGCTGGAGCTCCAGTGTTTTCTCACTGGCATGTAAGATTTGGTTTTGGGGTGTAATCTATGAAATGTCAAGAGAAAGGGGAGGAATTTCCTTTGATGAGAGAGAACCTTCTCTAACCTTCTTGTTGCTAAACATTTGAGTGATGCAGATTGATGTGGATTGAATGCTTTCTGCCTGCAAGATGCTCACTGAGTGAAAAAGTACTTCAGAGCGTTGGTTGAAGGAACAGTACTATGCTCAGATTGAAAAATACGTTCTTGCAATTGATTTTTGTTTCATTCATGCTTTTGTAATTCAGTAATTGCTCGAGGAAGCAATAGACTGCATACCACTTGAATAAACAGTACCAAAATAATCTTCTCAAATTGCCAGAGCACGTGTTAAATGTGAAAGATAAATCTGGAGTGGAGCTCCTTGCAATGGGGATACTTTCGAGAGTGCTTATAAATAGTGAAACCGGGAACTTCAGGAGGAGAGGAACCCAAAATGATTAATCCTCAGTAGTAACCGTTTCTGAAACTACAAGCCCAAATAAGAAACAGAAAATCATCCAACCTCACAAGAGCTCTTGCGAAGAAGATAAGTATAAAACATATGGAAGCCTTCAGGGTGAAGCTGCTCTGTTTGATGGGATTCTGTTCAAAGAAAATCATGTTCTCGGGATGCGCAGCGTGCTCGGGAATACTAATCATCCATCTCGCGGTGTCTGCGCGTGGTGCAGGAGCTAAACCCACTGCTGCCTATTTTGGACATTCCACTTGAAGAAAAGGCGGCCGTGTATAACGTTTGCAATCGCTGTCGGCATCAGCTTGGAAAATTGTCACTGGAATAGCACTAGATTTGCCGTTTTTCATCTGGGAATGGCTGGTGGCGTTTAGGGTTCACAGTAACACTGGCCGTTGTGCGGCGGCAGACACAGAGCGTTTAGGAGCAGGACGTTAAGTGCTATGTTGAGAGCTTGGCTTCGTATCACCGCTTCTGCCAGAAGTGCTCCTTATCTCACTGGGGAAACCGCTCAGGGGATCAAGGGTGTATCCTTCGGGATCCTCAAAGGAGAGCAGGAAGCGTAGGCCCAGCATTGTCATCCTGTGGAGAGGCTTCTCCAGGGAGTCTGGGCGGTGAGGTTCAGTGCACAAAGTAGAAAGATAAATTCTTTAGCATCTTTGCTTGTTCCTTAATCATCCACTATTGGTGTAAGAAATATTTTGTACAAGTATTAGTCTGCAAGACTAGTAGTGTCTACAAAACCAGTACTGTTCTGGTGCAAGACTCCTCTCATGTAACATTGTTGTAATGAAATGAGTTCCTCAATTCAGTTATGTGTAGTAAAAGTTAGAAAGTACTTGGTAAGCAAAAGATAAGGTGTTTGTTTAGATTCATGTCAAAATAGAGAAGCTTTATGACAAAAACCAGTAAGTTGGCCCTAAGCAAACTTTGTGGACATCAGTAGAAATCATTGATGGATTTTTCTAAATTAAATATTGCTTCTCTTCTTTGACTTGAGGTATTACTGTTGTGGAGTTTGCTTGTTGCTGTTATTACCAGGAGGAATTGATGCTAGCTGATTTTTTTTTTTTTCTTTTTAGCATCTTTTTTTTTTTTTAATATATATTTATAAAACAAGGAACAAGCAGGAGACATCTTCCAAACTCCTCTCCATGGAATGGCTTACGCCTCCACGCGCCCCTTCACCAGCAGGACCACACATGCTCCTTTTCTCCTTCACCTGAGGGTAGTGGCAGTGATGTTCCTCCTGTAGCACTCACCTTTCAGGAAACTTCTTTCTATGCTGGGGTCGAATGCATTGGAGGAGGCATTTGCCACCAGCTCCCAAGAAAAATGCCCTTCTCCCTTCCCACAATTCACTACATGATTAGACTGCAATATGGTGAATCCCTGGAGTAGTTACTGCTTTTTGCATTTTACTCTGTGGAGATGATGATGTCTAATTGCTTCTTTATTTGGTAGCTCTTGCGGCTGCCTAATGGATCACAGACCTGCACGTTGGTGGGCACCAGCACTTGCTTTCCAGTATAACAATGTAAAACCAGTAAGGAAATGGTGAACTGGAATGGAAGCCTCTACATCAGAGCTGCAGTGCTGTTGGGTCTGGGCTCAACTTTTTTGAAAGTTTACTTGCAAGGAGTAGGCTGGGGTGGTTGCAGAGCTTTGAATTTGTTTTTCAATGCACTTTTTAGGAGGAATTTTTTTTTTTTTCCTTGTTGGAAGCCTGTAGGCTCGGATCATCTTTCCTTTTCCTGCAGAGGAGGGGGAAAGGAGGGTTCTCCATATGTCTGTGGGGTTAAAATTATCCTGCGTGCGGTGCGGCTGTGGCTCTGCAGACGAGTGCGGTTCCGCGCTCTGCAGCCAAAATGGATAAATCCAAATGGAGAAAGTAGTGGGAATGCTTCACTCCCAAGTTTTTCAGGTTCTCCAGCACACCCAGTTGGCCCCATACTTATGGTTTTGCCCTTTTAAGTAGGAGTTCTTTTTCTGCCACGGGAAGCGGAGTCCTCGCTTTTCTCCTCTGTTTCCATGCCGTTGGGTAGAGGTGGCTGTTGTGAAGTCCAGCTCCGAAGCTGGTCCAAGTGAAAATGAAGAGGGCTAATTCTGCCCACTGCAACGCTGCTGGACCTTGGGATTTGCCTTGAGTTTCTTGCATCTTCCTGACATTTCCAGCAGCAGAGGTCTGCTTGCTCGTACCCTGAGGCTGTGAAATGTAGACCCAATAAATTAGATTCTGACTGCTTCTGTGCTTGGGCTCTCAGTACTGCTTGTGAAGGGCTCAGTCTTTCTCTTCTGGGATGTGTTATAAATGCCGCTTTCAGCCAGGTTCCAAGCTGTTCTGTGCACCATGTTTGTTGTAGAAAAACAGCGAAGGGTACATCTTTCGCAGGTTTATTTTGGGCATCTAATTTGGTTTCAGGAAAAAAACCATTTCCTTCTATTCTGAGTTCTCAAAGGGAGGAATATGAGCAATTCCTTATCTCAGTGGAAGGAAATTTATAGGGAGGGCACCTGAGTGTTGGAGCGAGTTAGGAATGTAAAAGCCTTTTGAAAGGAGAAGAGAAGCTATGATATAGTGCCTCCCCCGAAATCCTGTATGAACAAATTAAACTGAATGTAATTAATAACATCAAGAAGAAATCCATTAAGTTGTTATAGTAACTGGAAAGCTAAGGTTTAAAATGTATGATCCGAGTGAGTCAGCTCTGGGGGAAGGGATCTGAAAGCCCACATATGGAGAGCTGGCAGCATCCTATTCCCTGGTCTCTTCTCCGTCCGTGCCCCGGGAAGCTCGGCTGTAGGCACATCATGTGGTTAAGGCTCTTACCAAGCCCTGAGTGTCTTCGAGAGCACGAAGGACAAGTGTATTCTGTCCACCCCATGTATCTTGTATCTGCGTGACGATTAATGCTTGTCTCCGCAGCATGACTGGTGATCCTTGAGGAAAGTTGGCAAAGCTCACCGAAAACAAATAGGGGTCGTGGTAGCAGTGCTAGGTCTTTCCGAGAGGCTCTTTCATAGCGCGTGATGAGAATCCATGGGTTCTTGTGTCCTGCAGAGCAGCACTGCCCGGTTTCTGGAGGTCCCCTGGAAGGAGGCTGTCTGCTGAGCTTTCGTAAGAGGGAATTTGTTTCCTTGGGATCCTGTTATAGAGAAAGACGTACATGACTTTCTTTGACCTCGTTAAAAATACTCATGTAGAGAGAATATGGGAAAGGATTGTTCTATTTCCATGTGTATGTACTTTCATTATTTGCAGTCCGTGTTTTCTCAGGATGCAGCTGCTACCACAGCAGTGCTTAAACATCTACCTGCTTCTCTGCAAGTGTGAGTGGCAGGTAATGGCATGGGGCGTCTGAAGACCGGAGTGCCGAGATCTGGCATCCTTCTGTCAGCCTGCTGTGAAGGTGGTTCTTGCTGTTGTAGACTGGTTGGTTCTTGGTATGGAATTCTGCATCCAGAATTAATAATAAACCTTTGGAACAGCAAAGACTTGCTGTTTCATCCTGTAATTCTCATGACTGTGTAGCTTCTGCCTTAGGAACAATGAAGGTTTTGTTGAGCAATTAGTTGCATAACGGCAAGCTCTAAGCCTAGCATTCATTTAGGAGTGTAGTGGTCTATGGTGATCTTAAACTATCTAGACAATATGTAGAGATTTATTGCATCATGTTCTGTTTAAGAGTGGTAAAAAGGCCTGTCACTTATAGAAAAGAATTTGCATTTGTTTTTAAAAAATACACAAGTAAGAACCTGACTGTTGGACAACCTGCGTAGACTTCTAGGTATGTCTTTGGCCGGTCTGATTTATCAGCTGGCCTAGTGCTGCAGTGACTTCAGGTTTATGTGGAATTCACGTCCTGTCGGTAGATGTTAATTCCTGTTTAAATAAGGGTATCCCGGAGTTTAATTTCTGATCCAAACGTAACCTTGTGTCTAACAGCAATTAAGGTTCAAAGTAATCGGTCTCCACTTAGTTTATGGTATTAATAGAAGGTAAATACATGTATATTTAGTGATACAGAAATTGCATATGGTGAGTATATGGTTGTACTACAGGCCCCAGGGAAATACTCTGTGACCCGTGTAATGTGGGATTCTTTGATCTCTACCAGGGTGATGAGAACAAGGTGAATACATGGTAGTTTTTAATTGTTATATTCTACAAACTGTAAGAAATGCTGATGTATTGCTTTAAATTTTGCAGGGAGAGTAATCCTTGCTGTAAAATCCATGTAGTAATTTAACACTGCTGATTTACTACAGGAGTGCAGGTGCCTTTTAGCTTTTCAGGACGGTAATCCTGACAGAGGAGAGTTTTAAAACTCCTCCACGCAGTTTCTGCGTTGGGGATTCGTGTAGCTGGGTGGTAGGGCCATAGCACTCCCTATATCCTCTTAATCTGCTAGTCATCTTTGAAAATCCTTACCTTTATTTTCGTACAGCCATTTAAAGAAATGAAAGAAAGCATGCAAGTAGCCCTAAGTCGGTTCTTAAATGACTCTAAATTCTGTGCGTTCTTTGTCTGAGTAAACACATCACACGAACAAAATGGGAAGCCTTGCAGAAACGTTAGGCCACCGTTGTGACTTACAGCATTTTGAAGGCTGATGTCTTGTGGCACGTAAAGGTCATTTGGTGTCTGCGCCATGCTGCTGTTTTGAGTTTTTGCGCTGGAAGAAGCAAAAGCATCATGCCCTGACCTAAGGTTAACTGGAAAGAATGCTGTACTGATAATACCGAAATATTTTATTTCTGGAAAAAAGATACATGAGGCAATACACAGTCATCTGTGGCCAATAGAACTACCTGTTTTAAAAAGAACTCAGATATTTCAAATACATTCTTTTGCTTCGTTGCTGCAGAGGTGAGGAGCTGCCTTATACCAACAAATTTTCAAATCTTTTTAGAAGAGCAATATTAATTGCAATTATCTGCCTCCTCTTCAGTGGTAGTTGAATGTCTCTCTGTAGGTTGGAGGCTATGGAAATGGTACCGGTTATTGCATCTCTAGACAAAATTGTTGACTTTTGCCATTAAGACTCCATTTTCAGTCGCTATTATTTCACTAAATTACCAGCTGCGTGCAGAGCAGTAGTAATTTTCTCGGGGAGACTGGAGGCAACCAGGTTGGGATTTATGCTTTGACCAACCTGGGACTTTCATACATCCCTATGTTCTGCAATTTCTCGTTTTCCAATTCCCTTTGCAACTTCAGCGTTGAATAATTTGGAGAGAAGAGCCAGAATTTTCCTGGTGACGCACACAAAAGAGCCGTGACACCAAGCTTGTCCCTGTGAAACGGTCTGCGCTCTGAAGCGCGGGGACGTTGCAAGCAGAGGTTACCGAACAGTGCGCTCCTCATTAATGGCCCTCTCTGAAGTGATATCAATTGATCAAAACTTTCTAAAGCATGCAGCAGACACCGAGTGTTGGAAGTATCACCCCACATAATTAAAGGTTTGGAGAGTTTTAAATAACTAGGAAAAAAAATTACAGCGAGAAGTTTGAGGAAAATGCTGGTGTTACCACTTTTCACCTAACATAATAGCACTTGATTTCTGAGGAAATTGCAGTGTGATCTAAAGTATTCTTTCATCTTTTTCAAAAGATGGCTGATCATTTCAGCCTGAAATCTAGAATAATGCATATATTTTCCCAACAAGCAAAATATCAGATACGAAGCAGTATTATAAAGAAGCAGTAACATCTGCCTTGGCTAAAAGAAAATCCTGGAATAAGAAAGCTTAAATGTTCCCCTAAATCAGGCTTTTTCTAAATCTCTTGTTATAAATTAGTTTTTCAGAATACAAAAATGTTGTCGTAGATCCCTTTTAAAATACATGAAGTAAAACATTTCGATGGCAGCGGTCTTAGCTGGTGGTTGGTAGAAAACATCTGTGCATTTGAAGAATCCCAAAGGCTTTTCCTTTAGTTTTAAGTTTTGGTTTAATTTTTTTTTTATGGGATGGACAGACAGAAATTGCATTCTGGAAGGTGCTGGTATGGAAGAAAAACTGGGATAAATCAGGTTTGCAGTTGACCATGCTGAGCTAATGCAATTCTGTCCCCTTTAGCACCCCAAATGCCGTGCTTTGCCTTTGCAGATGAGATGTGAAATTTAATTTTCAGTTACGTCCTGTTTCTGTATGAAAAGGGGACTTCATGCAAAGGAGAATTCCTGAAAAGTGGAGCCATTTGATGGACCACTTCTCCTCCGAAGTGCGAGCGTTGGGTCAGATGCTTTCCGGTGTGAATTTTGGAATGGGGTTGAGTTCTCCTGACAGGCCTCAAATCCGACAGTGAGAGAATGTCCTTAGCTCTGATTGAACAACTGAGTTATTTTTGAAACCTCACAATGTCACCGTTTGTTGATAAATAGTTATTAGGGGAGTCAGGCAAAGAGTGTGAGTTTAAAATTGCTTCTCTTTTCTAATCTGTGCACACACAGCTGGTGTGCTCTCCCCTGGGCGCTCCTGCGCGGCGGTCGGTGCAGCCGGTTCTCCGTCCCGTGTCTGGCTCTGCTCTGACTGATAAGTGATTTTCAGTCAGTGCTTTTTTATTTCTCTGCCTTTATGTCCGTGGCTTTGAGGCTGAACACGCTTGCCAAAGGCTTTGAGGTCTGTGGGGTGAAAAGTGTGGTGGTATTAAATGTTTCCGTACCTTGGGCAGGAGATGCTGGGACATTGCTGTTGATATACGGTTGATTTTCTTACGAGAGATGGTGCGCGTGCTCCAGTGCATTGCATACAATTTTTGAGACCACGCGCCGTAGCACGGAATGATTATGCCTGTACTTAATAACAGAGTAATAGCAGCTGCTGCCACACAAAATCTGCGCTCTAAAAATCTCCTGTGTATGTGTCAAACAGAAACGATGCTGCAGGCCGGCAGGGTTGTTAGAAGCAGCATAAGGTGCGTGGCCAGCTGCTGTTACGCTCCAAGTAGCCTCCATTTGTACTCATTTAGCAGCACGGAGAGGTCTCTCCTGGACTCTTCTTTCTCGTCCCTTGGATTGCCTTTTGTGAGCAGTCTAGGATGCACAGATCATGAAAACGCAATTTATCAGCTGCAGAATCCTTCTTTCTGGTGAAGAGAGTGCTCGAGGGGCTGGAAACGGTCAGCAGCGGCTGTTTACCTTGGCACAGAGCGTCATTTTTCCTTTTTATTTAGTTTTGGTGTGTGTCTGTGGTCAGAAGAACCGGATACCTGATCTTGCTGTTATCGCTACGGAAGCATTTACAGGAATTGGCCACGGAAGAGGTTTTGCCTCAGGCCGTTCAGCTGCTTTGTGAGGTGGTGTTTCGTGGCTGCGGGCTTGTGGTTTTGAGCTGGGCTCTGAGATGAGCGGGACCTGCCTGAGCGTGACTGCCTGGAACAGAAAACAGCCCTGCCACAGCGCGGAGAGCTCTGGCCCCAGCTGCGGCTAGTGCCTGCTCCTGTTTGAAGGTGCTGCTGGGGATCTGACCGTGCTCGTTTGGCCCCTCATCTCCCATTTTATAAACCATCTGCAAATAAAACAGGACAGTGAGAAGGGTTATGGGAGACTCAAGGGAGATTCTTGTTAATTTTTATGGGATTTCTAGAATCGTAGAATCAGAGAATGGTTTGGGTAGGAAGGGACCGTTAAAGCCCAGCTGGTCCAACCCCCCTGCCAGGAGCAGGGACATCTCCAACCGGATCAGGTTGCTCAGAGCCCCGGCCAACCTGGCCTGGAATGTTTCCAGGGACGGGGCATCCACCGCCTCTCTGGGCCCCCTGGGTTGGTGTTCCACCACTCTCAGGGTAAATAAATTTTTCCTTATATCTAGTGTAAATCTGCCCTCTTTTAGTTTAAAGCCATTACCCCTTGTCCTATTGCAACAGGCCCTGCAAAAAAGTTTCTCCCCACCTTTCCTGCAGCCCCCTTTGGGTACTGGGAGCCGCTCTCAGCTCTCCCCGGAGCCTCCTCTTCTCCAGGCTGAACAGCCCCAGCTCTCCCAGCCTGGCCTCACAGCAGAGCTGCTCCAGCCCTCTCAGCATCTGCGTGGCCTCCTCTGGACCCTCTCCAGCAGCTCCACGTCCTTCAGATGTTAGGGAGGCACTGAGGTGGTGCCTGATGCCTTGCAGGCTGGGGGAAGGCTTTTGGAGCAGCGTGGAAACGGCGTTCATAGCAAGTCTCTTACTGGCACGGGGCCTGACCAGGAGAAGCCCACCCTGCAGCGGCATTGGGCCATGGCCGCAGAGCCTGTGGGGCAGGCACAGCTGGTCAGCAGCCCCGAGGTCCTGCCGCAGCACGGCCGCCTCTCCGTGGGGTGAGCTCCTGCCCCGCGACGCAGGTGCAGCAGCAGTAAAACGGAGCAGTGAAGCCTGGTTCTTGCATAACATCCAGGATTTGAGGGATCTGCTCGTCACTGGGCTGTCGGCATTTCTCGTGGGTGCCTTGGACTTTCTCCTTCAGCCAGTTGAGACTTCCTCTTACTTTTGTGGGGCCCCTCACTAGGGACCTCTTGCAAATCTGATTTTGCATTTCATCTTTCCACACTCGTCTTCAGTGTTTTTTTTTTTTTTTTCAAAAGGAAAAACTGGCAAGGTTAGGAATGCTCCTCTGTTACAAGAGTTCTGGAGGATGTCTTCTGCTGAGGATGCTGTTTATTTGCAGGCTTGATTGTGTACATCTGTGCTTAGGATCATTGTGTTGCTTGCTGCATGGCTCTAGTATTTAAAAATAGAAAAAAATCCTTCTTGCAGCCCGTTTGAACTTGGCTCCTTCCATAAAAACCGTAGGGGAAAGAGAGATCTGAGCATTTTAGAACTTTTCCTCGTGGAGCAGAGCAGTGTCTGGGTGAGTTCGGGAAGGTGAGAAGGAGCTCAGTGGCGCGAGGCGAGCGCGGCGTTGGCTGGCGGTGCCCCAGCGAGCGTTTCCCCGCGCTGTTCATCCGGCACATGCTAATCCCGCCTGAGCCGCAGCGTTTCCGCTGTCTGCGCGGGCTAGCGAGGCTTAGCGCGTTGTGCTCCTCTCCTGGTAAATACACGTGGGGAATATGCCATCTTTTTAAAAAAAAAAAAAAGCAACCCACCAATCTGAAAGGGGAGAGTGTGCGTTGCATGCATTTTCTGTCACACTTTTTAATTTTATTTTTAAACTGACATGTTTCTTTTTTTTTTAAGCATGGTTAATAATTGTTCTCTCCTCTCTGAATGCCGTGCAGCTCCGCTCCCAGGAGTGGGAGGCTCTGCTAGTCATTTGCACGTGGAACAAGAACGGTATAAATTGCATCCTTCGCTTTCCTAAGTAATTACAGTGAAACTCCTGTACGTGCTGGTGGGTAGCACTATCAAACTGCATCCTTCGTTGCTGTCAGAACTGATTTTTAAATTAACTACGTTTGACTGCAATAGTAGACAAACTGTTTTAGAAATACAAGATTTAAAAGTCATTAACACAGTAAAGAAAATAAAATAATGTTTTCTGCAA
This sequence comes from Tetrax tetrax, assembly GCA_009806455.1. Lineage (NCBI taxonomy): Eukaryota > Metazoa > Chordata > Aves > Otidiformes > Otididae > Tetrax > Tetrax tetrax. The sequence goes on from WHYT01017286.1 coordinate 146,967, forward strand.
CTCTTTTTTTTCTGGCTGTTAACATTTGCGTAAACATTTCCTGAAAAAAAGGCAGGCACATTTTCTCAGCAGTAATAGTGAAAAATATTGTTTGTGTTTCGCGGGAGTTCTGCAGAGCACATTGGGCCTATGGACAGTAAGCGATGTAATTATAGGTTCAAATTAGTGTTTGATTTTCCTATTGTAAGTGAATTAAATGAAGAGCAATGGCAACCCGATTGTATCCTTTGCTGGAAATCAAAGAGTTACTGGGACTTCTGGAACAGACAGACTTGGTTATTCTCAGCTTTAATGATTAGGTTGGCAGAGAAAAGATGAGTCTCTGCAATCCTCTTAACCTTGGCGATATCTTGGTAAGAAACCTCCTAATGAAAGTTAAGACACTGGTTTAATAAGGATCGTTTACCCAGTAGTAACGTGGCAGGGGAGGTGGGTTTTTTACAGTTCTTTATTTGGCCCTGCGTGGCTTTGACAGAACTGCCTCAAATACGGACAAAGCACGTCCTGCATGTAGCTTTCACTTTTTGTGATCGAATAATTGGTTTAATTTCTGTGGTAGATAAATTAGTGACTCGATGGCGTTGCACAGATGCCCCACGGCTTACGAACAGCCAGCTATTTTGGGCTTGGTTTGCATACCCAGCCCGTGGTCCATGGGTTGGCGGCCGGGAGAAAGCCTAAAGCAGCCGTGGAGGAGCACAAGCTGCCGTCGTCGCGTCTCCGCTCGGATGATGCTGCCAGGTCCGTAGTGCTTCTGTAGCAAACTCAGTTTCTGTGAGAGCTGCAGTGATAAGAATTAAAGCTAGTTCTGCCTCTCAGGGCAAATCCCTCTTTTCATAAGTTGCAAGCATTTGTCCTAATAGATGCCCTGGATTTTATTTTGTGTAGTGCTCTGAAATACTGTCAGCATTTTATGAAAATTATAATGGCTTTTCAGAGGAGGAGCGAGTTTCTTGGAACTGCTGTAAGCTCTGCAGACCGGTTTGGTTGTTTCTGCTCACAAGAAATGGGAAAAGACCACTAAAAACCCCAGCTTTCTGCTCGCTAAATGAGGAGTGAAAAGGGCTGTTTGGGAAGTTCTTATGTCTATGTTTCTGGGAGGCTGTGTCCAGGTAGCTGGACGTAACAGTGGTAGTCACAGAACTAAAAGTTTAGGGCTCAATACTGGAAAAAATGAGCCTAGTGCTTAAATCGGTGAAAAAAAAAAAAAAAGTACAGTTAATTCTTCCACGGCTCAAGACTTGTGTATGCGCGATGCAAAAATAAATTGGTAAAAAACCCAGAATTTTTCAGGGTAATGTAATTTCTGCAGCAACATCGAGTGGTATTTCTTTGATGTTTTGCTGTCCGTGCAGCCCGCGAACAGGCCGCACGTTCGTTCCGGCGGCAGGAGTCCCTGCGGTGCGGCCGCCGTGCTGTGCGACCAGTTGGCCCTGACCTCCATTTCCTTTTCTGCGAGCGAGCTGCCCGCCTTAGCAATCCCAGAGCTGAGAACTGCTCTCGCGTTTTGAAATTGCTGGGTTTGTTTAGGGTAAAATACAAACCCATCGCTGTTAGGATGCCAGTTGCTGTTTATACCCCCAACGTGCCTTTGCCCAGCGTTAAATCCACGTGGGGTTTATTTTTCTTACAAGGAGCCGTGTGCTGTTTCCAAGCCTGAAGTTATAGCCCATGTGTTTTGTCTGGGAGAGCTAGACACAAGATTATAACTATTTTTTTTCATTTTGGATAACTATCACCCTGTCTGAATATGTACTTCACCCTGTGAAGTTTTGATGATCCATAAGGAAAATCGAGCTGTGTGAATCCCAGCTCACAAATGATGTGATCTGATAATCTCCTTCATCCCAGCTCTTTCCTTGGTAAACCTTCTCTATTAATTTACCATTCAGGTTTTGTTTTTTTTTTTTTTTTTTTTTTTTTTTTTTTTTTTTTTTTTTTTTTTCTGTGATCATTATTGGGTTCTGCTGAACCTGTAAGAATTTTGTTGCTGGGAAAGACGCTGTCCCGGGAATGTGTGTCACGGCCCTGGCAGCGCCGCTGCCGGTTGGGAAGGAGCAGGTATGGCACCGCAGAACGTGCCACGTTATCCGAGTTTCACCCAGGTTTTCTTTTGGTTTTTTCAATCTTCATGTCTTGAAAAGTGGGAGGAAATTAATTTAGGGTATGAAAGGAGCCAGGTAAACAGCTCTGCTTGCCAAACCCTTCTGTTAATCTAAAGAACTAGCACTGCGTGAGCAGCAAAAATGTAATCCTCCCGGCCCTGCCTTGCCCGGGTTTCCTTGGGGACGGGAGTATCCTTAGGGATGAGAGGGCTGATCTGCTTGTCCTGTAACCCTGTAGCTGTAATCCTGCCCGCGCAGAAGCCAAAATGTGTGGGGAAACTGCAACGTGGCGAAATGTGTGTCTCGTATCCCAAACCATCCCAGAACTTGCACGTGAAGATGCGTTTTAGGGATTTCTTTAAATAGTGGGTTTCACACTGGATGAGCTGAATTGCTATTTTTAACAAATTGTGTAGGAAAAGCAGGCTTTATCGCATGCATCCATGTAGTTTTATCCTCACCACTGTCAGTTGCCAGTTTTGAACCTGGTAATTCATACCTTTGTTGTAAGGCTTTATCGCTCTGGAATTGCTGGAGCGTTTGCTGTCGGTTTTGAAAAACACTTGTCATTGAAGAAAAACTTCAGGTGGAAGAACTAGGTCAGCTTGGTGTAAAAAGAATTCTCTCACCCTGCCTAGGATATATTCCAGGAAAATGGATGAGACCCAGCTGCTGCACCGAAATACTGTTTCTTGTCGTAGTCTAATATCAAACGCAAAGCCTCGCTGCTTTTAGGCCTTCCCTGTTACCCACACCTAAGTCTGCTGGGATGTCGTTTCGTTTTGGAGATTCTGGGTAGCGGAGAGAAACTCTTTGCTTGTAACAAAAGATTGCATGAATTAGAAGATGTGCATGGGGAGGATTTTCCAGTATGCCTCTTTTGAGAGTTTTTGGTTTATTTTTTTACCCTAGATGTTCGTCCTCGGTGTCAGATCTTTTACGTAAAGACACAAGAAAGGAATGACTCAGATTTTAACAGTAATTTAGTCATGACTAACAGAAGTCTTAGCTTTTCCTCATAGGCTCTTCAGAAATGCAATCCACGTTGAGCAAAATATGTAAGTTTTTTTTATAATAATTCATGTTCTGGTTAAACTTGCTTTGACAAATTGATAAATATTTATGAAGGAAAGGAAGTTGTGGTGTAAGAGAACTCGGGCTGCCACAGAAACGATCTGCTAGTCAGTCGGTACACCTCTCCGTGTCTCATCTCCTGGTGTTGGTTCTGATCCTGAAGTTCAGCAAAATTTAGGAGATGCTCCTAGACTCTCATTCTTTTGGATTTTCTGTGAATTTTGTCTGCCTATTACAGTGGAATATGTGTTTATTTCTGGCAGCAAGTAGTCATGCCGTGTTATTCCTCATCTGTGCATATATACCGCTGTTGTGGTCATCTTTACCTGCGTGATATCTGAGACAGTGTCATCTAATTTGCTATCTGCTGTCAGTTTTGCATTCTTTTCATAACAGGGCTTTTTTGTTTCTCCCAATTGTTGAAGTTGATAACATTGTTACACCTATTCTAGAATTTTATTCTGATGACTTCTATGCTGGTAATAGGGCAATGACTTTTCTCACTCACAGCCTCCTCATCTAATTGTGGGATGGATCAAAAGCTGATGAAGTTTGCAGAGACGTGACGCTGCCGCACAGCCGTGCTGCCGCATGTGGCGTTTTCAATAGCCGTTGCGCCGCTGCGATGCCTGAACCCACCCTGAGTGCTTGGCCGGCGCGCGCGCGTGGCCTGTCGTCGTCAGAGGAGGGTTCTGGCTGAGGCCATAAATCTGATTTTCTCACCGACCTGGCTCTGGTGACAGCCAGCGATGGATGCTGAGAGGAGAGCAGAAGGTGTTGCAGAGTGCTTTCTGTTGTTTGCTGTCCTTTGCTCCAGGATGGTCCCGTTCATCCTTTTCTGGAGGGAGGCTGTGCTTGAGAAGACAGATCCCTCGGCTCTTTTGCAATGCTGCTTCACATAGGATGAGGCGTACAGCCCTGTGTGCTGGCACGCGTGCTGAAATGGCAGCGAGTTGTGCCTGGCATGGATCTGAGCGCTCTGGATGCTTTGGCTGGCGCTGAAGGGATGTATGTGTGTTGGATGTACGAACCCCAAGGAAATGAAAACAACTGGAGGTGCCTGTGCCACAGCCAGAACTGCAGGCAGACTCAGCTCCACTGCTGCCGTTGTGTGTTACTGTTCCTTTTGAGTTTGTTTTGTTCCCTTTCTCTCTCTCTCATTCTTTTTTTTCTCCCAGAGTGGTGAGGTTTAGAGGGAAGCAGGTTCTTTACAGCTCTCCTCTTGCGCATGGAAGAGCAGATGAGCAGCTGGCTCCGGGAGGCTGCGATGGCCTGAGACCTCTGTCATGAGAGGCACCACTCTGTGTTCAGATGCAGCTCCTGAATTCGCTGTGGGGTGGGAACCAAAGAGCAGTTGCTGCCTCAGATGGCTTTCAGAACCTGCTGCCGGGGCGTTGAACCCCACAGTAAAAGTGAGTGGTGCATGCTGCCTGCTTTCTGGGATCCCGACTGCTGGCAGCAGCAGAAAAGAGAATTAGGTGCCTAATTTTGATGCCGCGTCTACTCCTCAGCAGCTTGGTAGACGACCAGAGCCTGGCAGCCCGTTTTTGCAGGCAGTCTGAATTGTGTCTGAACTTGCGCTGTGTGAGCAGGTGATCCGAATGCAGTTCCAAATCCCTGATTTCCCAGGGTCAGCATCGTGTTAGAAGTCTAACATCGCCGAGCCTGAAACCATTGCCCAGCTTGCTGTGGTGGCTTCAGCATGGGTTTATGAAGAGTGGCTCTTCAGCAATCTTCTACCTCACGGCTAATCCTTCCAGGCAGAGGAGACAATCCATCAGCACACCGCAGTGGTATTCCAGCCCTACCTCTTCTTTGGGGAGAGGAAAGAAAAAACCCCACAACCCACCGTGTTCTCGCTGTATAATCATGAATGTACCTTTTATTATCAGCACTGAATCCACGGGAGGAAAGAGCAGGGCCCCGGGAGTGCTCCAGGGGGTTTGTTGCTCTGTGCTGGTTTCCCTGCTGTTTTGGGTGCTCGGCTGCGTTTCGTTCCCTGGCACTCCTGCGTCGTTCCCGGTGGCTGCAGAGTCACCCTCTACAGGAGGCTGGCATTTGGTGGCTGAGGTGGTATGTGCGTGCCAGTGTAATGACAAACCATGTTTGTGAGTTATGATTAAATCAGAGTCGCATACAAATGCAATTCCTTTTCTCCTGGGAGAGCCAGCTCAAGCCGTCCTTGGAGACCTTCTGTGCTGTACCTCTGAAAAAAGCTCATTTAAAGCCGAATTCTCTGCAAGTAGACCCTGTGAGCTTTGATCCTGTCTTACTAGACATGTTTCAAGGCTTGCTTAGATTGCAGAGCTGGTTACTTTTGAGTAATTGAATACTGGTTGCTTTTAACATTATTTTAATAAATATTGAATTGTCCTTTTACTGATAGAGAGCTTCAGTTGCATAACGTGCTGCCACGTGTTTTGTGAAAATGAGCAGTAGGTTATCAATCAGCTGTGATGTCAGCAGTTAGCCCCGTAGTTTGCTATCAAAACCAGTTTGTTACTCAAAAATACAATTTTATTTTTTCTTTCAGGTTGCCCGTCTGAAGAAACTTGATTTAACAACAACAGGTTTCAATAACGGGGTGCGCTCTGATTTCGATAATGAAGAAAAGCAGAAGTGTCATGACGGTAACTGCAGATGAGGTAAGTTTCTTCTAAAGGCACATTTTATTTTTCTTGATAGTTTATGAAAATGATATAAGCAGTTTTGTCTTATTTTGTAAGTATCAGCTGGTTTTGTTTTGGTTACTCATTGATTTCCTTAGAGTTGTTGTGGTTCATATAATAAGCAGAAAATAAGCCCGGCACACTTAAAAACAAACCAGCTAACCCAAGACTGAAAAGTTTAGAGGAGCCTCATGCAGAGTGTGTACTTCCCTGGCGTTTGGTCAGTGGGATGCTGGCGGGCAGCAGGGTTTGCGGGAGAACGTCTGCGTCCCTCACGCATGCACTGTTCTGCATCCCAGCTTTGTGCTTGTGCTGCACTTGTGTTTCAGCGTCTCTCCCCGCTGTAGCCGCCGAACACCTAACGCGGTAGTGCACGTGTCATTCCGTTACTACGCTTGCTAATCAGCATCGTAATCCCCTATTAATTAAAACCCAGTTCCCATTCTCTGGGGAAATGTATCGGTTTGTAATGATGGCGTGATAACCACTGCCTTAATTGTCTTGTTTGTCACAGCTGGGGCTCTCCAAAGGTGGGAAACCACATGGATTGTGTATGGAGGAGTGCAACCTGGTAGTTAGTGCATCCTGTAGCACTCCCCCAATAAATGTGGGTTTCCTTTACGCTCCTGGACCGCGCGTTGCAGCGCTTCGTGGTCAGTTTGCCCGAGCACGATGCTGGGCCCACTCAGTCCTCGCTGATTTTAATGAAAGCAGGCATCTGAAATCTAACAGGAAGCTGTGCGCTTCTTAAATGATAACAAAAAAATTAAACAGTCTTATAAAGTTTATTAATAAAGACAGATTAAGTCAGATCCTCATATAGAAGGCAGACTTTCCTTTCTGGAGTTCCTAGGAGTATTTTTGACCTATTTTTTTTTTTGCTGTGAAAGAGTAGGGTTTGGATCACTGAAGATATCTGGCATATTTTTGGAAATGCAGCATGCCAAGTATTTCCAACTTCTATCTAGGTCATTATGATTTTGATGCCTTGGTAACTTTGTAGATCTGTACCAGCATGGCTTGTAGCACTTGAGGCTCTCTGCGAGGAGTAAAGTAGCTGTGGGGCATGTCCTTTCCTGCCTGGATGCTTCATGTGGTTGTGCGACGGGCAAGCAAGTAGGGAAGGTTGAGAAAACTGATAGTTGTGTACTTGAATAGTCTCATGACGATGGAGAATCATAGAATCACAGAATTTTAAGGTTGGAAGAGACCTCCAAGATCATCAAGTCCACCCATCAACCCAATGCCACCATGCCTACTAAACCGTGTCCTGAAACCATGCCCTAGAAGATAGTTTCCATTGGAAGCTATGAGGCAACAGAGGACTCGTGCTACTTTGCAGTTGTTCATAAAGGACCTAATAATGGATTATGGAAAATTAAACCACTTGTTGGTTTTTGAAGTCACTCAGCGCTGGCTGGGGGAGCACATTGGAGTTTGTAGGGAAAGTGAGTTTGTGGGGAGGCTGTAAGGTGGGATTGGAAGGGTCTGTGAAGGGTGGAGAGAGCAGGGCAGAGATCAAAATTCAGGAGCAGGTAGAGGATGAGGAAAAATGTAGAGTGGCTGCCATATATGTAGATACCAATTATAACAACTCTCCAGCATCTACTTGTAGCTCATCACATGCCATACAGAAATATTCTCATTTACATTGGACAACTATATTTGACTAGCTAAATTCTCTAAAAAAGACCAAAACTGACAACCCCCTTGAAGTGCTGTTCTGCTGTGGGAGAACTTCTGGCTTGGGTTTGAGAAAACTGACAGCCAGTTCTGTGATCATGGGGATGTTTTAAAATAAAAATCAGTAGAAACTAGAAGAGGAAAAACTGCTTCAACTGATCAAAACCTTTTTTTGAGACTATTTCTACAAGTAATATCAGACGTAGGGTAGGGTAGCCTTGCTGGGAGTTCCTCTCATCGAATAACTCTCGGATCATTCAGGATGTGTCCAGGTCCAGTATTCTTGGCACCTTTCTCTGGCTGGTGATTAATCAAAATAGTGGCAAACAAATGTGTTTGTGCAATAGGGAGGAATGATACTTTAGATGGATGTTGAGTGCAGTGTTCTCTGAAAAGGTTTAAAATATCAAAAGTTTAACGTCTCACCAAATGTGAGATGTGTTCAATTAGATTAGAATTAGCTGTTGAATTGAGCTTAGGCAAATTACGAGTGAATTTTCAAGTTCATTCATAACTTGATAAAGGAACAATGCAGCGCAGTCAGGCTCTGCCGAGATTTCATCATACTTTTGTCAGTAGCTATGGCTGTAGAACAACAATTGAACGTGGTTTATCCTCATGGGGGAAAACATTTATTTGCAGAACTTCTCTGTCTTTACAGAATAGTCTGGATTACCTGGAATGTGGGCTGAGTAAATCCTACAGTACTTCCAGCCACGCCCTGGGCATAGACCTCTGGAGAGGAAGAAGGTGTTGTTCTGGTAATTTGCAGTTACCACCACTGTCCCAAAGACAAACAGAAAAAGCAAGGACACCCGACAGAGACATTGTCTGTAGACCGACGACTCTACCTTTGTTGACACCTCCAAGTATCGCAATCACCACTTACCAAGACTGGTAGGTTATTTTCCTTTGTAACAAATCTCATGGAGTTGGGACTTTTTCAGGGATTTTTGTTTGTTTTGTTTTCTGGTTTTTTTTTTCTTTTTTATTGAAAGGCACGAGGTAGTTATCTTGTATTTATTAATATTGTTGATTTCTATCTGTCGGCGTAGCATGGATGTAAGTTTACAAAGTAATTGCCTTTTTTGAAATTCTACTTCAGTTAAAACCTCTTCTGTTCGCTTTTTTGTGCATCTTCATCAAACTTCTGCGTTGTAAATTCCCCTCTTGGCCAGAGGATTTGCATTACTAGTTTTCCACTCGCAGAAGCGTTCAGGAAGGTGGTAGACTCTTCCACAACAGATTGAGGAAAAAAGCTTTAGTTCTTAAAAGAGGATCGCTAAGAGGTGAGTTCCAAAACAGAAACTGAATGTTAAGTGCCAAAAAAAAGGAAATCCATCTGGAGAGAGGAGAGGAAGCCAAAGCCCCCGAGTGGTCATGCGTTGGAATTGCAGTGGTGGAGTTTAATGGCAAAATAAGGTTAGGTAGCCAGCTTGCCGTAAGAGTCCTGAAATGGCATTGCAATGTTAAAACCTGTGCGCTCAGCTTCAGGTTTCAAGTGTGCTTTAGTTTCTCATTTTTTAATGCTCCTCTCTCAATTTCATTTGCTGGCTGCAAGGCATCGTCACATCTTTATTTCCACGTCTGAGTCTGGTTTTAGCTTCTGTTAAGCTCAACACTCTTCAGAGCTGGTGTTTTGTTTTGTGTTTGAACAATTATAGAGGACATTATAAATTCATTTGTTAGAGTCCTTTAAAAGCAGTTTTCCTGTTGAAAATAGGATATTTCAGCTCTGCACTTGAATAGATGCGATACAGAAATCAAAGCAGAATTAGCAGGGCCTTTTGTTCCATTTTTGGGTTTTATTGCTGTGGATAAATGTGACAAAATGAGTTACCTAATTTTGGATGGATTGTCAGTTTTGACAGTAAAAGGGTTGGTTTACCTTTGTGAGCATTTTACACGTGTTCCCTTTTGTGTATCTGCAGCAATTTGTGATCTTGACTGCGAGACAATTGAGAGCCTGTTCATAAGGTGTGCTTTGGAGAATGAATTAGTTCTGGTCTTTCAATACCACTTAATATGCGATTTAGGAACGTGTGAGGGATCGCAGTGGATTTATTATTTATTTCCCTTGTAACACAAGGGGGCATTGCTGCTCCTCTCTGCCGTTACAGCAGACTCTGTGAGCATATCGTGTTGCTCACCATCTCTCCCGTTTTCTGTTTAAGTTTGAGTCATCCAGGGCTTCTGAACAGGTTAGCGCTGCTCTCTGCTCCGTGCCAGCCAGTTCCTTACCAGTTACTCGCAGCCTGACCATGCTCAGGGAACACAGGCGTGACCGAGATCTTTTGTGTAGGAGCAGCGCAAGCGGGATCTGGTCCCTGAGCTGTCTGGGCTTCTATATTGCGGTTCATTTCTGCGTGAAGTGTGCCCCAGAGGCAGGTTGTATTTGGGGAAGCCCAGTGTGGGCCATTGTGCTGAAACAGCTTTGGAATTATATGCGTGTTAAGAGACTCAGTGAGTGGCCAATAAAGTGATAGAAGAATGTCCGTGCAGATAAATACAAAGTGATATATCTGAGCAGGAAAGAATTGTATCTGCAAAATAACATTACTGCTCAGGAACAAGATCCTGGGTAGAGGATGGAAGCCCAATAAGAGTTGCAAGTTCAGTGCTAATTAATGGTCAAACCCTAAATTAATTGTTAAAGATTGGAAGGAAAAGAGTAACGGGTGAAACACAGAACATCAGGACGCCGTGGTAGGAACACGTTACTTGGTCTGATGTTGAATGTAGTGTACAGCTTCTGCACTGGGATTGACCAAGGAGACCGGAGCAGAAGTCAGCTGTGAGGTCAGACCAGGTTGCTTGGGGGCTTTATCTAGTCTGATCTCGAAAACCTCCAAGGATGGAGACTTCACGTCCTCTCAGGGCAACCTGTTCTGCTGCGTGACTGTCCTCAGCTCAGAAAGTCTCTGTGTGTCTGGTCAGAATCTCTCTTGATTTGTCTTCTGCCAGTTGTGTTGTGTTTCCCAGGGTTTCGGTGGAAGGCACTGGCAGTGTGCTTGCTATTCCTTGGTAGCGTGGCGTGTATCTTCGTTAATCCAGAAATCCACCCCATTAACGCAGCACTGAATATTTGGGTTGCACAGCTTTAGGCCTCTAACATGATGTCCCTGGGCTATGGAAATTGTTGACTCAATTTATTCCCTGGGTTTAGCTTCAGGATGCAGAGGTTTCCTGGCCTCTGTTTACGTTCCCGAAGGTAGACAGTCTTGTACAAGGTCAAGGTCATTGACGCCGTTATGGCAGTGGAATTGGTGAATCATGCAAAAGGAAACTCTTACTGAAATTTAAATGTAAGTGGCCTTGGTCTAAGACATTTGGGGTCCACACAACTAAGGTGCGTAAACAACCTAAGGTTCGAATGTAGATTTTCTGTAAGGTAAACCATCCTGACTCTTATATGGCCAACACAAATTGTTTAGCATTCACTTAGTATGTGTTTGGTTTTTTTTTTTTTTTTTT
>WHYT01017286.1:169017-201147 GCA_009806455.1 Tetrax tetrax
GCTGTATTTGTGATAACATCCTGTATCTTTTGTGGGGAAAATAGATTTTTTTTTTTTTTTTTATTTTTATTTTTTTTTTAATCATGTAGTGCTGTTTCTGGAAAATGTATGTGATAGTAAGCCTGATTTTCAAAACTAAACTATGATTTGTCCTAAGTTTCCTAACAGTATGAAAAATGTAGGGAGTATTGAAGAGCGTTAGATCTGGGAACGGTTCTAAAGGATTGAATCTGCTGAGTGATTTTCTTTGTTTGTTCTTCAGTAGGTAGAAATATTGCGTGATGCATTTAGGGATGGCTCGTTCTTGGTGCTCAACACTGGAATCGTGCTGGGGACCCCTCAAGATAGTCTCTGAAAAGCTGAAAATGTTTTGTTTTGAGGCAGTTTTTATGTTGTCTACAGGTAGACTATAAAAATTGCATGAAGAAGTTCACTAAGGTTTAAATTTGTTTGAGTTCATCGAAGTGGGAGGTAGGGTCTGCTTGCCTAGTCTGGGAAGAGGAGATTCCTTGATTTTTGTTTCATTGTTGCCCCTCCCGGCTTCATTTTAATACCTCACAAAGACCTGGAGGAGGAAGTTTAGATAGTGAGATAATGGAGAGAAACATCTTCTCTAAAATTTTGCTACTTTCTCCCTTAGTAAGGTGTTTCCACCAGAAAATCATAGAACCATTGAATGGTTTGAGTTGGAAGGGACCTTAAAGACCCTCCAGATCAAACCCATCTGCCCTGGATGGGAACACCTTCCACGAGACCAGGTCGCTGAAAGAATATCCCTTCTTGACTTGGTTAGAGGGGATGGTGGTTCTGACCAGGACCTGTGTGGAGTAGGGGTCAGTCAAAGACGACACTCACAGCTGGCCTGCTCCCCTGGCTCTGCTTTGAGAAGGTTGGTTTGTGGGGGGTCGCTGGTGGATCCCCATCCCCATCTGACCTTATGCAACAAATCCTGGAGATCTGTTTATGAAAATAAATCACCAGAATAATTCCTAACGGGAAAAAGTGGTGGGCAGCCCAGGTATACAGGGGTCCCTGCTTGCTCGTTTTGTACGTCGTCAGTACAAGTGCAAACCCACCTCAAAGGGAGCTGCCGCAGAGACCATTTGTGCTCTTTCTGGGTTACCGTTGAAGTTATTTTCTCAGCTAAAAATTCACAGATAAGTGTTTTGGCTGCCTATATTTAGACATTGTCTGCTGCTGTCAGGTTTTGAAGCTCTTGGATCTTCTCTGCTGGAATCTTTTTTTTTTTTTTTTTTTTTTTTTTTTTTTTTTTTTTTTCCTGAGGGTTCATAGAGTTGTAGCTTGGAGATGCTTTCTAAAGGGATCAATAAGGCTCGTTCAGAAGAGTGTAGGTTTACCTGAGCTTTCTGTAATCTAATTCTGTGCCTGTGAAGCCCCAAAGACAGATGTGAAACACCTCATTATTATGACACGAAAGATGATTCCTAGAAATAATGTCTGTATTTCCTTTGTCTAGTGCGCGTAGTAGCTATCATCTTTTTTTTGCGATGACGGTGAGATTGTGAAAGAGCTTCCTAGCGGTATAATGATGACAGTTACCTTTTCATGCTGGTATTCAAGTTCCTCATTACACTGTTATAGTTACTGTATCTGCAGAAACAACACTAAATTTCTGTACGGGACACCGTCGGTTTTAGCAGGGCAGGTAGGGTGGAAGTTGGGCTTTCCATGGGCAAGGGAAGTCACTTCAGTTTGGGGTTTTGTTTCCTGTTTCTGCAAGTCTTTGCAGAAATTTATCGTCCTAATCAGAAAAACAATAACAAAGTTTCTGGAGGGGCAGGAAGCGCACGGGCAAGGCAGTGCATGTACAAAATAGCTCTTCTGACTCGTGCAAGGGGAGAGATGTATGGGGTGGCCATCTGAATGTATAGGTGTTACTTCTTACTTACTGAGCGTAGAAGCTTCTTTTGCACAAATTTTGTCCGTATTTTCATAAAAGTTGTTAAAATATTTTCCACAGTCCTGCTCCATGTTTTGTAAATAAAGCTTTGTGATGATAAATCCAGGGAAAAATGAGGGTGTGAAGACTATATTTGTAGCTACACTTAGAGCATCCAAAAGAGTTCTTTCACCCTGTTTTTTGACACCTACCAGCTCCTGGGTCAGGTTTGACAGCTAGCTTCTGGTTTACACCATTTCTACACACTTGACTGCGGTCTGTGGAGACATTTTGACAGTTTTGCATCAAGTTTCTATGCCGAAATGGAAGAAAGTTCTATGATGAGTCCCAAAGTGTAAGGAAATAAAGGCCTCAAGAAGTCCTTGGAAGAGTTGATATGGTTAATATTAAATATAGTAAGGAGTGTACTTTTTTAGGGCGTTGAGATTCTGTTAAACCTTTAGACTATGATATTAAATGCTGTATTTAAGGATGTATGTTGCTAATTGCCCCATGCAAAAGCTACCTCGCTTTTCTGGGAGAGCAAAACGAGAACTCGCTAGGTTTGAAGGAAGTTGTCTGCTAACAGAGTTGGTCACTATTTGAGTCACATTCTTGCCACTTACTAAAAAAACAGTTAACCATTAGTCTGTCTTTACTTCTAAAGATTGTTTTTTTTCCCCACAACATTCATAATTAACCAGCAAACTAGTGTTTGGTGTGTCTGAGCGTGCTGTGTCATCACTCAGTGACCGGATCTACGGCTTGCTTTCTTCCAAAAGAATTTTATTGTGCAGGTTGGTGGTCTGAATCTAAAAAGAAAATTCTAAGGGATTGATCCTGTTTTACATATCCATCTGCAAATCTTCCTGAAGTTGGGTTGTGTGAAGAAGGGCGTGTGAGCGCATGACCGCGTTCTGAAGTGCACGGTGAGGGCTGGCGCACATACGTGGTGGGAAATCTGGGCTTGCAGTACTGCACGCCGTTCTCCAGATGGTGATCGTGGGCCGCAGATTAGATGCAACATTAAAAACAAAACAAAACGCAATTCAGTATAATTTTGGGTGACTGAGTCTGAGACCAAACCTCGGAAACGCTGACTTCAGCTGGGGTGGGCTCATAGCTGTCGTGAAGCCATTAGGCTGGTGGGAGTTAATTGAGGGCTAGATATGAAAAGTTAGAACGATAATGGGGATGGAGATTTGCCATGAGGATTAAAAAGGATAATAAAACTGTCGTCAGGCTGGTAGCCTAAGCAGAAGGTAATATGCCCAGTCACTGCTTTTCATATTTGAAAATTCCATGGAATGGAAGGAAATGTTTAGGGCAACGGGAAGATTAAGGAGGAACAGTGGGATGAAAAGCAGAAGTTTCTTAGATAACTTTGAATTCAACTAGATAACAACTGAAGAAATATACTGCAAGCTTGGAATAGAAAAAAAAAATAGATGAGCTAGCTTCCCATAGTACGTGAAATATAAAAACCTAGGTGAAAAAAACTCCTTAAAAATGTTTGTCGTTTTTATACCTATACTGAAAATTGTTTAAATCACAGAATGGTTGAAGTTGGAAGGGGCCTCTGGACATCAGCTGGTCCAAAATGTTTATTATTTATGTAAATCACATCAGTTTTGTTGTAATAAAGCAGGATTGATTATTCTGAACATGCTTTCTGTATTTCTAAAGCTTGTCCCACATTTCTGTCGGGCATTTACTTACCTTGGAAAAGGAGGTCAGCTGTATTTGTGATAACATCCTGTATCTTTTGTGGGGAAAATAGATTTTTTTTTTTTTTTTGTTTTTTTTTTTCTAGAAGGCCTAGATAAAGTAACTATGATTTACGTGTGGTGTAGCTGGCATAGAGGAATTTTAAGAAGAAACATAATGTTGGATTAGTCATAGGTTTTCAATTTAAAATGTCATTATTTTATAAATATCTTTTTATACACAATTTATATTTTGTTATTGCAATATCATCTTAGCTTGCATTTATTGGATTTGTTGGATTTTAGTCTGCTCATATGCTCAAAATGATAGTATCCCCTTTTTGTGTGAACTCCAAGGTGAGCCCAGTAATTTTGTTGACGATGATGCTGAAGTTTTGGTGCTGCAGTGTTTGCCTGGAGATACTAGTCGTTCAAACCAGAGGTAGCTGTAGGCACACAAAGGCGGCTCTTAATGATTCAATTGTAATTATACACCTCGATCCACAATGGAATAAGACAGCTTGAAATGTATCTAGAATGGAAAGAAATGAGTCACTGTAATTAACAAAGGACAATAAAGCTTCTAAAATATTGTGTTCAAACTTCATTCTCCCAAGAATATAAAATAAATGGAGATTATGGAAGTACAGCTGATATAAAAGCTGAATCAGACGAGGATTTGACGTAACTTTTATCTTTAAAGTTCTGATTAATGATAACTTCATCAGAAAGGGAAGATCAGGCCCAGCTGGCCCTTCCACGCAAGGCCTGCATCTGCGGAGGAGACGGCTCCTGCCCCACAGCCTGGCGTGGCACGGCCGTGCTTGTCACAGGTGCCACCTTCTGCACGTGAGGGTCCCTGGATGATTCTTCTTGTTTTCTGTTTGCCAGAACATCTCCAGGATAACTGGGAATCAGCTCCTCCAGGTGCTGACTAAACTCAATAAAGTACTTGTGGTCCGCATCCACCTGGCACGGGTGGGTGTCACATGCCTTTAGACCTTCCCTTCGGTCTTTTGAGCAGCTACGTTGTGACCTGGAATCTTTTTAAACTTATTTTCTTGTATTGATTCCTTTCCTGGATCCTTTAAGCAGAGACCTTGATAACATTGAGAGTGTCGCTGGGATGAAGGAGAGGCCCAGGAACGTAGCGTTGTCCTCTGCTGCCGGCCTCCGTCACGTTCTGCAGGTTCTCACCCCGGCTGCCGGAGACTCGTTGCCATCACTGCACGCTCTCTTTCCGATAAGAGAAACACGAGACTTCTTACGTACTTGGACAGGCTAAAACCACCTCCTCTCTTTAACCCTGGTTTTCGGCGTGCACTGGTCTCTGGGTTTGCGGTGAATTTATTCCTTTAATTAAGCTACAGTGGACGAAGCTGCACATGAATTCTTTGTGGACAAAGTGTTTTTGGTTGTTTCCCAGCACCAGCCATGAGGCGCTTGGCAAAGCTGGAGGTTACAGCCGTGCTGTTGAACAGTAAATGTAGTGAGCTTTGCCTGTCTGTGTTGGGTTTTGTTTTTTTTTTTTTTTTAGGAAAAAATAACTATAAATAAATGCATGCTGTGAACCTGATACTGTTTAATTTGAGAGAGCTGATAAGGTGTGGATGGTCTGAAACACAAAGTAATTAAAATAACTTGCATGCAAGCTGGAATGATGTTTTGTCAGTCGACTGCTGCAGAACTAAGAATCTGGAAGAGCAAAATACGGAACCTACAAAACTGGGATTACTGGTGGTTTTCTGTTCCTGTTCAGCTGTCCCAGGCGGGACTGATAACAGAGAAATACGTTTGCTCACGAAAATGATGTAAATGTTTTATTTGAAAGGAGGAGGAGGGTTGTCCAAGGCTAAGCATTCACTTTTGTACCCTTTCCGTTGTCTACGCGAGTGGCGATGTTGCCAGCCAAACCGAACCGTCGTTTTCCAGGGGAGCGTGCGGCAGGAATGGCCTGACAGCGGGTGCCTGAGCTGGTTGCGCGGGATTATCTGTTATCAGGAAGCACGTTGCTCTGACAGCAATATTGATTTATTCTCATACTTGTCATTGGATGGTGTCATTTTCATTGTAGTTCCATAAAAATTACAGACACTGATGTTTGCATTTCATATTTACCGAGGAGGTTCCCTGTGACTGAATTACAGCGGGCGGCGCCCGTAGTGCCGCTGGACGCGAATGCGGAGGCATCTCCGTGCAGCGGCAAGCGAAGACCCGATCCCGGCAGTCGAAGGCTGGTGACTCATGCGAGGTGAGGTGCTGAGTCACAGCCACGCTTCGTGGCAGAGGCAGGTGCAGCTAGAGCTCATCTCAGCCAGGTAACACGCCACCGGATGAATAGAACGGCCTGGTGAGAGGTGAGCACGCCCATCTAGGCAGATGGCTTGCTACAGATTCCTTCCTGCTACGTCTCCGCAGTAGCGTAAAGCCTTTTCTCATCAGGTGTCTGAAATTGTAAGACTTTTTTGCGTCAGCTTCTCTTTTTCTCTGGAGTCACCCCGGAGGTCTCTGCCTGTGAAGAATAAGTTGGCTTCTTGAATTCCTTTGTAAAATATTAATCTATAGCTCTGAGATGAGAAAATAATCGCAAGTAGTACAGATTGGCCTAACATATGTGATTACTCACTAGGGATAATATAGAAGGCATTTAAATGTTCTCTGAGAAGTGCTCTAAATCAGGCACCATCGGAGTTGCTAAGGAAATTACCGTTACGAATAAGGTATCTTACATCATGCCCTGAGGGCTTATCATATAGAAATTTATTTCCTCGTATGTATCTGCTAGGAGATAATACGAATACCTGAAAGAAAAAAAAATGACCTTGTAGCACAATAAGAAATTGTACCTTTTTGTTTAAATACTAGAAAGTGCAAGGAACGCATAAATTGTGTCTCTGTCTTTCTACGGTGTGGTTTACTGTGGAAAAAACTGTGCCAAATCCAGTTGAGAGACTAAATGGCAGGTGAAAGGCATCAGGCTTGCTGTTACTACTGACTTCTTCATCTGTGTTCTGAATACAAATAATTTTTCTATGTCAGAGGACACCTTACAGTGCACTACTCAAATGGTACAATGACCCGGTTGACGTAGATGGCTAATTCAGTGTGAACAGAGCGGCATCCGAGCCACTCAGAACTCTCACGGTGTCTGTCTTAAAGATGGAGTTCATTTCTGTGTGACTCATCTGAAAAGTATTCTGGATCTTCTTGACCTTGTTAGAGGTACTGCATGTTTTAAAGACCTAAAAATTTAAGAAACCATATACAGAGGCTGCAATTGTTGGGTGCTGAACCAAAAATGAATATACAAGCTGGTTATTGAAGGAGCAGTAGCCTGGTTGAAAGCAACTGGGTGCTAATGAAATGGAAAGAGCTCAAAAGGTCACCTGTTGTACGGGGTGGGTCCTGATCGACCCTTGCTGAGCTAACAGAGGGGGTAATTTCTCTGTGCTGGTGTCCCAACTCTCTGAAATAAGTAAGGATGACTTTTCCAGTTACTTCTTTCCTTTGCGGTCGGCTCAGCTCCTCCTCTGCAAACCGAAGGGTTGCTAGGTGCTGTGGCTCTGTCTTCTGTGAGTGTTTACGGGGCCCCAAAACATCGGTTCAGGGCCTGTGCGAGAATTCCTGGTGTCTGCCCTTCAGAAGATGTCCGAGGGCCCTAAATCTGTGGGAATGGAGATATAGACCATGTAATTTTAAACTATTAAATAGGGAAAGATCTTATCTTCCAATGGTAATATAAATTGCAGTGAATTGTTGTTGTCCTTTTTTTGCCTCTTAAATGTGGGAAAATTGTCATGCAAACCAGTAATTAGCGATGTATTTCTGCCTCTCATTCAGCGTCTCAATTCTGGAAACTTTCAGGAAAGTATAAGAAAAAATCCTCAAACATGTCATTTCAAGTTTTCTGTCATGGAGCCATCTTTTAGAAGCTTGTGAGACAGCAGACGTTGCAGTTGAGCAAAGGCAAGTTTGGGTTTGGTTTTTTTTTTTCTTTTTTTACTTGAAAAGCTACAAACTGAATACCAAAAAGCCTCCCACTTCTGAGCCGAAGCGACTTTCCTGCCTTGGGCTTTGCTGCAGAAGACATTATTAAGGCAGGGTTGAAGACGTTTACTACGTGGCCATCTCCTCACCGCTCCCAGGCAGTATTTCTTTGCTGTTATGTTGATATTATTGCTAAGCACTAGGTTTGTACTGCATGTTTGGGAAGTTTGATCACTGCTGTGTTGGAGCTTTCCTTCACTGCGTTGTAGGAAGATGTGGCTGATCAGATGCATCCCAAATTAGAATGGTGAATTCTTATTATTCAGGCTAAAAGGCTGTTTTAAAGCGTTCAAATTCGGTGTGGTTGTTTAAAAATGTCAGTCATAGGTGTGTGGTTAAGTAGAGGCTATTGTCAGATTTGCTGCTTCTGTGAGGGAGATAAAAGTAAATTTGGGACTCTGATGGGGTAGAATTAGCTAATACTGGTTCTGCCTCTGATGTAGTCAGTAGCCCTCGCCGGTGGGATGAACGGTGTGCCTCTTGGTCACGATGGAAAGGAAATACAGCAGGCACGAGGTACATATTTTATTGTTTGCTCTCATGTCAGTCCCCTCAGCTTGCAAGCTTTTACTCGTTACCTTTCTTTTCCCTTTTTTTTTCCACTTCTGTTGTGTCTAGAGAGCTAACTCCATCACTGGAAGGATGTAAGTTCTCCACCACAAACACATCGTTATGTATAACACTTTGTACAACTTTTTAAAAAATTTTCTTGGAATCTCTTCCAGATTTTAGCAGTACTTCATCCAGCTCTTATTTTCACTTCACTGTTGCCTTCCCAGCTCTTTCTTCCTGGCCATTGCTCTGCCTTGAAGCCTTGGCTGTTGTTTCCTATCCTTGCATTTTCATTCACAGTGACTGTTTCCGTGTTGAAGTGCTATTCCTTGGCAGCTGTTTTCCTGGCCGCTTACCTTTCTGCCTCTTCCAGTTCATTGATACACTTTTTTGTCTTGCTCTGAGTTTCCTCCTAGACATTTCTCTTCTGTTTGATTCACTTACCTCCCCGTCGCATCTTTGCCTGTCTCCCGTTGCCTGGTTTGCTCTTATTTATTCCCAGCGCTGGCTCATCTCTGCAATTACATCTTCTGCCCTAGGCCTCGAACTGAAGATCACATCCATGTCAATCCTGTGACATTTTCACCGCAAATTTATTCCTGCTCTGCTGCAGTTCTTTTCCAGTGCAAGTGACTATTCCCATATTCTTGACTCTCTCTTCTACCTTCTCATTGCCTCTGCTTCTCTCTACTCACATGTCTTTATTGGTTTAGTCCAAGAGAAAATTGTCATTTTATAGTTGGGTTTTTTTTTCTGCCCTACCTTCGTTTACTTTTCCCCTTTCCTCAAAATCTTGTTCTTTCACAAACACAGATGTTCCTCAACTGCTCTGTTCCTCTGAACTCCTCGCTTCCTTCAGTAACCCAATTCTAGTTCCGATTTCTCGTCTCCTGCATGATCGCTCCTACTCCTATCAACCCTTTTCTTCTGTAATGGAAACGTGATTTAGCTGACCTGTTAGAGGGGGACAGCGATTTCACTGCCTCCTACTTAGCATCGTATTGCCCTTTCATCTCTTTAAGAGCTAATGGAGCTAATGGGCTTCTAGAGTTTCTCTCCTGGAAGTCCATCATAGATCCTCTCCCGACCCATCTTCTACCCTGCACGTTTGGCAGAAATACAAATGTTAAGTAGTGACAGTCCCGTGAGATTCCATAATGTTGCTGGCCCAGTAGGTTTTTTCACATCAAATGTGTTCGAATTATCATCTAAAAGAAAGGTCCTGGCTTCTAAGGGTCAGGTTAAGTCCTTCCCTTGTGCGTCATCAACTATGAGTAAAGGTTCTAGAGATGGCCATCTCTCCTGCATGACCTTTACAATCCCGTGTTTGCACGGATTCCTGACTTAAACCAAGCGAACGCTGATGTGTTTGAGGGACCATCCCAGTCCTTCCAGGACTGACGGGTACGGAGGAACAGACTCTTGCTTCAGGAGTGCATATTACGTGTGTCATTTAGACAGAAATTGCTTGAACAATGATTAAGAATATGCGGGAGGATCTGTGTTTTACATTTTATAGTAGTTGACACACGTAATAGACTTAACTTTCAAATTGTTTGAAAGCTTGAAAAATATCTTTTTAGTTAAAGATAGAATACTAAAAGCCAGGATTTCTGAAAAGGAGACTCCGTGCTCGATTAAAAACCTGTTTAGCCTAAGTTTGCTTCCTTTGAAAAAGAGGTGAAAGTAGTACCACCAAACTGCAATCCCTAGAAATAATTTTTCTAATTAATTTCCTGTCAGGTTACCATTATCTTTTTGGGATGCCATCCTAATGTGTACGTATGGAACAATGGCTTAAGGAAGAGAGGGGAGCTTTCTGATTGTTTTTAGCTGTATGGAAGAATTATCCAATTACTCTGCCGCTGACTGAAAGTGCTGGGAAAGCTCAGCTAACTGCTCTTCCTGTGCTACAGAAGCTTGTAGGACATCTCACAGTTGCCTCTTCCCTGGCATTTTATTTTATCCTGGCAATTATGACAGGTAAATACTAGTGCTACTGTAAAGAAAAAGTATATATTCTTGTTGCTTAGCAATTGCTCTCAACACAGTGCAGAACAGATTTTGATAAGGAATTGCATGCTTAAAAATGTTGTTTTCCAACATATTGGTTATTCTAATAAAACACATTAAGATATATTAAAGCCTTCTGCAATCCTAGAGACTTTGGAAAGCTGGGAAGCTTGCATGAAAGCTCACATGAGTACACTTAAACTTTTGAAAATTTCCTGCCAGTGCTACCAGGCCCTTTTTTGAATCATCTTTCCCCCCTCCTCAGCTCTTCCTTCGTATTCAGAGAATCCCAGAGCGGTTTGGGTGGGAAGGGACCTTCAAAGCCCATCCAGTCCAACCCCCGTGCAATGAGCAGGGACATCTCCAACCAGATCAGGTTGCTCAGAGCCCCGGCCAACCTGGCCTTGAACATTTCCAGGGATGGGGCACCCACCGCCTCTCTGGGCAACCTGGGCCAGTGTCCCACCACCCTCAGCATAAAAACTTTCTTCCTTATATCCAGTCTGAATCTACCCTCTTTACCGCAGAGCTGCTCCAGCCCTCTCAGCATCTGCGTGGCCTCCTCTGGACCCTCTCCAACAGCCCCACGTCCTTCTGATGCTGGGGGCTCCAGAGCTGGGCGCAGCGCTGCAGGGGGGTCTCACCAGAGCGGGGCAGAGGGGCAGAATCCCCTCCCTTGACCTGCTGCCCACGCTGCTGGGGATGAACCAGGATATGATTGGCCTTCTGTGCTGGGAACACACATCGCTCATGTCCAGCTTTTCATCCACCAGTACCGCCAAGTCTTTCTTGTCAGGGCTGCTCTCAATCCCTTCATGCCCCAGCGTGGATTGACACTGGGGGTTGCCCCAGCCTCAGTGCAAGATCTTGGATTTGGTCTTATTGAACCTCATGAGGTTCACATGGGCCTGCTTGTGGGCTTGTCCGGGTCCCTCTGGATGGCATCCCTGGTATTACTGGACTCTTTTTCTGATGAGCTGAAATTATTTGTTACTCGTGGACACTGATCCTGTTGCACACAATGATCTGTAGTGACAGATAAATTGTTGTGTTACACTGTGTTACTGGGGCATTACAGAATTGCAGGAAAGAGCGAGGTGCCTGGTGATCATTTTTGTTTGTATATTAGGGGAGCTTCAGTAAACCGGTCCTTGGCCCTGGTAATCTCTCCTGGTGTTCTGTCTGCCGTTGCCTCCTGTTGCTGATGGTAACCTCAGCAAAAACAGCAAAATTAATTTTTCAGAATTATTGCCAAGTTTATTCTGATACCAAGCTTTGATGTGAGTTAGCTCAAGTCTCTTGAGATGTTCTTGTTCTCACCTCTTCTTGGCTTATCCTGGAGTAAAGCAGCATGTTTTGACAGAGTTCCAGTACTAAAAACCAGTAGAGACTGTATAGACTGGGAGTGCCCCGTCCTCTGTGGGTTGAACATCAGAAGCTGGCAGCATGAAGGATGGCAGCCGAAACAGCACGAGAGCTGATCCACAGCCTTATCCAGGTAACCACTAGCTCCTGTTGCCACCAAGCTCTGGGAGATATTTAGCAGAAGAAATAACCTGTGCTATTGATCAGCCTCCAAAGTACTCAGAGGTTGTGTACCAAGCAGCCGGTGTCCTGGACCTTAGCACCTGCGTGCTGGTGACCCGGAGCAGTGGGTGGCACTTTGTCGTTTCGTTCTTTATGCTTCCCCAAGGGAGCGTGGAGGCTTGCTTCTCCCCACAGTCTCCTTTTCCATCTTATTAGCTCAGCCTTTCTTGCACTTCTTCACTCCAACAACAGCCTGTGCACATCTTACAGTACCTTCTGCATGCTGTGGGGCTGACGTCTCGTTAGTAATTTATGGATGTCCAGATAATGAGGAACACTCCCTTAATGAGCACTGGTTCTGTAACACCTCTGAGTTCAGGTAAGGAAAGTGCACACTGGGTGTGAGGAGCATGCTGTTGCACAGCATGGTTTATTGCTTTTAAAAGGGGGGGGTTCCCTTTATTCTCCTTGCCATCTTCATAGCTTTAGGAAAAGGCACGGAGATGGTGTCTCACTGATATCAGATGTATTCTCACAAACCCCCTCCAGCATCCCATTTTGCCAGCTGGTGAGTTAGAAAGTTGTTTTCTTTTTTTTTTTTGCTGTTTGGAATTGCAGATTCTAAGCATTTGTGTGGATTGTATTTACCATTCAGTGTCTCTCTCAATCTTCCCTTTGTCTTTCACTGGCCGTCACCACAGTCGAGATGCAGGATAACAAATCACAGGCTAGCACGTCATAATTCCTAAAGCATTCAATATTCCTCCTCTGATGCTGCGTGAGCCTCTCCGTATCGGATAACATTGCAGTTCCCAGTGGCCTTAGGTTAGGCTCAGGCAGGTCTTTATTGGGGAAAAAAAAAAAAAAAAAAAAAAAAAGGAAGGCATGCTAACGTTTTTGTAAAGTGTTTTGGGATGTATGAGTGAGAACAACACCGGAATGGGTAGGGATTGGGGGGACTGGTTGTGTAACTGGTGCTTACACTGCACCATCAACCCCTCGCATGCAGATGGGAGCACTTTCCCCTTAGGCTGCCTGGGTGTACTTTTTCCTTACTCCTCCTTCTTAAAAAAAGCTTTATTGTATTTACATGTAAGGGTCACCTACTTCTGACTAGTTAAAAAGACGCTCTGCCCCTCCCTGAGGTATTTATTATGTTACTGTCAGCATCCAGCCTTGCCTTTAACTTCCTTCCCTGAATTAATTTTTTTAGCCTCTCAAGTGTAGAGGTTGTTTATGTCCAGAACAAATCTTGGTTTTTTTTGTTTCCAAGTGTATAGATTGCATAGATTAGTTGGAATTAATTTACCTTGTCTCTGCAGGGAGGTGCCAGGTCCCCCACCCTCTGTTTGCTCTCCCTGTGCTGCTTCTCCGGTGGCTGGCGGTGATTTTGCCCTTTGACCATACGTTGAGCCCAGAACAGCAAAGCACGCTGCTTCAACAGTGTTCGGCCTCTTCTTGCACGCTTTGTTCTTGCAGAATATTATTCCTTGCCTTTATCTATTTATTTATTTATTTATTTTCCCTGGCCCACCCCGAGTGCAGCGCACATCGCCATCGGAGCCAGTGCCGCTGCCGTCCCGGGGGGTCGCCCGGGGTGTGCTCAGCGACATCCGGGAACGATGTCATGGTGTCAGTCGGCTCGTTAAGATTTCATGAGAATCCGACATGCTCATAACACAAGGCAGAGCTGAACAGAGTCCGATTGTCCAAATAATATCGAGCCAATAAGCATGTCATGGGTGGAGCTACTGCAGTATGGGCAAAACTAATTCTGAATGGAGCCCTTTTTTATTAAACACACTGGGCCTGAATGAATCGGGCTGCTGGGCTCGCGGCAGACCAGGGAAATCCTTCATTTTATTAGTGCACGCTACAAAATCCAGCGTTTTTCCGTTAGGTCTGTGAAGCCAAAACGCTCTAGGAAGGGGATTGATTGGGAGCCGGCTGTTATGAATTTTTCATGAGCTGATGCGCGGGGCTGAATGGCTCCGGCGCGCGTCGGTGTGTGGCTGGCAGGCGAGCCGCATCCACAGGGAGACTGCTGACACAGAAACACTTTGGCGCATTTTCAGAGGGAGAGCCGGGCTGATAAAGGGTTTTCTGACAGCCCTGGCTTATCATCCTTCAGTTTCTGCCGCTGGTGCTTCAGGCAGCCTCTCCGTTTGGAGCCCAGCCTTGTGAATGAGCGGGGTAAGCTCTGCCGATTTATCAGCGGTTTGAATCTGCGGCGATGCCCGCGTGATGCGTTTTTGTTAGCGTTTTCTGAATGGTGAGAGCTCACATAACGGCTAAGCTATGACAGCAAAAGATTCTTCTAGGGAACTTGCTACTCCGGAGTCAGAGATTTACATCAGGACTTTCAAAGAACAAATGCATTTGGAGCTCGAGCTCCCCAAGCTGCCTGGGAACAGACCTACGTCTCCAAAAATTTCTCCTCGCAGCTCGCCGAGGAACTCTCCGTGCTTTTTCAGAAAGTTGCTGGTGAATAAAAGCATCCGCCAGCGTCGGCGCTTTACGGTGGCACATACATGGTAAGATCCGCTGGGTATCGGCGTGGGTTTACACAACAGCGTGCGTACCTGCGGTTTTAACGGGGGAAAACGAGCTGAGATTTGTTCCCAGCACTGCCTGCAAGTGTTAAATGAATAGAGCAGAAGGCAGCCCAAGGATGTATAACGCAGCGCCTCGACAATTGTCATTCAGCTTATGTCCTGCAGAATAAATCCGGCCCATTATTCATCTGTGCCGTGGTTAATCTCCCTTGAACAAAGGCAGCAGCCGGTAACTTTCCCAGGCGTTATCTTGTTGGAGGTAGACCGGGTGAATTGATTTCAGAACCCTCAAGACGTGATTTGTTTTCTGTTTGCCCCGCCAGCTCCGAATGCAGATGACGGCACGGCGCAGACGGGGCGATTTGGGCAGGGTGCTCTTGGGGTTAAATGCCGGGAAGAGCTTTAAGGGCTTTAACACTGTGAGGGGCTTTAAAACTGTTTTTTTTCCTGGCTGCAAACATCCCTGCTTTCAGCCATTTTTCAAGGAAACTCCAGCTAAGAGTCGTCTTTTCCCTCCCTTCAAATTACTAACCCCAAATAGTCAATTTGCATGCCATTACAGTTGATTGTGAGCTGCCTCTGACTGTCAGTTATCCTGGTTAAACCGTGCTGTAAACAGTAATCAAAATATAAAATTCAGGAAAATGGATGAGGATCTCATTGGTGCATTTTCTAAATTTACTCAGTATGGATCTCGTGGGGTCCACCTTTACGTTCCAGTAGTCTCTGGAAATATGCACTGGTTGACTGTGGGAGTTAAACCAGAAAACTTTCAGTAACGTGATCTTTTTTTTAAACCTACATAGCCAGATCCATTACTTCCCCATTCCATAGGCTGAATCTGAGAGGTTGAAGCTTTCCCATTTGTATCTGTGTGGGCCGGTTGTTTGGGGGTTTCTGAAATACCCATCCCTGTCTGCTACTTCTAAAAATAGAGCATGACTTTAAAATGGGTTATTTGAGTGATGCTGAAATATTTCAAAGCTTTATTTACTCCTGAAGTGAATTACTAATTGCTCAGAATGGAGTAGTAGCTCTTGACAGTTGTTCTGTGCTGTTAAACTGTAAGAAAAATAGGAGGAAAAACTGTAAACTTTGATAGTGGGGAATTCTACTGAGTAGAACCGGGATAACTGACTTCTAATTTTTTTTTTTTTTTTTTTTAAGCACAGTGTGAAATGCATTTGGGGTGTAGCAGCATTCAATTCAAATCAGGATTCTAGAATCATGCATTATTATTATTTTTTTTTTTTTTTAATCCAAGCAGCCACTGGAACTGGTTACCTGCTGTAATGGTTTCCCTGTGTTCGTTAGCTTCCCCTCGCATTTTAATTGCTTGTGATCAGTAGTGTTTAGATTTATGCGCGTTAATTCCCTTTGACATCTGTCATACCTCTCAACATCGAAACAGTGGGGTGCTGCTCATCTTCCCCCCACTACCCTGCTTCCAGAAATGGTGCCGGGGAAAGGCAGCGCTGCTGGGAATCAGTGGGGCAGGACGTGGTCAGGCTCAGCACAGGGGATCTGTATTGTTCGGTGAAAAAAATAATATATATATGCACACCCCCCCCTATTTATAGATGTAACGGATAATCTCTACTTGAATCAACTTGGAGAGGAGGTGGGATTGCTGCAGGTCTGTCTTTAATGGGAAGATGGAAGGTTCTCGTACTCCTTCAGGTTTTTAAAGTTTTTAATAGCAGGTGGTTATGAACTGCAGATAATTGTTTTAGCCTTAGAGAAGAAGTAAACTGTTGTAGAAATGAAGAAAATCACCCTTAGAAAGCAAGGTTTCAGTCAGAACAGAGCAAACGCAGACATTTTCCCTTTGCTCTAGCATGTTATAAAACAGGAGGGAGTTTAGACTTGTTGAAGGGGGGTACGCCGCTCATCAGGACGGCTGTGCGGCTGCTGCTCGGGTGTTGCAGGCAGGGTGCCTTCGGCTCTGCCCCTGGATTTCTTATTCCTTGCAAACCGGTTGTGCAGGGCAGGAGAACATCCTCACCCGTGCCCAGCACAAGTGCCGCTTACGTAAGGGGTCTTCTGCCTGCAGCTGGGGAGCGGTGTCTGGGTGGCGAAGGAATTAGCTGGGAACGGGAAACATCAGCCTTGATGAATCCTCTGTCCCCTCTCCTGTGCCCCTTATTTTCAGTTTTCTGTCTTCCCTGGCTCTTCTCCTTTCCTCTTTAACCAGCTGCCTTTTCTAGGCATTTGCCTTCTTTCATAACTGAATGCATTTCAACTTTTTTCTCCCGATTATGCCCTGTCATCACCGATCTTCTCCAGTATCCAGTCATCAGATCTTATCCAAAAAGAATAAGAAAAAAGATTTTTCAAGCTTATTGTTTTTAAATAAGGCCATGACTCAAATGCTTCTGTACTCTGAATCTTTCTTTTCCTCAGGACCCCGTTCTCACAACAGGACACGACCAACACGTCAATGCAGTTGCCTTCAAACATCTGTCAGGCTGGTCCCTCCCTGCTCCACACCCCTTAGGGTTTGCCATGGCTGGTGTTGCTGTGTCCAGTCTTCAAATACCTCGTTCATGTAAAATAATGGTACAAAAATTCTTAAACCTTCTGTCTTTTTCCTCCACCAGAATCCACAAGTGTCCTTTTCTTGCAGCTAGCGTTTTTGTCCTGGAGACGCCGAAAGCCCTATTTGTTCCTTCCTGGTAGCTCCCCTTGTATCGATTGCATTTTGGGGCCTTTGTGAGGAAAGGAGCAGGCAGTAGCTGACGTGACTCGACACCTGTCAGTAGCCATCTGAAATTTGAAGGTGCAGGGCACCCTGGTCACAGAGTTTCCCCTGCGGTCACTGGAGAGAGGATGCCGTCTCCAGAAGCCCAGGAGATACACGTGGTCCTCAGCGCCTTCTCCTGTGAGCCAGTCCTAACGCCGAAACGGCACCTTCACTCTCCGCAGTCCCTGACTGTTCTCCCTTGCCCTGGCGTTAGCCCAAGGACTTTTGAAAGTAGGTTTATTTTCCACAGGTCTGCCGTCTTATTTTTGTGAAGTAGTGCATTGGGAGTACACCCACAGCAAGGTCCTCTCAGCGATGTCATGGAACATCCTGAATGTCTTATAAAATAAAGTAGGTATTTTCTAAGTGTGCTCTGCTGCTTATAATACTGTTTTCTTTATCTTGCAATATTCTTCTTCAATAATATTTATACAACCTTACTCACTTTCTTAATACCTAGATGGCCATTGGCTGTGCTGTGTGATGAGCACTAGGTTTTTAGTGAAGTGGTTTCCAGAATATGTTTATTGTCTTAACTAAGACTTTTGCGGGTTTTTTTTCAAATTAATTCACCCTTAGCTTTCATCATTTTAGTGGTTTTAAACCTGTTTTTTTTTCTTTATACCTGTTACCTATTTTATAAAGAAAACACAGGACAACAGAAATGGTATATTGGGAATTTTTGCTCTGTTTTTTCTTTTGGTTATCCTTCAGTGCAGTTGAAATACAGACATGCATTGGGTTTTTAAAATATAATATAAAATGTAAATCGTATGCTAGCCTTTATTTTTTGAAAACATGCTCTGTTTTCATTACACAGTAATCTTCAGTGGTGGAATTTAGGAAGTTAAATAGCATGGCACGATCCAGTCAGAGGGGTGGCATTTGGGTTTCTTCCAAGCCTGGTGAATAACAACTGATCTGTTTAATTACTTGAAGCTGCAAAATGTGCTGGAGGCAAATCAAAGCTATCAAAAGATGTCACGTTTTGTTTTGCTTTCCAATCATCGTGCTTCTAGAACCAGGTAAGAAAGACTTACCTAGTGGCAACCCACACTTGCTTCAGAACATTTGTTTTTTGGAGACTTGAAATTGCTGGGGATAGCAGGTATTTATAAAATCCCTAGATTTCTCCAGCGATTTGGTCGTGTCATGGTGGTGTGAGTGGAGCTCCTGGTGTGACCTTGCACCTGTGGAGTCCCTTCCAGCACCAAGCCCTATGGTGTCCAACCATGGCAAGGTGGCCTCTGCCCTGCAGTGGCATCCCATGGACCAGGGCCCCTGATCTGGGACCTCCTGACCACCTTCAGCCAGTATTTGGGCTAGAGGAGCTGGCTTTTGCTTTTGGGACAAAGCTGGTGTCTCCCCATCGCCTGTCTCCCTGAAAGCACGCTATGATAGGCTGCTTGGACCCGTTTCAGCTCCGCTTTATCTATAGCGGGATGCATTTCCATAGTGCCCGTGCTGAATAACACACTTATCTTTACTTTGATGAGCTGAACTGTTTGTGTTTCTCACTGGCTCTTGATGTGATTTCAAGCTTTTTTTTTTTCATTTTGGAGAAATAGGATTATTCTCTTGCTTTTGGATGGGGACTGGTACTGGACACGCTATCTTGCTCAGTTATATACTGAAAGTCCTAGGAGAAACAAAGTGAAGTGAGGAGGGAAAATCCAGAAGGTTCCTCTCTTTTTCTCTGCTGAATATGTTCTCCCGTCTGTCCAGAGGAGAGCTCCTGAGCGCTAGCAGCGAGGGTTCCAGAGGATGTGGAGGTGAGGAGGAAGGAGCTCTTCAGACAGCAGAAATAAGCACGTAGAACAAATGGAGAACCGGCTGTGTGATCCTTACCTCTGTTCTGACTGCGTGTCTTGCCTCTGAACCCTGTCTGCCACTGCGCAGGAGAGAAAGGAGAAACTTCTTTCCTCCCCCAGCCACTTGGGTGGGAGAACGCGGTGTTACCGTACCCACCAGCTAGCGAAGAGTCGAGCCAAGTACCACGGGTTACCGTACTGATGATAACTTGGTTTTGATAGATTCAGCCATTTCTCTGAGACGGGGGACAGAGAAGGAGAGTGGATCACCTCTCAAAGAAATAAACACTATTTCTGGGATTTGTGGTGCCTTTCAATAAGTTTTAAATGTTTACAGTGTGCTAATCTGTGAGGAGTGCGGATTAGGAGAGATTTCCTGATGCACTGTGGTGGCTGAGGCCTGCCTGGAGAATCTACGACCTCCAACTCTCATACACAGGCTAAACTGTTAATGTTTTCTGTGCCAAAGTGGTCTCTTAAGGAAGCTTTTCTGTTGAATTTAGCTTTGTGCAGAGCTCTGTTGATGTGTGGCACTTGCTGTTGTGATAGCATCTCCAGATTTGTGCTGTGTGTTTCTAGGAGGTACGGTTTGCTGCTTACGTGCTCGCGCTGGTTGCCAGGACAGACTGATAAACCGCAAATGTGTCTGCCATCTAATTTATGCAGTGTAGATTAGCTTCACTGCAGATCTATACATCCTCTGGTCCATTTTTTTTTTTTTTTTAAATCTTTTTCAGCTTTTTTGTTTCTGAAAAACAACAACTAGCTCTCCTATGTGTTCTCCATTTTTTTTCCTTGCATTACCTCATGAGAACATCGCGTGGATCCCACATTGACGGCGTGTTTCTGCATTGCACGGCGTGAGTTTGGGGGTAGTTGGACAAGTTGGGGTTGTAAGTTGGTCCGTAATGGTCATAGACAGCACACTAGAAAGCTATAACTGGTAATAACTAATAGATATTTAGGTAACGCACTGGAAGAGCGACACACAAGCATACTGCTGATGTGTAAAACAAGATGACTGGTGCAACACCAGCTGATAATATTTTGGGGTAAAATATGCTGTAGCTACCCACAGAAAAAAATTATTAGCAGCAAATATGCTTTTATTTTCCACGTAATACATGCATAGATTCGATCTCTTCTTTCAGATAAACCTCTACCACTGGGAAGCACTGGAGGAAAACGTAATGTGAAGTTTTTAAGTTTCTCCAAGTTTTTTGTTCTCTCAACACTACAAATAGGTATGGCTGAGGGGCAGAGCAGATGTTAACTAGTGTGAGAATAAGACTGCAGAGAAACAGCAGTGTATTAGCTGATTTGTTTTCTTCTTAAGGTAAAAAAAAAAAAAAAAAAACCTGTTTTTTTTTGTGTTGGACAAAACACTTGACTGATCTACTAGTATCTCCTGATGAGTACAGACCTTTCTCGTGGTGTGGCATGCTATGGTATGCTGACGTTTTCCGTGTCGCTAGGATGCTGTGCTGAAATAGGAATCAGGTTTGACCCAGATTGCTTTGAGTTTTGACTGTTTCCCATAAAACTGATTGACAAAAATGTAAGAAGAACTTGGGGTAGGAAAGCTGACAAGAGTATGCAGATATAACCCAGCCATGAAATGAGATGAGAAGGGAGGAAAGACCTGCGGGTAGGAGGAGGGAGCAGTGCTGCGGGACCAAAAATGTACAGTTTGAGGTGAGTTTTGACACTACCAACATCAGAGTGGGAAAAAGAACCAGTTCAAAACTTCCCGGTGGTGCAGACAGACTTCTCTTGCTTCGGAGATGGGGCTCTGGGGAGTGGCGGAGATGAGATGGATGGTGGGGTGACCCAAGGGGGTCAGGCCCGGGGGGACAATCGCTATAAATGGAATTTACTTTTATATGTTCCATGTAACACCATGTAAAGGCTGCCTGCTTCTCTTTTTTTCTTTTTTTCCCCCTAAGCCAGCAAGTTGCATTTTATTATGACAGAGCAATTTATTGCAGCTTTCTCCACAACAGATTTAAATGCTATGAAGGCAAAACATCTGCATGGCAGTTAATGGAATTAAATGGGAACCATTTTATCAATTTGCCCTAAATCAATCTGTGCTTTTGTGGAGAGAAAGAGGTTTTGTTGCCCTTCCAATAGCTCCGTGCATCCAGCATTATGCAGCTCAGTTTTTGCTAGGATGATGATGTACAGTGTCTGATGCATCGTGACAGGAAAAAAGGAGTCGTCTTCTGAATAAAAATGTACTGCAGGTAGATTCTTACATATGCATGTAGTGAATAATTTTCATTTCATTGCGTATTTGTCTCGGAGCAGTAACTTCTCAGATTCCTGTTTTATTGATTTCTGACGTAGCGAGCTGTCTAGACGTTGGCATGGAAAAGCAAGCACGTCATGCCATCCGAAAGCGTACCTCCTGAAAGGAGGCATGAGGAGGCATTTATCTCATTGTATCAGTGAAAGAAAACAAAAATCAATTGATTTTTCTCTCAGATACAGGTTGTCAAAGGGCAAGTTTGACAAAAATATTGAAGAAATTCCCTCTTTCTATGATATTGGTGCGTAGTTTTTACCGTAGCATCAGAGTATTTACTGTATGTTCTTAAAACGTGCAGAATGCGTTTTGTAAATTAACAGTTGCTTGCTGCCTTTTATAAAAAGCCGTATAAAGAGCTCTCTGAAAGCTAGAAACATTTTGTGCTGCTACTTCGTTTCAGAAAGCTTTAATGAGCCCTGCTGACATTGTACGTATGCAGGTAATAATGGCATAATGATGGACAACTTCATTAGGTTAGAGGGAGAGTTTTCTTTTGTAGCAATAATGCAAAATGAGCTCTCCCATGTTACTGGATTCATTATGGCTGAGATAATTGCGGAGTCTGAACCCGTACTGAGCCCAGCGCGTTCTGGAGCTCGTGGCACAGAAAGCAGCTCTGAGGGAACTCGGCAGGGTTAGATGTTCAGTCCTTATAGGTTCAAGGGTATCTTCAGATCTTGGTTCCCTGAAATGGTGTACTAAGTCAGATTGTGTGTTATTGTTTAAAGTTAATGTTTATCATAGACCTAATCATCTAGTTGTGAGTCAAGTTCTGTTTGTTGGGTGCTACATGCGCAGTGAATTTCATTTTTAAGCAGAGAGGACGAGATGGGGAGAAGCATCACCAAAATGATCAAGTTAAAAGCATCCTACCCCATATTGCTTAGATAAGCAATCCTCTTACTTTTCTCTGGATTATTTTATCTTGTATTTTTTCTGAGGGGGATGGGGAAAGAATGAAAACCAGTTAAATATGACGTGGGGAAAGTCAAGAAGAGGTCGAGGAGGAACAGAGCCAAGGCAGAGAAGGGGATGGGAGAGGAAGGAGGGCTGGGCAGGAGGAGCTGGACAGCCCGCTAATCCTGTGGGAAACAGCTGCTGGATGACTCTGCATCGATTCTAATTGGCGCAGTCGCTGTTTGCCACTAGCCCGTCAGGCTGTCCTTAGGCTCTGAGAGCCAGTTGCTGGAATTCAAGACCAATGCCATGGAAGAGGCAAGTCTGAAGACCCGAGCCAGAGTTCTCAGCCTTCCAAATCTGATCATCACCTCTGAAACTCCATTTGGATTCAGGCTCTGGATGAAGTTTTGTCTGTTTCTCTTGGGTGAGGACCTGAGGTTAGTAACCTACACACTTACCTGCCTCCTGGGTCTTTGCATCTACAAGCGGTTGTGCCTACCTAATAAACACACAGCCTCGAGATAGCTCGTAATACAGCCATCTACTTTTCAGGTAGACTTCAGTGCCAGCTTTCAAATCTTTTTAAACCATCCTTAAGAGATTTGAATGCCTGTTTCCCCAAGACTTGCAAATGTATACGCAGACTATTACTGTTCAAATGTTGCAGAGAGCAATGTGGGTCTAATTTACCTAGCTAAGAAAGTAAAATGCAGGTCCTGATGCTGTTCATACAATGTAGTAAAACTTCTGGGAAAATAAGCCATGCTCACAGCATGAGACACTTCTGTTCCTAGCCTAACCTTACCTTCAAAAACTGGAATTTTATCCTGAACGATCAAGTTGCTGTAAACTTTCATAGCAATAGCATTTGCTTTTAAGAGGCTTAGGTAGTGTTCTCTGGCAGAAGTATTTGCCGAAGACATAAAGGCCCATGTTGTTGAGAAGCTTTGCTGGAGAGCCTTGGACAAGCATCTCCTTTTGGTGGCTCCGCGCTGTGGCTCTCCCCAGGCACTTAGTCCAGCATTTGGAGTTCCTTCTCTGCCCGCTACTGTAGATTTATTTCATAATACCAGTGTTTTCCTATGAATGTGCTAAAAGCAGAGTAGGTAATGTAATTTTTCTGACTTAGATATCTCTGTCTACTGGCATCTCTTCTTGCAGCTTCAGATAAGCTCAGATTTTACTAATTGGGGCATGTGTGCTTCTGTGGGGTTCCCTTCCCTCCCAGCCTGGAATGTGGTCCTGTTTCTGCCAAGGACTGTTCATACTGCAGCTTTCGCGGAGATGGGAATAACAGCGTAATGACCATCGGGATGAGTAGACTGAGTTAGAGCAGTGTTTCCTCTCATAAAATCAAGCTGTTCTTGTGTGCCACCATCTCTGCTGATGGATAAATGGCACGGCACTCGGTGCGAGATTTGCAAGGTTTCTGTTAAAGGTGAGTGATTGGGGGTCTGCTGTAGGAGTTCATCCACGAGTGTGTGAACCGCTGAGGATCTCATTCCTGTACATTAACACGAGTGCTTATTTAATAGGCCCTCAGCCCGTTTGCCTTATTCTGCCCCACCTCAATCAAGTTAGACAGGCAGGAAATTGGAATATTTATATAAAAACCAGATGAGAAAGGCAACCCTAGGGAGGCTCATTTTTCGTAAGTGTTCAGTTGTTACGATCTCAAGCACTTTCGCAGTGTATAGAAGGTTTGATTCCCTGAGGAGGTCACAACTCCTAGCATCCTTCTTGTGCATCCTTTACGATATGCGGCGCCTACGGGAGCCGTCACACCTGGATGCTGTGCTGCTTCACCCATGCTGCCTGCCCCAGTAGCAGGGGATCATGCGATCGTATATTGGGCTCTGCCATCATTCCAGTTGCCTGAGTTCTGTTTTTGGGAGGGAGGGATTTGGTATCGCAGAGTATTGTGACTGGGAAACCTGTGCTTTCCAGTTTGAAGCAGAGAACTTTGAGTTATCCCATTGCTTAGATGGACTGCGGTGCTCTGGAGATGAACTGGCTCTTCTCGTGGTTATCAGAGTAAGTGGATAGCGTTCTGTATTTATGTATTTCTTTAGTGGTTGACTTAAGTGAGAAAGTTTTCAATGCAAATAGTAATTATACACATCTCTTAACTCTGATCGCTATAAGTTAATGATGGTGAGCCGCAGCCACTCTTAACTTCTGAGATCTGAGTATCAGTCTGTTTTGCAAAGCTTTCTCTTCCCCCTTAGGGAATGTGTCCTTTTAAATCTAGTCAAGGGCTGTCTTGTCAGACTGGATCCCTGAACAAATTATTCTCTTGAGCTGCTGGAGGTCAGAGGTGGAACACGAAAACAAACGGCTCTTGCATTGTCCCTCCAGTTGTT
This sequence comes from Tetrax tetrax, assembly GCA_009806455.1. Lineage (NCBI taxonomy): Eukaryota > Metazoa > Chordata > Aves > Otidiformes > Otididae > Tetrax > Tetrax tetrax. The sequence goes on from WHYT01017286.1 coordinate 193,446, forward strand.
TGTAGGCTGGCTGCCTGCAGCTGTTGTTGGGCTTGCTGCTTACTTTTCCAACAGTTCGCTGTTAGATTAAACATGTCTATACATTCAGTAAACATGCTCATCAAGAGGTCACAGTGTGTTCATAGATTATTACAAGGCAGCCCTTTTGGTTTGATACGGAGCTCCTTCACTTCCAGATGAAATTGGTGGAAGCTGCAAATGTTGCGTATTTCTGAATCGTAGCCACTATGGCATTATTTAGTTATTTTTGCTCTTGGAGACAGCTGGTAACAAATGATAAATGATGTCCTTACCACAAAAAAACCCACACCTCAAACCCCCGAAGAACTCCGTTGTCATGTAACAGATATTTGCAAGACAAACATACTTAAACGTCGAGAAGAATGCATGAGGAACAACCCTGCTGTCTCAAGAGGTCTCTTGGCCATCACATTGGTAATGAGGTGCTGGTTAGGGTAACAGCAGAGAAGGATCAAAAGAGAGAAGATGAAATGCAGAAGCTAGCACTGGAAGATGCACATTGGAAGAGAAGTTGGTGTAATGCGAAGCCCACGCTTCCTACAAGCGTGATCTTGAAAGAGCCTTCTCTGGAGGACAATATCTTGGCGATCTCTGTGAGTCTGGGACCTACAGTCAGCTGCCGCCTTTTCTCCTGGCTCACAGAAGTGCTCAGCTCGCGTCTCCATAGACGTAAGGGTGTTTTCTCACGTTGCTACAACATAAACACCTTCCTGAATCACCCAGGCCTAAGGCTTTGCCCTATTTTCAAGAAGGGGTTGATGAAAATCTGCACTGCTGTACTTGAAACCTGTCTCCGTAAGGAGAAAGGAAAAAAAAACAAAAAAACCTTTAAATGTCAGGGTTTGCTATTTTTACAGCAGATCCCAGAATGAAGCTCTTGCATTGCCGTATGCATTCGCAATTGCGATACACCGCATGCCCGCTGCAGACAATTATTAGAATTTGTCTTGTACTTGTCAGTTGTTATTTTACAAGGAAAAAAATTCTGTAACAAGTTGTAAATGCTTCCAGTTGGTCAGCCTGTTGTGAACTGAATGTGAATCTTCTTCAACTGTGCTTGCAAAAGCATTAAAGTGTTTTTGAGACTAGTCTGTGAACTTTGGGTTGGAATTTCATTTACTTGAATTTTATAAACTAGGACTGCACAGAAGGCTGAGTAAAAAATACCAGGGCTTTGCTGTGTGGGATAGGAATATTTTCTGAGAGGTTGGTTTGTTGTATTCTGAGCATATTTGTATTGTTTAGATTCACGTAATATTAACCGCTAACGATATTTGACAGCGCACTGCCTCTCTGGTGTACTTGCTCAAAATAGCCTCAAGGTGGACTTGAGAAATGGGCTTGGTTTGAATGGTTGGGTAAAATAATTTAGAATGAACTCAAAGGACTTAAATTGATGTTAATTCACAAAGTGAAATTTGAAAATGTTGTGAATTAAGATCATGGATCTATTCGGTAATAATAGATGCGGAAGGAATCACGAATTCTGCCGGTGGGCTGAGATGACAATTGCATTTCTGTGTCAGAGTATTCCTGTCGATCCTCATCTGGATCACTCGCTCGCTCGCCATCGCCTCTGTCGCTGGACCTCTCATCATTCAGACTCAAATTCCAGACCTGGCTTTTCACTCAGTCTTTCTGTTATTTGCCTTATTCTCACTTGTTAGGTAAATCTTGGAAGAACATGAAAACTGAGAAACCGTGGTCTTGCTCCTGTGCTGAAGAGGTGAAGCAAGAGAACCTGGCAGGAGATAGCCAAGGACGCTACGGAGGGTTGCATCGTGTAAATAATGAGTTTGGAAGTGAGCTCAAAAATACATAGGGCTGATGTTTTAAAATCTCATTTAAAGTTGTGTGGATGACAATCTAAGGGAAATATTCACACATCCTCCAGCTATGCAATTTATCGCTCAAAATTTGCAAAGCCAGGAGCACAGCACTAAGTTTTGACATTGTCGCCGAGATAAGTGACTGGGCACTGGAAAACGGTGCCAAGAGGAGAGCAACTCACCCCCAAACTGGTGACAGCTGGAGCAGTCAACCCGGAGGTTTCAGTCCCAGGCATTTAGGTGTTTGGTTGTTTTTTTTTTTTGTTGTTTTTTTTTTTTTTTTTAATTTAGTGATTCTCATCCGAGCAAACGCAGTATTTCACTGCTAAAAATCTAATTTCCAAGTTGTGAAAGTTAAAATTGATCTCGTAAGCAAAGTCTTGGTTAATTTCTGATTTCGCTTTTTAAGGTAAAGGGAGGTAAAGAGAAATAAATTCCAATTATTTCAAGACTTTAGGGAAAATATTTCCTATGTAATAAACACAACAGGTTGGTTCATTCAAATCTACTGGGGCGGAAAGTGATTTCTTGGTGAAGGAGCAATTCTCTTTGTAAGTGAGTGGCAGCAGTCATTGTCAAATCCTAATTTTTTTCCTTTGTAAACTGAAAGGTCCTGGGTGGTAGTGATACAAACTGGAAATGGCATTGCCTCAGGCAAATAATACCCTGTCTAATGTAGTTGATTTTGCAAGGATAACAAGCTGAGTTTTTGCTTTCACTTGTATTAATGGTTCAAGGAAAGAAAAGATTGGAAACTGAAACAGATCATTAAATCTGCCTTTTGTCCGGTATCACTTAAGGTAAAAGCTAGTGTTGCCTTAGGAATCTTTTTGGGGAAAAAGTAGTATTTAGTGCTATATATAGAAAAATGTAATTTAGAATCTGTTGTTGTTAGATTTCAGCCAAACCCCCCAGTTGCTGTAACACTTGGTTGAATATCTAATGAATAATTCAGGGTCACTGATTTATGAGCCCTGTCATATAGACTGAAAGCCACCTTTCAGGGCCGTGGACAAAGAGGATAAATGCACAACATTTACCTAAAGAGCCACCAAACTGGGAAGTCGGTGTGGTAGGATGCAATGTGTGGTAGGCCTAGGAACCTTTGAAGGGCATCAGCTCTCGGCTGAAAGAGGAAATGACTTAGTTCTGATAGATTTTGTTAATAGTCAGTATTAAATTCTCTCCCCACAAGCAGTAAGCCTAATAAAACCCTGAATTATAAGAGCAGAAGTGTTTTGGTATGAGCACACACACAGACTTCAGGGCCTTCACGTCTGTAATTCCGTGAAATGGTTTTGTTGAACCAAGGATCTGATGCATTTTTGATGCTCTGCCTCTGCCAGCCACCATACGGAACTGGAAAACAAAGGGGAGGATGTTACCCTGATGAGCTTGCAGTCTTAATTAACAAGCCTTAACAAAAACAATTACCAGAGATAAAGGTTAAAAAGAGATAGGAGAGATGAAAGCAGCTCCTAAATAGGGACAAGAATTCGAGCAGAGATGTTCATGTTGAAGAATAGTTGGCCTCCGCTGAGAGCAGCAGACATTTCAGAGCTGGAAGTGGCCTATTTTCCTCCTGGATCTGCGTTATCAGAAACTTAAATGTTGGATTTCAATGCCAAGTAAATAATTTTGGAGCTGTGCAGAACAGTGTCTTGTAACGTGTGTCGCCTTTACCAGCAGGCGCTTTTTGAAAGCATTTTGGGGTTTGAAGTAGTACAGAGATCTCTCAAAACAGCTGTATGTTACAATTGGAAAGAATTTTTTATTTTTCATTTCAGTGTGACCTTAGTGTAGGGAATTATCCAATATTCCCCATTTTACAACAAGGATGGGAATCCTGTCGCTTGTCACCATTGAGTAGATGTGCCTGCTCGAAGGGAGAACTGTTCACAGAAATTATGGGTAATTTTATCTGAGTGAAAAGAAATAGCAGCCATCGTTTCAGGTTTCAGAGCCATTCAGTACCCTTCAGTCAGCCTTTTCTTGTGGCAGACATCTCCTTGAAGGAACTTTTTTGTTGGTACGAGCTGGTACAATTGTAGTTTTGGGATACGATTATATTTCTTTATTTATAAGAGGCAGTAGAGATTTGGGATTTTTAATGGTGATTTGGCCTTTCATAGGGCTTTCTGAGCCTCTTAGGAACCAGGAAACCGTAGCGGTGAGAGTTTTGTCACAGTGAAAAATTGATCTCTGCAGCTTTTTGCAGCTGAAGGGAGTTTGGCTTCGTGCGCTGGAGTTAAATTGATGTGCTAACTGTGACTGGTTTTGTCACCAATAATTCTTGCCTGGAGCAGGATATTAAAAAGGGCAAACGAATTAAAAACAGAACTGCTACTGACTACGCATTTTTATTTGACTTTCTTAATGTTAAATTAATTGTTGACAGAGATTATTTAGGTAGGTTGGTTTTGTGCCGTAGTTTAAATTAAGCTATTGTGGTGTTACTTAGCATGCAGAAAAGATCCTTCCAAATTCTGAAAAGGTCGCTGCTGTTAATCACTTCGGGAAGGCAATAAGATATTTGAGTAATGACTCAACTGAAAGGAATAACCAAGATTAAAAACTTCTTAGGGCTTAATAAGAATGAGCGTGATACAAGGGACACGCGACGAGAAGCCTTTGCTGCGGTGTTCGGGTGGAAGAGTGCTGGGTACGAGCGTTTGCAGATGTTTGTTAGTTTGGATTAGTTCATGTTGGCAACCCCTGCGACAAAGGTATCAACTAACCGTGTTGTGTAGCTGGAGAATATAATTTGAGGTGGGTTTGTTTGGTTTTAGGTTTTGGCTGACTGCCACGACTGAAAAATTGGAGGTTTGTCATGGGTTTGATTTCGGACCCCTCAAATTTTGGAGATGTTTGCTCCATTTGTGGTTGAATTTGATTGTGATGAGCTGCAGAGCTCCCAGTGACTTCATTTTGAGTAAAGTGAGAAACTTCTGCATCTGGAGACCCTTCTCATTTCCAACTGGGTACCCCAAAGTGGAATCAAACTTCATATGTTTTTGGGGTTTTCATCAATAATGTCAGTATGTCTCTTGTGCTACTGGAAATGGCGTTTGTTCTGGTGAGGTCTTGGTCGGGAGGAGTCAGTACAGACCAAGAGAAGGTACGAGCACGTATGAATAGTAGGTACCCAATGCAACCATTCCTGTTCCAGGATTATTACAAATAGATTTTCCATGAGATAATTTCTTTATTGAAAAATTGTCACAGGTCTCATAGGAACGAGATTCTGTTTGCATTTTAAGACTGTTTTATTTTTAATCGTTTTTAGTCATCCTTTCAGGATCACAGAATTAGTTTTGAAAATAATCTGCTAACCTTTTCTGCAGCTTGGTGTTTATCTTAAATAGGATGTATAGATAGAATACAAATAAAAGAACTGACGAACTATGAAGTAACTCAGCGTTATTTGTTTAGCCATGCTGCTGATGAGATTTTCCTTCCCCTCATCCCCAAAGTCTGTGAATCCTGACTAATGAAGAGTTCCTTTAGTTCACAGGGCACAGGAGCAGAATAAATACTGATGGATTTAGCGTAATGTTTATTTATTGTATTTTTGAACGTCTAGCTCATGTTTAATTGTATTATTTATACACTCAATGATCGTTGCTTTGCTGTTGAGCATTCTCTTCCACACGAGCTGGACGACGCTGTGACGATGCACTCGGCGTACTCCGTGCTCGCCATCCGCAGGGCGAGAGGAACCCCTCATCCCACACGGATCCTGCCTGCGAGGTGTGCGGTCCCTGGTTCTGATAACCTGCTCGGCTGCCGGGGCACGGACGAGCGTTCCTGTGGGTCTAGGATAAATTGTCCTTAGCGTCAGAGCTTCGGCTACTTGACAGACTCTTCGGATTTAGTAAATATTGTGGTCTAGAAGCTTCTTCTAATAGCCTGCACTTCCACTCTGCATTTCATCCCTTTATTCCTAGCAGTGCTTTTATCTTTTACCACTCTAATATATTTTTTCCTTCCTGTATTAATACCTGGAAAGAAATGTTGACAATCTGCGTAGCTATATCAGCTATAACATGCCTGGTAGATGACTGTTTTCTTATTTTCACCTTTCTCATACTAATCTCATGGGGCCTTTTATGCTTGTTTTCTATTTCCTTTCAAATCTATCTACTTTCTCTGTGGCACAGATTGTCATTTCAGGTGCCAGCATTGTTTTTCTTTTTTTAAGTACTAATTTTTACTGGTAAAGGAGGGAATTTCTAATGTTTTAGACACATAATCTAAAGAATCCAGTTTCAGCTGAGTGTCCTGCTGTTCCTGCATCTCTCAGGCTAATGCATTTTCCTCTTTAGCTGAGGTTTTAATCAGCTGCACCATCTATTTTTTGTTTTCTCCTCTGGCCAATCTGTACCTTGTAGGGAGTGTCTGACTCTGCAGTCAGGCTGAGGTGGAATATATTGACTTTCTTGCATTTAATTTTCAGAAATGTAGGAGACCTCTTCATATCTTTAAATATTTTTAAGATGCCGGCTAGCTTGTTTAGCTTTTAAAACCAATTTTTTCATTCCACTGCGGTAATCCTTTCCTGAACTGGTTGGGTTGAGCTGTTTTGATTGGTGTGACATGTGTGGGCCTCCTGCTGCTATACTTGGATTTCCATTATTTGCAGAAGATTAATCTCCAGGTCATCGAGTTTAAGTCTTCTGAGGACAGACCAAGAGGAATTTTCTGTGCTGAGTGTTTCTGAGTGTAGAGAAAGTGCCTTCTCAGCATCCAGATAGCGGTTCTCCTTACTCTCCGCCCCGTGTCTTTGGATTTGCGGTGGTGAAAATCACTGTACGTGAACGCCGGCCTGCACGGGGCGAGGCGGTGTTTGTTCATCCCTGGTGTCCCAGTGGGAAGCGATGGTGGTGTTTTGCGCTGTTGATGGAGAGCAGCAGGAATGGAAGTTCAGGAAGTCAGGAAGCCTTTCTCTTGCAGCTTGAAGATGGCCGGTGACCATCAGGGTTGGGCCTGAGGAGCAGGTTCATGCTTTGGTTCTTGGGGGTCTTGGATAGTCTTGGGAGCGGGAGCAAGGCCTTCAGTCGCTCTGGATGTTCCGTGAGGAGCGGGTGCTAGCTCTGTGTCCAGAGGGACGTAGGCGAGAGCAAAATGGGCACCAGCAAAACGGGCAGCTACCCACGGGGCGGCTCTGGCCTCCGTCAGCCCCGGCAGCGTGGCTGCTCCCCGCCGGTCGAAACGTGGCCTTTCCCGCACGGCTGAGAAGCTGCGAGCTGGGGCCAGGCGCCGCGAGAGGCCCAGGTACTCTGCTGCAGCATGGTTTGGAGGTTACAGGAGTTAATACACACGTTCTCCCGTAGCCAGGGTAAGTGAGAGGCAGCGCTGCTCCGGGACACGCGCATCTGCAGGAGCGGGTGTTTTGACAGCTCCCATATGTTGCCACCTACATAAGGAAACGCAATTTCTGCCTGATCAGCCTTAATCCTTCCTTGGTGAGAACGCGAGTGTTTCACAAGGTGCTCTGCTATTCACCAGTTTTCCACCACCTTGTACATCACCGTTCTAGATCTGTCACCTCATTTCTAGGGTCTGCTGATACATTTACAGGATTGAACTCTGCTCTTCCCGATACACCGGCACCACGTACGTTTTCCAGGAGTGTTTAAGCCGCAGTGTGTTGGAGAAGGGGCTCGGGCAGCTCTGTTGGAGAGCAGGAGAGCATCCTCTGAGGAGCACCTGACAACATGTGTTGTCTCCTCATCCGTCTGCTTCTCCTGCACTGAAGGTTTCGTTCGGCTGTCACCAGGAGATTATCCCAAAGTACAAATCAGATCCATGAGAAGAGATTAAATTCCTTTTTTTTTTTTTTTTTTTTTTTT
>WHYT01017286.1:202958-244456 GCA_009806455.1 Tetrax tetrax
ATAATTTTATTTCTTTTTTTTTTTTTTTTTTTTTTTTTAAAGCTGAATTCATCCCAGGTTTTGTTTGTGGGTTTGTTTTTTTTTCTGTTCTGTTGGCAGACCAGTGTTACAGGGCACCACGCTGTGACTGAGACAGAAGAAAACTCAATCTGGTAGTGACACCAATTGCTGTTTGGGTTCATCTACTGTTTTTAATTGGTCCTTTGTCCCTTAATAAGCTACCCGTTGTCCTATGGATCATGCTGTTAAGTAGTGCTGTTGATGGTTGATGATCTCCAGTAAAAATGAGGCTGAAAAACAGAAGGTTGCACCATAAACCACAATTCCTTGTTGTGCTCCCAACACAGATGAGCCAAACTGCACCATGTTTTGCCAGGGTTTCGGTGCCGGTTGGTGTTCTTCAAAAACAACACAGCGGGAGAGGTACCACGCCGTTGCCATGATGTATTTCATTCATACCTTTTTTTTTTCCTGAGGGTTCATAGTCATCCCGTAAATTCCTTTCTGAATTTTAGGAGTTTTTCCCTAATGGAGAGAACACATGTTGCAGATACAGATCATTTGTGTCTGTAGGACTTGGTTTAGTGAATGCTCTGGTCAGGATTTGTGGGCATCAAGTGGACCTAGTTTGGTGACCTCCAGTCAAAGCCATGGAAAAAAGATTTGTGGAAGCTCACTTCCGCGTAATTAGCAATTTCCACCCCACTTCAGTGTAAATTAATTCACCGTACATGGTCAGAAAAGAGAGGGAGAGGATGTGGGTACGGTGTATTGGAGACTTCTGCCTTGTCCTGGCTGCTAACTGGTACCCAGCGTAAAGGATTTCCTCTTCTTGGTGGAGTGACCATCCGGTTGTGGTTTTCCATGGCTGCCTTGGGACTGCAGGGTTTGCAGATACCAGTCCCATGAGGAAAGACTCCTCTTGATGCTGCGCTCTGCAGAACTGGCTGCCCTCTCTGCTGGGACGCCCAGTGCCACCCAGTGTCACTTCCCTGGCCAAGGCAGAAGGGGAAACTGCCGAATCCCGATGAGCCTCCTTGGCCCACACCGGAGTGGTGGGGCATTCTGGAAGCAAAGTGCAGTGAGAGATTTATTTTTGTTATTTAAGCCTATTCACGGGCGATTTTTCCCTTTGAGAAGCACGACTGTTCAGATGATTCACCCTTGCCTCCTTGTAGGAATCTCGGTGCCGCAGAATCAGCAATCACAACGGCACGACCTCGTGTTGCAGCTTGTTTACTTGGGAAAATATTCATAACACCAATTGTAACTCATTAATCCCTGTGCATCTTCTCAGCTCTAGTTGTTAAATTAATTTTAAGCTATTTTTAACCAATTTCATGGTTATGATCCGCGTGTCAGGTCGGCGTATAGACATGGCGCTTGAAGAATGCTTCCACTGCAAAGCCAGTGCTTTCGCTGGAAGGCTGAGCTACTTTCGTATTGAATTGTTGATGCTGGGCCAACGGCGTGGATCGACGCTCTTGCCTACAGCGCCAGCAGCGTTTTGTTTTGCGCGCTGTAATCTGTTACAATAATAATTTCCTTGTTCTCGCAACACGTCTCTCTCTTTGGCTGGCTGAGCAATATTTTTGCTTGTAATCTCCGTGTCCGGAAAGGCAAATCCGACGTTAGAGAAGCCTGGGGAAGCATCCTGGAGCAAATCACTTGGCGTTTTCACGTGTTACCTTTCTGAGATGCTACGTAATTTTCCCGGGAAGAAGTGTGGTAGGCAGGAAGAAGCAAGGTAAGGTGTTTGTCAAAAAGGTGTCGGCTTTTGTGGTTGCTTTTAGTCTATTTATGGAATAGCAACAAAGCTGAGAGTTGCGTTTCTGTCAAACATCCTCATGGTCTGGAGATGGCTAAAGTTGAGTAGCAGCGAATTTTTTATTTTTCAGGCTTTGAACACAATGTTCAGTGTTACTGTTCTGAGATAACGACGTGGTCAGGAGCTACTCTACCCTGCTGCAAGCAGTGACCTTAGAGCTGCGGATTGCTCGGCTCAGTGACCTCACCTCAGAGGAGGGAAGTGAGAGAATCAGACAGAAAATGGCAGAAATACCAGGAAAGATTAAAACATTTTGTATTAGTTACTCTGGAGGCAATTACTTTCTTTGAGTTACATAAGAAGTTTCAGGAGAAGGAAACTTTCCACGTCTGCTGCAGCTCGGGCAAGGAGTAATCAGCAAGTGCCGCAACAGGGGAGGTGATCGGGCTGTAGGCATTCAGAAAAGCTTTGGTGGCAGGGTGAGAAGACCTACACCCCCTTGCCTGGGCAGGCTGTAAGGTCTTAACCCGAATTGTTTGTTGGGTGAGGCGAGAAAGTTTGGGATTTGGTTGAATCTGCTTTGGACTGTGGGAAGAGACCAGAGGAGTGCTTGAAAGCCCTCACAGAGATGTCGTTCTGCTCATGAGAGAGGAGTGGTAGATGGTCAAGGGAACTTCTAACAGCACCGAACGAGACCTTCTGTGACAATGTGATGGGTATAGTAAAATAACAGCGGTGAACGTAAAAGAGCGTTTATCTTAAAAAATACTACTGATTTATCTACTTGAAGTCTCCTCCTGTGCAGGCTCATAGGTGTGTACAGATCTCACTCTACTACACAGAAACAAGAGGAATGGGCCATTTGGTAACGCTGCTGTGTACCGATGTTCTCCACTGTCAGTCATAGAATCATAGAATCGTAGAATCATAGAATGGTTAGAGTTGGAAGGGACCTTCAAAGGTCATCTAGTCCAACCCCCCTGCAAGAAGCAGGGACCTCCCTGACTAGATCAGGCTGCTCAGAGCCTCATCCAGCCTGGCCTTGAACGTTTCCAGGGATAAACGGAGCTTCATGGTACGAAGCTCCCACCTTGTGCCTGTTCTGTGTGTTGGTACCAGTGGCTGTAAGGCAGAGAGGCTGTAGCTGCGCTGGAAAGGAGCTGACGGGAGTAGGGAGTGCAGTGAAAATGAAGGATTGTAGCATTTACATTACTGCTTTTACCGGAGTTTTTTTTCCTTAAAAATCTCTCTGTGGGATGTGCCGCTCGATTTGCAGTTGCCCACTGCACAGTAGCTTCTTAGTCATTGTGATGATGCTTACTGGGAAGGCGTACGTCACCTTGCGTATGCGTCTGGTGGTTTGAACCTTAGGTCAGAGTGGAAAATGATTGCTGGCAAGATTGATGATGGCAGTTACGTAAGACAGGGCAGGTCACGTATCCCGTTTCAGTCGCCCCTGCAGTTGCGTTCTGGTGGTGCTAGATGTATCAGGGATGCCACCAGGATAACCGTCCCCTCCTCAGTGTGACCGTTCCCCAGGCAGATTTATTGAGCGCCAGGACACACCATGCGAATCTCACACCCTCCTCGTCCCTTCACTGGGCTCATTTTATTTCTTGGGTTTTTTTCCTCTTTTTACATAGAGTGCAGCTGTGATGTCTCCTGCCTGCCTTCTCGAAATGTTTATCATCCTTGTTGTTGGAAGAGCTAGATTCCATTAGCAGCCCCTCCACAGCGTGTGGCCCCTCTCCCTGAGGAGACCTAAGTCCTCTCTCCAGGGGAAGGAGATGATCTGTGAATTTTTTTTTTTTTAAGTGTAAATCTTTAATTAGAGGAGAAAAAAAAAAAGGCATACTTGAACAAGATAGCGCAACATCTGCTGTGGACTAACAGTAGTGAAGCTGTTATCATAGCTTTTTAGGTTTTCCATGAGGAAAAAACTATTATTGTTCTGACTGACTTAGGTTGGTCTTTCAGGTCTGCCATCTGGATGATTACAGGAAAAGCCGTTGTTGATCCAGTTAAGTTTTGTGCACCTTACCAAGTAACGGTAATAGGAGGCTCAATAAGAGCAAATCTGGACAGAACGGTGGTGAGGAACCAGTGTCCACAGGCAGTTGTCCTCAGGGCTTTACTTTGGGCTGGATCTGTAAGCTGGGTGCCTGTCAGGGACTGGAGAGCCCTGGGTGCATCTGGGGTCCACCTTCCAGTTCAGCGTCACCTGCGAAGCTCCAGTTTGTGTGCCTCAAGAGTGTCCCCAGTTGCGACCACAATACTGTTAATAGGGACAGGTGGGAGATTTGCTTCCAGAGTCAGCTTCCAGTGTCAACACGAACAGGAATGTGGGCGTTCGCTTGGTGACACCGATTGTTGGACACTGGCTGTGGTCCCTTCCAGCTGGAGGTACCTTTGTCTTCTGCCCCAGGCAGTGGTGGTAGAAACCACAGCACCTGTTTCTCCAGATATGTGTGCCCTGCGTGGTGGTGTCCATCGTCTGTACCTCCTTTTCCTCGCTTAAAATCAACGGAAGGGTTTTTGGCACAATAGGGAATGTGGCAGCTAGTGCTGTGAGTTGCCTTTATACTCTCACCTCAAGAGTAATAACTGAAATAAAAATAAGGTGAGGTAGTTGGCTACAAAGCCACTGCTACCTGGTTACAAAACTGATTCCCCACAAAGAGGGAATCTGCCATCTTCTTCCCCCCTAAATTACATCCAGGTTGTTTATGCAATAGGAGTGATTTTTTTAAAAAAAACCCCAACATTATAACTCTGTCTTATCCAGCACTTTGAGAATGAAATTGCTTTATTTAAACAACGTCCTGTGAAATCCCAATAATTATTATTTAAATAGACACTTTTAATTGGGCTGAGAAAGTGGTGAAGGGTAGAGCTCTCCCGGGGGGGCGTTCACCCACTTGCAGCACTGGTGGGTGGTTTTGGTTACTGCCTGTGTCCCCAAATCTCATTGCCTCTGCCTGCAGGGATGAAAATGCCGTTCAGAGCGCAGTGGCTGTTGCTGTGTAATCTCATTGAGAAGCTGAATAATATGCAGTTATATTCCGTTTACTGTCCAGGCTAGAAGATAATATTTTTCATTCTCTTTTTCACTGCTGCTGTCTCAGAGCGTGTGCAATTGGTTCGGGACTTGGTGGGGTTGAAAGTCCGGCCTTCCGATGTCAAAAGCCGTCAAGATTTTTGCAGGCAGGATTTCATTTCATAGTTGTCTTTCTGACTAGAGTATAAATCTTTGTGTCGTTAATCTAATTCTTGTGTCTCTTCTTGTCTTACAGAACAGAATAAAAGGCAGCTCTTTATCTTAACCAGGAACACTTTATACAAGGTTAATTGTAGTTTGGCAGATATTCCCGTACTCTGATGCCAGCTGTTCCGGACAGAATTGGATATTCCTACCCAGAGTTTGAAATACAGCAACATCACATCCTTAATAAGCTTTTATTTTGGATTATAATGCATCTTGCCTGGCAATCGGCAGCCTGGATGAGTGTAACCACTTAGGTACCCGCCTCAGTGGTGTGTTTTGTGATTGTTTTATTGTTAATTTACTAGAACTTGTGCTGGGAACCCCAGTCAAGCCATCCTTCTTTTGTATCAGTGACTCTCGTGTTCTACATATTTTATTATGAACATTGTTTTCTGTCACTTAGGTTAGTAGCTGCTTTGCTTCAAGTGACATTACAGGGCCGCTTGAGGGAAGGGCTTGCCATGGGAGAGTGGCAACGCAGGGTTTGGTGGATGCGCTCTTGATGAAGCAGCTGTGGGGTTCAGGTCCCTGCAGTCCAGGAGAAGGGAGAGGCACCTCTCCAAATGTCCCCACCCTTACGTCATTGCCGGCTCCGGTGGTTTCCCTACGTATGGGGAACGGAGTAAGGAGCATCAAGTTATCCATCTCGTGCTTCAGTACAATTAACCTTCTTGTTTCGTGTTCGTTATGAAATAACCTGGTGAATTAATAAATGGAGGGAATTCTGCCCTGTTCCTGGAGATTCTGCTTTGCTCCAGAGTCACTGGGTGCTCTTTGGTTGCTGTCCCGCTCATGGGAACCCTTTCTGCTGTGGTCTGTCCTTATGTCTTTGGTTGTGAATGGAGATTCTTATTTTTAAAGAAATTACACAATTTTGAGATTGGCAGGATCCTGTTGCTTGCACGTGTAGTAAAGTTTAATGCAAACAAATAAAAAAAAAAGCAATGATTGCCTATTTCTCTGGGTTAGCAATAATGAGAACTAATTCAGTGTATTTATCTGTTTTGAAGAATGAATTATGATTTGTTCCATTCCATTGAAGTGGATTCTCTATTGGGAGCAATTTCTGAGTGGCCTCTTCTTCATTAAGCGATAATTCTCACCACGAGCGTAGGGAGAGCGCTGAAGACACCTAAAACCACGTACACACGCGAAAGGACTTTGTTATTTGCAGTGCTTTAGAAATGATAGCGTTGGGAGTTTTGACCTTTAAATATATACATTTGTGCCTTTTTGATATTTAAATTGAAACAGTGCTCTTCCTTTTCTCTTCACCTCCCTCAGGCTTTGGAATAGTTTTGCGAGATGTTTCAATGAAATTGTGAACGGCTTTAAATTTTCCGTAGCCTGACAAAGAAATTAAGGCTGCTGCTGTTACTGTGAGGAGAGAATGTGGAAAGCCTGAGCAGAGCAGAGGCAGGCGGTGCGGAGCTGCAAATAAACTGAGGAGTCTGAGGTACTTTGGGCAGTGAAAGCTTAGGGAGAAGTTAGAAGGGAAAGGTTCTGAAACTTGGCGGAAATAAGGAAGAGGATGGAGTGGGGTCAACTAAGCAATGCTAAAAATTAGGATTCCCGTGCCGTTTCTGTGTTCTGTGGTCATGCACGCGCTAAACGAGGTGCCGGCGCCCGGGTACTGTTAAGATGCAAAAGCGCTAAGAAATAAATCCTGCGTTCTCTGTCCAGTTATCCCATGGTGGGTAGTGCATCCAGAGAAAACATCCTTGCTATCGGGGGACTGGAATCAGCAGAGGCTGGGAAGGGAAAAGAAATGTCTATCAATATAATAATTCTTCTTTTAAGAAGTATTTCTTCAGGTGGAAATTTCCACTCTGCCTCGCAGTTTGATGCGTTTGCTTGCTCAGACTTGGTGACATGCCAGAAGGTACTCAGACACTGCAAGCAGCAGGAGTTACTGCTCGTTAATAATCAGAAATCGGTAGATTGTACCTGGCGGTAAGGCTTACGGTCTAACAGCACTGGTTTCTGGCAGGCAGGTCTCCTTGCATAGGATCTGGTCTGCTGGAGGCTTAAAACACGTTTTTGTAGGAACTGGGGAGGTTTAGAGTGAGGAAGGTGGGTGCTGTAGCAGTGTTAGGAGGCTTTGTCTTCAATGAATCTGACTTTTCTTCCTTTTATTTCAGTAGAAAGTCTTCCTTTCCTCAGTGTATACCCTAATTTACTGACAAAGAAAACATGAGAGGGGATCATAAAAGAAAGTTAGTTATTAAAAATCTTGGAAAAATTACAATTCAAGTGAATAGACCGGTGTGTTTGTTAATCATCTTGGCAGGTAGGAGCAAAGCCCAGCAGCGTTGCGGTGGGTTGCCCTCTCCAGCGAGGCCGTCTTCGCCGGCTTTGCACCCGTAGCTCGCTGAGACGCGAAGGATGGCATGAGGTCCTTCACATCTGTCCAGTTCTGGTGGCTATCTGCCCAAAAGCTTGACATTCAAGTGAATTTTAACAGGAATTGAGGGTTTGTTTTTTTTTTTTTTTCCTTTGGGCTGACTTTCTTTGGGCTATCATGCCAAAGAATGTGCATCCTTGAACGCTAACGTGGGCCAGGCATTCAGCTGATTGATTAAAAAACAAATAAAGGGGGGAAAGGGCACAAACCAGCAGAAAACAAACTGACGTGGGTTTTGCCCTTTTCAGCCTAATTTGAAAAATAATTGGTTTTAACTCTGCTGATGTGGTGTCGGAGGGGGTGGCCAGACTCGCTGAAGTCTATTCAGTCGCAAGTCATTCGCCATCGATCTGCCAGTTTTCTGCGCTGACATTTAGTGGCTGTCACTTGCTCGTCACGTTAAGAATAGTGGTGGAGGGAAAAGTGGTAGTCTGATAATGGGAAAGCAACCGCTGTGTCAAGAAAATGTTTGAAATTCTGCAGTTTAATTATTGCCTTCTGCCATGAAAGACACAGGTGGGAGTCATTAAGTCAAAAATCACCCCCAAAAAACACCCCGCCCCAAACCAACCTCTTCTTCAGTTCTGATTTGAAAACAGATAATCGGGAAATTACAGTAGTATTGGGCGATGTTAAAAATGAGAAAATTGCCTGATCAGAAAAAGATTGACCAGAGTCATCTTCTCAGGAAGGACCAACAGGTAACAGAAAAGGGGATGTCTTTTGAAATTCAAATGAAGATTTAAAATTGCATATGAGAGTTGAGATATAAGCAAATATTGTGGGGAAAAAACCCATGAAGCCCAACTGATGAGGTTTCTGCCTGAATAAGGTTTACTTATCCATACTCAAAATCCATTATTTGATTATTAGGCTTGGTAGTGTTTTGGTGAGATGAAAAATCAGTTGCTTTGTGTTTGTAAATGAGGAGAAGTGGTAGGTAGGACAGGTTTGGGTTTCACCTCTCAGAGGAGTGGTTCCAAGCCCTCTCCTGGAGCTCACAGAGATGACCCAGCGTCCGTAGGGCCAGGAATGCCGCTTGCGTGAAACAGAGACTTCGAAAAAATTACAGAGTAATAAGCACAGCTCAGAGTCAGCTAAGGAGCCTTCGCAAGTGCTGACTAACTTTTTTAATAAACAAAGACCATTAAAATGTAATGAGGAAGTGAGGGTTGTGGCCCAGTGCACCCCCTTGTTAAACACCGCTGTACCCCGCTCAGCCCCGCGCGGCGCAGGGGAGGCGGTGGCGGCTCGGCTGTTGCTGGCGAGCTGTTAGATTGGCGGGGAGAGGCCAGAGCGACGCGTTCATGCGGCATTGTTGTAACCATGACAGTAAGGACGTCATCCCGGGAAAATAGCAGTCGGAGCGTCTGCGGAACAAAGCCGAAGCGGCCCCGCTTTGCCGTGTGCGGGTCCTCAGCAGAGCGATGCCATATGCGAGCTGTTCATTTACATATAGATTAACTCTCTGCTCTCAGCTGCTTTCTGGCTTTAAAAAAAAAAAAAAAAACACGCGAAGAATTAAGATTGGAACTGCAAACCAAGCCGCAGGCTTGAGAAATTACTGTAGTTTTCAGAAAGGGGATTCTTTTACTCGCCGAGGAACGTTGGGCCTTACAGGCCCCTCCGGGCGCGTGGGGAGAGCAGGGTGGGATGGGGCCGGGCGGGTTTCTTCTCAGCATCGCTTTGGGTGGCAACGCTGCTGATTCAGCAGCCTCGCGCTTCCCGGGTCCTGCCCTGCGCTGAATAAAGCCGCTGAAAGCCAGAGCTGGCTGCATCGAAGCGGCAGCGCGCTGGAAATGCTGTTAAAAGTTATTTTTATGGCTGCGGTGAACCCAGGGCGAACCTGTAAATAAAAACACCGGGGAAGGGAGGGCGGCAGATGTGAAAACAGCCTGAAGGTAAAAGAAAGGGATGGAGTCACGCCAGCGAAGAGGGAAACGCGTTGCGGGGAAGGACAAAAGGGCTGGAGGCCGGAGGAGGAGCGAGGAAGGAGGGAGACAAAGCAGGGCAGGGGGTCAGCGGGGCTGACGTCAGGAGCGGGCACCGCCGCGGCCGGGCTGGGCCTCTGCGGCCCGACCGTCCGCCTCTCTCCCCGTCGTCTCGGTGATTTACACTGCAGCAGGTTTTCTCTACGGCTTTCTGTCTAACAGCTGGGAAGAGGGTAGGAGCACGAAGCTCAGAAGGAGCATCCGAAGGCACGGTCCTCTCCGAGTTAGGCTGTGCCAGAGAGACCCGTGTGAAATCCCTCTGCTCCTGAGAAAGCGGGGTATCGCTCCCCCTCTTCTTCCCCAGCCACTTCAATGCCGTGGTTGCGATATTTTTCCACCCCGGAGAGCCTAACGGAGAATTCGGAGGTGGCACCTGAGGGCTTTCACGTGCATCAGTGTGCTGGTGTCTTAGTTTGGTACACTCACAGTTGACATTTTTGGGGATTTTTTTGGTTTGTACCAGGACTTGTCAGCTCTGTTTCAGTTTCCCCTGGAGTGGTGTGAAAAAAAGAAGGGGATATAAGGGAATCATCGCGTTTGTAATGCTGGAAAAGTAAATCCTCCTTTGTTTGTAGTGGAGTTGTTCGACAGGAGGTCCTGTGCGAGGAGGCGTGAGGAGGAAAGGTAAATCACTGCGGGGGAGCCCCAGGAGCGCTTCCTGGCTGGCGTTGCCTCCCTGGGGATTTGCGGGATCTGCAGCTCTCTTGCAAGGAATGGGTTTTTCCCGTGAAAATAGAAAGTTTACTGATAATTGATAAAATTAGTGAACAGGAAGATGAATTGCTATTTTGGACATTTGACCTCCCTTTCAAAAAGAATTAGTTATTTACGTTCATAGATAAATATTGTTCATAGAGCTCTTTCCTGCTTTAAATAAGTTGTCAGATAGTAAAGTTAATGTGAAGCGCTTTTGTCTCTGGTATGCAGTGAGAGAAGAAGGAGCTACAAGTTTTAAATCATTTTCGGACTTTTTTGTACTACTGAGAGGAATTGAGGTAAGTTTTACTTGACTTCAGGGAATAAATTCAGCAGAAAGGCTAGAGAAATTAAGATTTATTTTAGTTCCTTGGGGCTTTTTAGGTCTAGAAACTGGATCTCAGGGTTGTGTAGTGAGTTGCATGCTCCCTTTAAAGCTAAAGGTGCATTTTCTTCTGTTCAACATGTTGAGAAAATACAGTAAATCACACAAGGAGCTCTGTACCATGTAAGGCTGCTTCAAATGCGAAGCCCTCAGCTGAAAGAAGCATTTGGGGAAGTTTTTCCCAGTGCACTTGAGGACTTCTGTATCGTCTCCACTAGTTCAAAGCCCCTCTCACTGCCTCTTCATTGAGCGATAGGTCTGACTCATCTTCATCTTCAGCTTACTCATACTTAATATTGAAACGTTCTTCAAAGGAAGGAGATCTAGAAAAACTTTTCCCTCCTGGCAACACCCACAACAAAGGCTTAAGTCAATATATTCAACACAAAATAATTGACATA
Organism: Tetrax tetrax; assembly: GCA_009806455.1. Classification (NCBI taxonomy): domain Eukaryota; kingdom Metazoa; phylum Chordata; class Aves; order Otidiformes; family Otididae; genus Tetrax; species Tetrax tetrax. The sequence continues at coordinate 213,869 of WHYT01017286.1, forward strand.
AAAGGAATCAAAATTTTATTTGGCAAAGACATTTCAACCTGAGAAGAAAGGTAAATCCCTTAACGAACGGCTCAACCAAGACAGCATTGCCAAAAACAGTCGATCATCCGCATCAAAGGCACTGCCAGCGCTCTCGTTCGGTGCCCTCAGATCAAAGTTTCCTCTATTCATAAATTATCTTCACTAGAAATCGTTGATGAGGTTTTTTTCCATCAACTCCCTCGCACTCTGCAAAATCCTGAAGGTGATGTTTGGAGTGAACCACAGGGAGGAAGCAGGAGGAGAGGCCAGGAGGAATGAGCTCACTGGGCAACGTTCTGAGCCGCGAAAGAAGTGGCTGTTGCATGGATTCTGTTCCGTGGGTCAGGCCGATGCCTCCTGGCATGTGTATTCTGTGGTGTTGTCTGAGGGGATTACTTCCAGTCCTGTTGCAACCCAGTAGGAGGCTGTTAGAGCAAGGAACATCCTCGGTGCAACTGAAACGTGTCCGGGGTCCTTGTGTTGAGCAGCGGGATGTAAAATGGCAAAAGTGCCTTGGTGACTTCTTGGTCATCTGCATGGGAAGCAAGTCCAAACCTCAAGGTTGGGTGAGGCTCTGAGCAACCTGATCCGGTTGGAGATGTCCCTGCTCCTGGCAGGGGGGTTGGACTGGGTGGGCTTTAACGGTCCCTTCCCACCCAAACCCCTCTATGATTGTATTAACCAGGGTGTACTGAAACGGCTTGCCGTGGTAGATTCGCCGTCGTTGCCAGTGGAGTTTTACAGGAGTTCTTCCCTCTTAAATCAACAATTTCAGATTAAAACCTCATACAGCTTCTTGGCTGGCTTTTTAAGTGTGACATGATTGTATAAATTTGTAAAAATTGAACAACTGGGGGCTTCCAGCGTGGTTACAAAACGACCACACTGGGCTATTTTTGCTGCGTTTCCAAGTGGAGGGAAGCATACAGCTATGCAGAGTATTTTTATTTTATTTTATTTTATTTTATTTACAGAACAGACTCATTGGGCCTTTTTTAGCTGTAGTTTTTCCCTGGCTTCTGCTTTCTTCCGTCTCCTCTCCCTTTCGGAGCGGGGTCCTGATCCTTCTCATCGCAGAAACACTGCTTTCCACCAAAAAGTTGCCAGATTTTTTGCTTCCCTTTTCTGGACTTCACCGATAAACACCTGAATTTCTTTAAAGCTTTTAGAGCATGGTTTTCATTAAAAATCAATAATGCAGAAGAGTTAATTTTAATTTAGATTTTAAGAATTCAGAATGAGACAATTCAGTTTTAGAATTAGATGATACCAGTGAAGGACACCTGCGTGTTTGTCCGGCCCTAGAGCACAGAGGGGTCTGTGAACATTTGAGGGACACTTTGCTGCTGTTAAAGTCGATAAAGTTCAAACCTTTATTCTTAAGGATTCGTGCACTCTCTGTGTTCTCACCCGTAGGCACTGAAAGAGCTAAACTTCAACGTTTTATTCTAATTCATAGAGTATTTAAGTGACTCTTCAAAAGAGCTTTGCCATAAATAATTCAAGTGCTGGAATATACTTGGCTAAATACAGATTTTGTGTTTACATAATGTATGTGGAATACGTGTTCTCATTGCTTTTAGGTATTTAGCATTTTTACAAAGTCCTTACATTTATGGGAAAGTTTCTAATTGCCGGCCATGGGGCTTGGTATTTTCCTTCTTCACACCTGTGTGATGAAGAGTTCCTTCCAAAAGAAGTCAGTGGAGTTACAGGCCAGTAAGCAAGTGAGTACTTTAAAAAAAATTACGTATATCTACGTATATAAACATATTTATTCATCTCTATATAGGTTTATATGTAACATATAAAATATTGAACTGGCAAACTCAAATATTTCCACTCTGCACCAGTACTGGGTTGCAGCCATTTCAGAAGAATGGTTCTCCGTGGCAGGAGCAAACAAATCATGCCATCTTTAGGGTATTCTCTCAAGACAAGGGCTCATCAAACGTGTATGAAGTTGGTCATGAAAATGGCTTACAGATTCCTTCTGCCCACGTTTTTTTTAGCCCGAGCGTTGTGTTCTGCCCGTTGCAGGCAGAGTTCAAGGGGTCGGCGCTCACAGCAGGCTCTGCGCGGCTCAGCGCTGGCTGATGTATTGGAGCTGGCAGCTCCGTGTCTTCGGGGGCTCCCCGGTAGCCTCCTTGCTGAAGCAGGTGACCTCTTCTTAGAGCAGAATTAGCCTTTCCTGGGCCTTCAGGATTTTCCCCCTGAAGTTTCCCTTGCCTTTCCATTTTCACAGATTAGCTGTTACTTTAAAACGTTTGTCGTCGTTCTCAAATGACGTGCATTGGGTCCAACGTACCCTTGGGCCTACCTGCCAGGGCTTGCAGAGGTGGCACCAAGGGCTGGTTTGGCTCTTACAGATACATCATTGACTTCCTCCTAACGTGCATTTTCCAGGTAGCCAGCCTGTGTTTTGGGTGTGGTTTGTGGTTTGGAGGGGAGGTGAAGGCTGAGTGCTCCCTGCTGTCCCTCTGCGTGCTGGCTGACAGCTGAGAGCCACGCCTGCCACCCTGGCGCAAGCTCGGGTTAGCTTAGGGTTTAAACCTCTGGGCTGGTGTGGGGAATTTTGTGTAATGTAAAATATTACATAAACATAGAATCACAGAATGGTTTGGGTGGGAAGGGCCCAATAAAGCCCATCCAGTCCAACCCCTTGCCAGGAGCAGGGACATCTCCAGCCAGATCAGGTTGCTCAGAGCCCCGGCCAACCTGGCCTGGAATGTTTCCAGGGATGGGGCATCCACCGCCTCTCTGGGCAACCTGGGACAGTGTCCCACCACTCTTAGCATAAAAAAACAAAAATTCCTAATAGCTAATCTAAATCTGCCTCCCTCTACTATAAAACCATTGCCCCTCGTCCTGTCACACCAGGCCCTGCTGAAGAGTCTCTCCCCACCTTCCCTGCAGCCCCCTTTGGGCACTGGGAGCCGCTCTCAGCTCTCCCCGGAGCCTCCTCTTCTCCAGGCTGAACAGCCCCAGCTCTCCCAGCCTGGCCTCACAGCAGAGCTGCTCCAGCCCTCTCAGCATCTGCGTGGCCTCCTCTGCACCCTCTCCAACAGCTCCACGGCCTTCTGCTGTTGGGGGCTCCAGAGCTGGACGCAGCGCTGCAGGGGGGTCTCAGCAGAGCGGGGCAGAGGGGCAAAATCCCCTCCCTCGCCCGCTGCCCACGCTGCGGGGGATGCAGCACAGGGTGCCGTTGGTTTCTGGGCTGTGAGCGCTCGTTGCCAGCTCACGTTGAGCTTCTCACCCACCAGCACCCCCAGGTCCTTCTCCTCAGGGCTGCTCTCCATCCATTCTCCACCCAGCCTGGATTTGTGCTGGGATTGCCCCAACCCAGGTGCAGGACCTTGCACTTTGCCTGGTTGAACTTCATGAGGTTTGCACGGGTCCACCTCTCCAGCCTGCCAAGGCTGTCAAGCTTGTCAAGGCTGGAGATCCTTTCTATTCTTGTCCCCGCCAAGTACGCTTTTTTTTTTTTCTTTTTCCATGATTAGAAAAAAGCTTTAAATGTACTTTTCAGGTTCAGGTTTCGGTGCCATCCATCTCTCACAGCAACGGGCTGGGCTCTTTTTCAGAGCCGTTGGCATTGTGAATGCAGATGAGCCAGCGCATGCTAAAAAAACCGTAAACTTTGGCTGATGACTACTTTATTTTCCCATTTGACTTGTTTAAGTGTAGCAGACCTGATTCACAGCTAAAGCAGTGAGCTCAGCCGTGCAACGCATCTTCCATTTTTCTAGATGTTTTAACTGGAAAATAAATTTGACCGGTTCTTTGTGGAGAAGGAGCCAGCCAATGGGTTTCAGAGCCGCTGCGTTTTTGCGGCAGCGGTTCCTGAAGCGAGCGCTGCCACAGTTCGCAGTGCCATGGGAACAGCCTCGTATAAAGCTTTTTAATCCACTGTAATCAAGTACATAATCAACATAATTAATTTCTATACTGTTGTTCTCCTCGATTCGCATGGGAAGCTATCAGAAATTGCTAAATTGGGCCTAATTCGGGGGGAGTATTTTCCTTAAGTATTCCAGGTAATTTCCTGTTTAGCAGGCTGCTAATTGCTCATCTTTATCTCGGCGAAATGGATTTCACCTGGTGTCACCTTTACCCTGCTGCTTTGAGGTGTCACTGTGTGGAAATGCTGCTTTGGCAGTGACTTCTCTTTCTTTGCAAAAAGGCAGTAAAATTCATAGCCCCGGGTTTTTATATGGCCAGAACAGTAAGTCGAGGCCAGGATGAGAAATTTAAAACCAGGAGAGAATTTTAGTGAAGATCTGGCTTTATGGTGGAGGGCCTCGTCACCGCTAACTGGAGCTGGAATACCCAGCGAAGCGTGGAGTTTGCATTGCAACTTTATTTTATTGTTTGATTTAGCTGAATGATAATGCTTTAATGATCATTTCTGGAAGTCAGTGACTTGGTAAAGGCCTCCGAGCGGTTTTCTGCACGCCCCACGGGTGCCACCCAGCATTTCTGCGTGTCACCAGGACGATGGGGACGGATGTGGGCCTGGTGTGGAGACAAACCCCTCCTTCCTCCCAACTCCGTGAGTATTTGTTTTGTTGCTCACGGGTCGTTCTTTGCCCTTTCTTTTATCCTTGATGTTCTGGGCTGGCAGCACCTGGTTTGTGTGGGATTGAGCCCAGCGCTGGGCAGAACCAACTCTGCGTCCTCATCCTCACATTCCCTGTGAAACTTCACCCAAGCCCTGAACTCCAGCTGGGTTAATTAAGCACAAATTTTAAAATTCTTTTCATCAGGACAAAGGAGCGTGTTCTGCTGTCACTGCTGTGGGCATGGCCTGCGTTCCGCAGGTTGTTTTGGTGTTGCTTTTATACATTCCTTTTACGCTGGAAAGGGGATTATTATAGTTGCAATTACCATGGAAACAATTACCATAAAGTATTGATCGACCAAGATAGATTAGTAAGCACAAAAGGATAGAGGTTGTCTCTATGGAAACATGGACATTTGGAGCTTTTTTTTTTTTTTCCCCTTAAGAAAATAACTATTGTTTCTTTCACTTCAACAAGCTTCTAGTCCAGTTTAAAATCGCTTTGTAGTTTTAATTAAACCTGCTTCTGTAATCCATACTGTGTTCTAATAGCATTCGTTTTCTTTTTATCTAAAGAAAATCTCTGAAATAGACCTCTTTTAAAACAAAAAGAGGACTTGCATCATTTGTGCGGCATTCTTTCCTATTAAAAAGTGGCTGAAATGCATCATTAATTATTAATGCAAACCAGGGCAACAGAATGGGCCGTTTGCTTCTGGAAGTGAGCATTTCGTAGCATTTTGTGTTGGTGGATTAACGTGGGAGTACCTGACCTGTTCCTACGCGGCGCGGCCCAAGTGGCCAAAGTGACCCGGAAGGTTTTTGCCCAATGGCCCTCCTGTTGAGTGCAGTCGTCTGTAGCAGGAGATGAAGTGGGACTCCTCCTTCCCATATAAAATATCGAGTTACTCGTCTTGAGAATATGCAATACTTAAGCAGCTGGAGAGTTTTTTAGTCACTGAAATTCCTCTGGTGAAATGAAACGAGAATGGGGTGCTTCATTTTTTCGTAAATGGTTTTGATGCTCAAGCCTCTGATGGCAATATTTATTGATTTAAGCGAAGAACCGTTTCATTAAGCTGTGTTCTGCGTATCTTTAACTGCTTCCATTTTCCTTTCAAATGTTATTGGAAGCCAGTTTTTGCTAGTGCTGGGGCTCTCTGGCACTTTCTGATGTGAAGCATCCCTCCCACACAGGTTTGCCTTTCCCACGCTGGGGTAAAGGTATGGGTTGGGTAGCGGCCGCTCCGGCATGGCGTACGTACCCCTTCCCTCCTGACCTGGGTCGTGGACGCAGGTCTTAGCGTTGTGGAGATGGGAGTTTAAGTTCTGGAGCCCCCAACATCAGAAGGACATGGAGCTGCTGGAGCGGGTCCAGAGGAGGCCACGCAGATGCTGAGAGGGCTGGAGCAGCTCTGCTGTGAGGCCAGGCTGAGAGAGCTGGGGCTGTTCAGCCTGGAGAAGAGGAGGCTCCGGGGAGAGCTGAGAGCGGCCTTCCAGTGCCTCAAGGGGGCTTAGAAGAAAGATGGAGAGAAACTTTTTTGCAGGGCCTATTGCAATACGACAAGGGGTAATGGCTTTAAACTAAAAGAGGGCAGATTTACACTAGATATAAGGAAAAATTTTTTTCACACTGAGGGTGGTGGAACACTGGCCCAGGTTGCCCAGAGAGGCGGTGGGTGCCCCATCCCTGGAAACATTCCAGGCCAGGTTGGCCGGGGCTGTGAGCAACCTGATCTGGCTGGAGATGTCCCTGCTCCGTGCAGGGGGGTTGGACCAGATGGGCTTTAACGGTCCCTTCCCACCCAAACCCTTCTATGATTCTGCGTGTGGCAAAGGAAGACAAAAAGGAAAAGAAGGGTGACCTGATAAACAAGCAAATGATATAATTTTATTATTTTTTGGTTCTCCCCACCCAGTGTTAGGAAAATGGTATTTTTTTCCTTTCCACTATGGGGAAAGCAGCCCCGAATGCAGAGGGTGGGTATTGCCCTTACTGACCCTGTGGATACAATGATCTCAATCTCTGCTCTTTAATAAACGGAACGTAACGTGCATTGTTTGCCGGCGTTCTCCCTGTTGTTGTAGTACATGCTGCCCACCAGCCTCTGCAGTCACTCAGGTGCTCTGTCTCTTTGCTAACTGGAGAGGACTGGTCTATTTTAGTGGGTGTTTATTTACCTGACTGGACATAAAATGTTCAATGAGCACAGCTGTTCCTAGGGGATGTCAAGTGCTGTGGTTGAAAGAGATGGAGAGGTGTCATTGGAGCAAGGGGCGCGGCAGCATCCTCGTATCGACGCGTGTTGCATCGGGTACGGAGGGAATGTGTTTTCATCGCGCTGAGTTACGTGGTCAGCAGTGCTTTTCTCCAACCTAAGGGACATGATGTGAAGCTGAAGCCTCATCAGGGTGTTGTTAATTGATAGCTAACCCCAACGACGTTAGAGCAGCGCGCTACGCGAGCATCGTTCTTCCAAAGCGCTCACTCAAGTTTGACTGGACAGATGATGAGTTTTAAGGTAAACTGTGTGCCAGAGTGAGAACGTGTGGAAGTCTGAATTGCTGCAATGTCCTGCAGATTTCACATTCCCAACTGTGAAACTGGTTTGGTCAGGCTGGCCCAGACAGGTAGGAGACCGGCTGGAAACATCGGTAAGGGCAGCTCCGCGATGCAACTGCTGGGGAGGCTGGTTTTGCCGGAGTTGCACCTTCTGTTACCGCTAATTAGCACAAGTTTCTCCGAGCAGGGATTTTTGTTACCGGTAAGTTCGTACTGCACCAGAAAACGACAGCTTGCTCCACAGATTGAGCGAAACGATGGTGCTATTTGGGTTTGCTGTGCACAACCCTGCAAAGGGTGCGGGGCTCCTCGTTTCTCTGTTCCGCTCTCCTGCTTTCTCAGGAGTTGCTGTATTCATTCATAAAATAGAAGAAAAGGGGGTTATGTGTAAAGACAGTAATCTAGTATAGACAATTGTTCCGTGCACAAAGAGCTTTAATTTAGGAAAGAATGTGTATGTGTGTGCGTAGTTGAGCCTTTGTTACAGCTGATGTAGCTGAAGGTCTGAGATACTTGGTTCTGGCTCAGATTTTTACAGATAGCTGCTTTCATAGCACAAGTGGTTTGTGATGCTTCTTGCCATGAAGAATTACTTGAATTTATCTTTCCCGTTGTTTGTATGGGTGTACAATTTCAACAGCCGTACATAATATTTACGCCCTTTTTGGGGGAAGCGGAGATTTTAAGTTTTATGATAAAAATGTAAATTATATGCAGCACCTTTCAAATGGTGTCTTACCCAGTTGGGAAGTGGAGTGGAGCTGAACCCCATCGCACGAAGCGGGGGCCTCCCTTTCCCTGCCGCATCCCCCTGCCCCACGGCTGCCACGCGCCCCGAACCTGCCCTCAGGGATGGGTTGTGTCATGCAGACAGGGAAAATCTCAGCAAATTTCGGTGTTTTCTGCTGAATGTTTTGCCATCAGTGATTATTATTACGAGTTAAGCGCAAAAAAACCCTTTCTGCTATGAGGTTTTCCCTGTCTTTGTCCTGGGTTATCTGGATTGCACCTCTTGGGCTTTTTGAAAGCGTCTATAATGTTAGACTTAAAAAAAAAAAAACTAAAATAAAGAAATCCAGACATCCTAAAGGTTCTTCTTGCTCATGGGAAATATTTTTTCATATATACAATGGCTGTCAGGATGGCTGTGATAAATTACTGTCACGTGGACATTGTGCTGTTGACACGAACACGCTTAACATTTTGAAGAATTACGATTGCATGCTAATTACATTTTGAACAGGAGCGTACAGGCCTCCTCCTTTTCATCCTGAAACAATCGGGCTGTAGATCGTCCGGTGCGGACTCCCACCCTAATTCTGTTCACATCCCCCGGCTCTCGGGGGCTGAGGGTACCTGGGGAAAAGCACCAGAGGTCCCCCAGTACAAACCAGTCCTGGACGACCTCCCCTTTCTCTCCAGCTGACCTGCGCTGACCCTGTGGCTGTGGCTTCCCCAGGTTAGTGTTTATAAATAATTGTTTCGGAAGGCAGCTGTAAGCTGGTCTCACGTTCATCGCTTTAATCTGCGCCGGGGCTTTCGACGCGTGGGGCTCCAGACAGACGCGTCCTTACAAAGCGACGGTGCCCACCTCTGATTAAATGAGTGCCTCTTAATTGCAAAACTGGAAACTCACCCTGAAAATATTGCATGGAAATGGATTTTTGTATTTAGCTAAAAACTCTTGAAAGGTCATTTATTCTTTTATGCGATTTTATCCTTTTTTTTTTCAAATGTTAGAATACGATGATCCTTTCCTACCTCCCTCTTTAGGATCAAACATGATGCAGTCCAGAGCTGACCTCGCTGACAGACGCCATTTCCCATTCTGTTCTGCATTCTTTGTTATGTTTAGATCTCAATTATTTCTAGCAGCGTGCACACAAACACAATGTTATTCCTATTTGCGCTGTCACAAAAACATTTACTTTGGTACTGCGTCGTTTAGCGGTCTGGTTCCCTTCACTCCCAAGGAGATGTTAAATGTTTGGTGTGATATAAATAAGCACCATGCTAGCATGTCAAACATTCCGTCAGTTAAACTGCGTACTGATTGAAGAGACCTTGCAAAAAAAGTGTCAGTCTGAAGGGAAATAAGTCCATTAAGGTAGGAAAAGTGGCATTTAAGGAAGAAGGTAATGTCCTTGTGTCTAATTATTTTCTGCTCTTTGTAAGCTGCTCTCCGTGCGCAGTGAGGATGCTAACGTGCTGGGGTTTCCCGGCCAGCATCCCTGAATGTACAGACCTCCTCCTTTTCATCCTGAAACAACCGGGCTGTTGAGGAAAAAAACAAAGTTTGTTGTTTTTTTTTTTTTAGTTTCAGAATGTCTCTTTTGCCTGTTAGACTCTGCTATTGTGAAATGTCATTTTTTTGGTAACTTTGAGTCATTGGACTGCAGTAATTTCCACGTGTCCTCAAATTTGCGTTGTCGACCACTGCTGTAAGCTTGAAGACGTGTCCTACCAGGGGCACAGACACACGTTGCTCCAGATAGATATGGTGCTCGGATCTCTTGGGGAAGTTGGGCTTAATATGAAGCTTCCTCCTGCAAACCTCGTCCCAGGAGGCCAGTGGAAAAAATTTCCTCTGCCTGTCCTCGGCACGGGGACAAGACAGACCCTCCCGTGAAGGCTGGATTGCGTTTTATCAGCACGTGGCGGAGGCTTCTGAGGAGATAGCGCCGTAAATTTGCCGCCGTCCATAACTCTCGTGTTGCTGTTAACGTAGTTACATCACGCTCGGCACCTGTCGTTGGAATATAACTGGTAACGTTCTGCCTGTGTGCTTAATTTTGGAAATTAGGGAAGCAAGCGGGAATTACTTTACACAGCAGAGTGATCTGACCGAGCGAGAGGAAGGGAGTAGCGATGCGATGCAGGGGAAAAAAGCTGAGTATGTGGTAACAGGTGAAAGCCAAGCTGGGTGTACAGGTGAGCGCAGGAGACAGCGCGTTCGTTAGCGTGTGGGCTGCCGGTAATTGCGTATTAGTGGGAGACAGGCTGCTGTCGTCTGGGCAGGGCTGGCGGGGTGACAGGGCGGGTATTCAAAGCTGGAAGGCGAGACTGGCGGCGAGATTTTCTTCCCAGGTTTGTGTGTGAGCACGCCGTTGGCAGTGTTGAAAGTGGGGCTTGGCCGGGGAGCTCTGCACGCGGAGCGGCAAAAATAAACAGCGTGGCAGGAAAAGTGGGAAAGTTCGTGATGCGCTGTCGCCGTGGATAGCGGACTAGGCCCACACTGCCACTTACGGGCTCCGTATTCGCGTGTGCGTTTCCTTCTGGAACCGAAACAGGGCCTCTGCCCGCCGTAAGAGATGGAGAGAGGAGGAAGAGCACTGGAAATCCTCAGGCTGGGAATTTATAATTTTATCATGGACTTTTACCCTGTTCAGTGTTGTGGGTGAATCTGGAGGTGCTTGGGAAGGGCCTATCAGTAACACTGAATACGCTCGTCATCTTTCTCCTTCATGTTTATTCCAAAAGAAGTCTGAGTCGGGTCACAGAAAAATTAGGCCCTGAAATAATCAGCCCCTGGAAAGTGAGAGAAGCATGAGGAGCTCTTTATGCTGTGTTTGTCGTGGGAGCCTGTTCAGTGCCGTTACTTGTACCCCCAATTCAGAGGGAGGGTTCCGCCTGATGTTTTCTGCTTTTTTTTAATGTATTTCTTGGTGGCATTGGGAAGCATCTTCCCCGACTCCCCTCCGGACGGCGGTGCAGGCAGTGCTGTTCCATCCCCTCAGCCTTCTTCCTGCGACGTCTCTCCTGACCAGGTGACGATGGCACCATGGCTGGACGTCCCGCTTCCCATCTGGAGTAGCTTTGTGCTCTTCGATTTCATGAAGGCGACTTGTGGCTTTGTCGTAGGAGCGGGCCGATGCATTGCTGCCAAGTTGTTGTTTCTGGGTGTTCTCTGTGTTATAAACATAATTTTGATGCTGTCAGTCAAATCAGGCACAGCAGCATTGCGGTTCTCATCGTGGCGGGTGCCTTGCCCCGTAAATCGGTTTTGTACAAGGCAAAACATAGTCGTGTTGTCTGTTATGAAACAAGTCTGGGTTGAATATTGCGATATCTAGAGAAATAACTCATTTTCTATTTAAAAATGAAATGTTTCCATTATGAGATTTAGCAGAATTCTCCAATTAGAAATATTAGGTATAAAATATATATATATTTTTATTGAGGCTGTCAATGAGGTTTTTGATCTCTAGCTGAAACATTTTCATCTTCTATGAAAAAGATGCCATTACACATCCCTGCAAGCTGCAGAGCAAAGTTCAGACTGGACACCTCTGCTTGTCCCCCCACCACAGCACAGCAGCCCATCAGGTCAGTGAGCTCTGATTCCAGTTCCCACCCACAAGCCCATCTCAGAGATTTTATTTTTATTCCAAGCAAAACCTTTCATGTATAAATGTATCAATTGCTCCTTCCACTTCAGTGGAAGTTGAGGGGTTATTTTTGTGTTACTTCAGAAAGAATATTTTTAAAATGGCAGGATACCATCCATCTGTGACGATGAATTGAGGACGCCCAGGAAATGCAGGGTAATACCGTACAGCATTTACAGATTGTTTCTAAAATCTCCTGTGTTTTCCCATTTTATATTCGCCTCTGAAATCCAAAAAGAAAAATCACATCATAACCGACAGCCTGTAAATATTTGCAAGCGTTTCAGTGGATGGTATGAAGCATTGTTAGCAGTGGATAGTTTACACGAGTTTTTAAATTGTTTTTATAAATCTTATAGAGTAAATGGCCCGGAGGAAAGCACGGATGTATACACGTCCCGGACGGGCAGCGTCAGCGCTGGCGATGAGCGGAGTATGACGTGGGTTACACGACCAAAAAAAATTAATGGTGCTCCTCAGGGGCTGGTTTGATGTTAATTTTCCAGGGTGTGTTTCAGTAATACCTTCTTGAAAGGTTTTGTTTTCTCCCAGCCTGTTCAGTTCGGTTTTTACAAATGAAAAAGCATCAACTGTGAATTACAAAAGTATTGCTCTAATTTATTATTCCAAACAAAACGCCTCTGTCCTGAAGGAATGCATCACATCTTTTTAGAAGCAATCTTAGAGATCCCAATTGCAGGTTTTAATTTGTTCTATTATAGCTATAGGGAATAAATTTCATAAACTGGAAGTTTACTCCTGTGAAATACTGCTTTTCAACCCAGCTTCTTCAGCTGTAGTTTAAAAGCATCAAGTTTTCAAAAGCATAAATAAGTTCTCCCCCTCAGAAGAACATTACTTCTGTATAACACAGCTTAATGTCTGTGTGTGTTGTATTAATTAGATGTATGTGGGGCATTGCTGGTTTCTGGGCAGTTTTGCGTGTTTGTCCGTCACCTTGCAAGCCGTCGCGATAAGCGTCACGGATCCTGTCTCGTTAGTGGCGCTCGTTGCTGGTTGTTCTGAACAGATCAGTAAATAGGTATTTCTCTGACATCGGCTCAGACGTGAGTCCCACGCGTTTGTGCGCACGAGTGAGGGCAGATGTGCTGGATTCCGGGTTTGCCGGTCCCTCCCTCCAGCAGCTTCTTCTTCAACTTGGGAAGGAAAAGCATCTCCTGCGACAAAGCGTTTGCCGTATTGTCTTATTTTTAACAAATACTACAGTAAATGTCAAAAGAATTTTCATTGTGTGCATATCAAATAAGAGATGTTTTTAGAGAACCGCTATTTGTGTTTAAAATATGAATTCTCATCTTTCTAAGGTCAAGAGAATCTTCTATCTCCTTTGTATTTTCTTCTGAGTAGCGGCAACACCTGGTAAGGAGAAGGTGGACAGACTATTGAGGCACCCAGGTGTTCAGTAGCCCTACGTTTTAGATGGAGCCGCTGCCCCTTTTGGTCCCACCTGCACGCCGTTGTCCATGCACGTGTCTGTGCTCTCCATTCACAGAGTGACACATGTTCATCAAGGGGTGGATTTTAGTTCCCGTTCCTTATTTCCGTAAAAATGATTGCTGTGGATCCTCACTTTCCAGAGAGGTGAAGGAAGGAAAATTTGATGTAATATGTAATAAGTAGAAGCTATAGGTGCAGGCAGAGCAGGTTGGTGGTAGGAGCTTCTCTAGGTTGGCTTAGCTTTGCTTTCCAGTTTCCCCATCCCTGGGAACATTCCAGGCCAGGTTGGCCGGGGCTCTGAGCAACCTGATCTGGTTGGAGATGTCCCTGCTCCTGGCAGGGGCTTTGGACTGGATGGGCTTTAATGGTCCTTCCAACCCAAACCGCTCTACATTCCCTGCATTCAGGGTGGTTAATAATTCATGCCAAAAAGCATTAGAGATCTAACCTGAGTGCTTTGCTAGTACGTGCAGAGGGAACGTATACCTGCTGTCCTCTTTTTTTTTATACCTATGTGCTATTTGTCTATATCCCAAGGAATTCCACGTGCCTTACAAGAGCAGGGTGAACACGACTTTCCCCTGGTTTTTGTGTTATTGACCTGGGGTCATGGAACAAAGCGTGTGCAGTGAGACACAGTCATTCACTGGAGCGTGCCAAATGAGGATGGAATCTGATGAACAGATACCAAAGTGAGTGAAAAAAGAGTACGGAAGGTGCAGAGTGAAGGGCAGCTATCACAACCCCCGTGCAGGGGTTTGTCACGGAGTGTACGTCTCTATCGGTGACGCCGTAAGGGATGTGTTGCATGCCAAGACTTGTCCATTTGTTTCAGGTCAGCTTGATTATTCGCTGTATTTGGGGGATAAATAACCTCTTCCCTTCGTATCTGATACATTACTCACAATTCCTTCTTGGAAATACCTGGTGGCAGTGCTGGAAGAGTCCATTATATATTTTAAAGGGAAATCTTCCTGTTATGTTCATGAAGGGTATGTATTTTTATAACCGTACTGTGGATGGTCACTGAGCCATTAGTATTTTTAAAGGCAGTGTTTTTCCAAGATGCGTACTGTCCTCATGAAAAATGCATATGTTTTGATAACATAAATTATCCTGCTGCTTCAGTTCAAGTTAAAATCAGTTGTGATGACATCGTGAATATTTAAAAAGTCTGTTGTTTGTTCATAAAGAGCTGATGGGAATGGCGAGTGTACTTTTAAAAACAACAGCAGTTTCTGGAATGAAAACCAAATTCCAAGCAAAGGCAAAATAGCAGAGATTTAATCAACCACTAGAAGAAGAAAATAATTAAATTCATCGAGGCTAATTACTATAGGAATGTAATAGTGTTGACCGTTCTCTTGTGACATCAACTAGGCGCGGAGTAGATAGAAAGCAACTTAGCGGAGAAGAGTTGGGGATCCTGATTGAGAAGTTGAGTTTGACCCACCAGCCTTGGGTCAAGCCTTGGAGTGAGGGAGGCCAGCTGGAACCGGGCTGGGTTGCCGATAACGTAGCCGGCAGGTTGCTGTGGTGTGGGGGAACCGGGTTCATTCAGCCCTGGGGAGAGAAGAGGATGGGGAGATCTCATTGCTGCCTCTAGATGTCCCACAGGAGTGGGTAGAGAAGACCAACCCAGCCTCTTCTTGTAACATGGGAAATTCTGGCTTGCTGTAAGGTGTAAATGTTTTAATTGGGAGGGTTGTCAAACGCTGGGACGGCGATCAGAAAGGCTGTGGGGCCACCGACGTTGAGATGCTCAAAATTTGCCTGGGCAAGGTCCCGAGCAACCTGGTCTAGTTGGATCTGCTTGCAGCAGAGCTTGGATGAGGCTGTTCCAGAGATCCCTTCCAAGCTAAGCTCTGTTCTGGGATTTCTGTGGTCCAGATGGATTAGAGTCCTTCCTTGCCTATCAGCCAGCTCAGATATCTCAGGAAAAAAATGTCGATACCTTGCAGCTATGGAATAATGTCCTTTCTTACTCAAGACCATCTGTAAGACTTGCAAGTTCCTGCATATTGCCGCTAGGAAATATCTGTTTACAAGACCACTGTGAGAAGAGGAGGGGAAAATAGAGGAGAAAAGGGGAAGTACAGCGATGAAGCAGAAAGCAGCTGTAAGTGTACATTTATTACACGCTGTAATATTCTGTGTCTCGGCTGGAACCGGCGTTATTCTTTGTTGCAGATGTTTCAGTTGGGTGTATGTCAAATGCAAAGTTTTCAGGATTTAATCTTGGTAAAAACTAGCCCCAAAGTTGATTAATTTCCACACTAATCCATTCAGGTAGGCTTCCTGGGGTTTCCTTCATCCAAGGTATTTTGTGGTGTCCTGGCAGCCTCGTGCCCAGGAAGTCCCTGGGCTGCAGGATAGCGTGTCCCCGCTCTCGCTTCCATCTTTGGTCCAGGAGGCAGAGCAGAGTAAATCCCAATCGTTTTAACTTACACATAAAAAGCAAGATGGATAATATATTCCTGCTGTATAATAACACATTCCTACGATTACATATAAAGCTAAGTTTTATATTAAAAATCCAATCTAGTGTAAGAATATGTAATTATTTAGAGGATCTTTCCAAATTAAAAATGCTTGAGTCAGAGACCTTTGTTCGGGTGGTAACCGATACCTTCTTGGAAAAATACAGAAAAATCTCCTCCACTTTAATCATTTAAGTTATTTTAATTTCTTTGTGTTCTTTTGAGAAGCCTGTTTTCAGAGAAGCTTTACAATTTAATTTGCTGACTCCCACGCGCCACACAATGCTATTGCCTGGCGAACGCAGCAGGTTAATGTGTAACCTGGAGCAAATCAGACTGTAATAAAAAAAATGAAACATTTTGTTTTGCTTGAGACCTAACGCAGTTATCTGAGTTAGCGGCGAGGGTATCAGAATGTCTTCCACTCTCTTTTTACTTTTGTATTAGATTTGCCTCTGGTAAGGGGATATAAATAAATCTTGTAATTTGGTTCCCAGAAATTAATATCTTTTAGAAAGCCTTCTTTCTGCCACCTGAATGGCACTCTATGTGAAAGTAACTTCTGTAGCTCATGGCAACAGCGTTCTAACGGCTCCTAGCCTGTAGTTTGCCCAACAACTTTGAATTCAGAGTTGGCGTTGTGTTTGGCTGATGGCAGCTCTTCCTCTCAATTAGCACACGTGGCAGTCGGGTCGGTGAGCGTGACTCATGTTCTTCGTGCGTCCTTTGGTGACCTAGCGCTGGAGCCGCGTCACGTCCTCTTCTTTCAAGGCAGGTCGTCTTCTTTCTTCATTAACCGCCGTAGCGAAGAGCATAGCAGGAGTCCTGTCCTAGCTGAGAAGCTAATGTAGTCTTGGTCGGCAGGACAGCTCCAAGAGAGCACTTGAGTCATCTCATTTAATCCTTTGCAGAGACAATCCAAAAGTGCCCACGCACCACCACTGTGCTTTCCAGCAGCCTTCAACAAACTTCAAACGTGCCGTGAAGGGCAAAGGCTGCGTCCGTATTTTGCTTCAGGAAGAAAGAAGATGACACTAAAGGTATCAACGTCCTCTCTGCAGTGGCAGAGCACTTGTCCATTGAACTTCTGGATGATCCTAGGATTGTACAGAAGAATTTAACTCTCCTCTCCGTGGCGCTCCTTGCTGTTTTGAGAAACAGCTGGTAGGAAAATTTCTCTGTGGCTCCAGATGTCGGCCGTTGGCTCCCAGCTGAGCATGCTCACCAGCTCCTAAAAAATGTAACGGTCCTGAGTGGACTTGCACCATTGGTGGGGTAATCTGGTGTTCTCCAGAAGGCCAGCTTAACGGATGCTTGTGTGCAGAACTACCGTCATTGGCCTCCGTGCTTGCACATTGCCAAATCTTGCTGGATTTGGACCGTGAATAGAAAATGTTGGAAACCATTGCAAAGGAAAAAGATATGCTTCCATGGCTGCATCGCCTGTTACGCGTGGTTTAAAAATGAAATGTAAGAACACAGAGTTTTTTGGCATAACCATTATCGTGTATTTGGAGAGGGGGAAGGAAGGGAATATGTTTAATTCTTGGGTTTGGAAATTTGCAGTCAAGTGGAAAAATGGAATCCTAGGGCAGGTATTAAATGGGGTGCAAAAATGAGAGAGTATTGCTGTTGCTGTTTGCCATCACCTTGCTTTACTGGACACCTGTGTTCTGCAGCACTAGCTCGCCTACGGGCAGCACGTCCATGCCTGGGATCTAGCAAAGGAGGAACCCCAACAATGGCAGCTGTTGACTGGACAGCAAAGTGTAGAAGAAACACAAGAGTCGGCCTTACCGGGAGTCATTGCCACGGCGGTAAGGGAAAGTTCTGTAAAGCATCCAAGTCCCACGATGAGCAGGTCCTACAGGCTCAGCCCTAGATCAGACCAAAGACTCGTCGTCTTCGTTTCTCATTAAGGCTTTTATTTCCTGAATTACAGTTTTTTCAAGTGTTTCATCCCCAGTATCTTACAGGGGACACTTCTGTTCTTCTCAGTTGTGTTTAACAGTACACTGCAGAAAGTTTGAGTATCTGAATGTTGTACGTGTTGGGCTTTGGACTAGCAGAAAGGTTCATGACCGTGTCCTTACTGTATGGAGAACTGTGGTTTTATCCACGTTGTATAATCCAATGCAACGGACAAGGCAGTAGTTTAATGGAAAAGTAATTACAGCACATCTTATGCCGTCTATTCTGGAAGCTCCTTGGTGTGCGTTGAGGCTGGAGCCCTCATTCTGGCAGTTAAGTTTCTTGTGGTTTTGGCACAGCAGTATTAATTCTATTTAATTCTAGCACTAAGCTGCATGCCAGTCACTTAGTTGGTTTGCATTTCTTTTGATTTGAATGAGGGCAAAGCAGACATCAACTCTGAAGGATTTCTTAAAAAAACAAACCAAGACTCAAACCCAATTCAGATGGGGTAAATCTATCTACTGCCATGGCTCAACGGTGTATTTTTATCCGAGAGCGCTGTCTCCGCAGGTACCCACGGGGGGTAGGCACTGTAATACAGGTTTTATGCTTTCCTGGTGGAATCCTACTGAACCTCCCAAGCCGCTTCCCCTCAGCACGCTCCCTGTGCAGCAGTCTCTGTCGCAGGCTTTTGGAGAGATCTTTTGAATGCATTTATTTACAAAAGTGTATAAAACGCCCACGCAGATGTCACTGTGGGCTTCTCGGTGAGCGCTGTATTTAAAACGTTCCGCCAGCGTGTGACTTGGCTGGTGGGGTGCAGATGGCTCGTTTTCAGCCTTGGTTTCTGCTGGCTAGATTGTACCCGTCGCTTTTTAAAAACTTGAGAGTCAGTAAACAAAGATTTTAATGAATGGTTTTCATGGGATGGATCTAAGTGCGCTCTCTGCTCGATGGCTGTGTTTGGGGTTGCGATGGACACACAAGCCATAATGATCAGTAATTAGGATTCTATTTTAAATTGCATTGATTGACAGAATCATTATTGAAAGGGGATGCTGAACCTCCCCTCCTAGCGCACCACCCACCATGCTCCCCGTTGTGGGCTTGGGACTGGTAATTCCAAATGGCTTTTGCTGAGCAAGCGAAATGCTCAGAGGTATCAAATGGGAGCTGAAAGCTGTGGGCATTCATCTGGAGCTTGCCCACAGCTTTTTCTCCCTCTCTCAAGGATTTGGCTCATTCTGGTGCGTCTGCAGCAGTGCATCTCCCTCTGCATCGCCTGCGTCCCAGCGTTACTGCTCGCTGCTGCTTCTCCTTTGGGCTGAGGGTTTAATGATTTGCAGTCCTTTAGATTTGAACCTCTCTCCTTGGAAAATTGGCTGGTGGTACTCCAGGGGACTGGGAGGGAGAGATTGGAGCATAATTCTGATGAGGAGCGGCTGAGGGAACTGGGATTGTTCAGTCTGGAGAAGAGGAGGCTCAGGGGGGACCTCATCACTCTACAACTACCTGAAGGGAGGTTGTAGGGAGGCGGGCGTTGGTCTCTGCTCCCAAATAAGTTGTGGTAGGATGATCAGAAATGGCCTCAAGTTGCAGCAGGGCAGGTTTAGGTTGGATATTAGGAAAACTGTCTTTATTGAAAGAGTGGTCAGGCACTGGAACAGGCTGCCCAAGTGGTGGATTCACCTTCCCTGGAGGTGTTCAAAGAATGTGTAAACTTTGCCCTTCAGGACATGGTTTAGTTGGCATGGTGGTGTTGGGTTGATGGTTGGACTTGATGAGATCTCTTCCAACCTTAAGATTCTATGTTTCTATGATTTTCCAACAACTGCTTCACCTGTTGCTTCTGCCAAGCACTGCTGGTTTTCCCTTAGAGCTGCAGAGCTGTGACACCTTATTTCTCCCACGCTTTTCTCAAAATCTTCCTTTGATTTGTCTCTGTTGAAGACCAAGTTGAAGACCAGTGCTGTTTCTTTTTTCCCAAACCATCACTAGACATTGCTTAACTTTATTAGCAGCACTGCTGTCTTTAAAATTAGAACTTCTAAGGACATCGATCCTTGTTGCTTTCTGAAGTAGAGTATATAAATAAAAGTTTGATTTTTCTTTTCTTGACATTGGGGATGTCTAAGCCCTAGTGTGTCCTCAGGAGCCGTAACAATGATTTCTACTGCTTTGTTTTTGTTGCAGTAACAGAGATGAAAAGTATATGGTTCTGCAGAGAAAAATCCTTCTTTTGTAAAATCTTGTAGTGTCCCGACCTCAGAATTTACCGATTAGGCATCAAACACAGCACTTGGAGCCAGGAGAAATTGTTTCCGAGGTCTATAGGCTTTAATTTGATTCCCGTTTGCATTGGCTTAATGTGCTCAATCCCTGCTCCCGTCAAGTCCACTCTTTCTTCTTACGTGATCTGTGCCTGCTCATGAACAATAAACCCGAGCAGCAGAAGAGCTCTGAGGTTTGTAAGTATCTCGCTCAGAATAACGATGCAGCACCGTGCATCCGAGAGCAGCGTTTGGGAAGGTTTGAGGATGCTGATGGGTATTACTTCAATATGCAGAGGATGCTGGGAATTAGTGTTTGTTTCCGCAAAAGTAGGATCCATTTATGGTTTTCCAGAAAATCACTGGCTGCCTGTTTTCGCTGTGCAGTGATGAAGTCTTCAGTTTTTCATTTCAGAACTCTCGCTGGGTGCTGATTTAGAAAATATTTTGTTGATAGACGGTAAACTACTCAACAGTTTTTCCTCCCGTGTAAGTATCTGCATACTTGTGCTGTAAGGATTTAAACTGAAGATGTGGGAGAGGGCAGGAGGAGCCAGCCCAGACCTCTTTGTGATCTGGGGGTCCCGTTCTACGACTGCGTGCCAGGAGTGGGTCGGCGTACGCAGGCCGACTTCGGGGTCGGCGCTTTGCTCAGAAAAAGCGCTTTTGAAAAATGGGGCTTACGTGACTAGCTTGGTCATTCAGCCCCTCAGGAATTGAGTTGGTTTGGATTTATTTTTTAATAATTTGTGCGTGCAAAGCACAAAGATTTCTTCTGGTGAGGCCAAGCCAAATGAATTTCCACCACTTCTTTTGCAACTAATATCAACATCTTACGAACTCTTATGTATTACTTAGCTCTTATTAAACAGGATTGCTGTAAGTGCTGGCTGTGTTTCTCCACAGATATTCAGTTAATTTAATATGCAGCACACATAGGATGATTAATTTTTATTCCGATAAAAATTTGAATCATTTAGAGATAAAAACTGACTGGTTCCACACCTTATGTCAACTCCTACCCCTGTGCGGTTCCAGATGTTCTATGAAACCTGGGCTTGCATCTAACACCTAAAGTTTATTTTAAGTGTGAAGGTGTTGTTTAATTCTTATTTTATCTCACACGTTCCAGCTCACGTTAAATTATCAGTTAAACACATTATTTGACTGCAGTGGAAGGAGCTCTACCTCATTGTGGAAGAGCGGAGTTAATTTTAAAGAGTTGTGTATTTGCTGCTGCTGTCATTTTGATGCTTTCCTGCTCTGTGATTTTCGTATTTTCATATTACTCATGTTTGAAATAATGAATGTTAATGCCAATAAGTTGTCACAAGCAGAAAATAGAAAAGGTTACAGTTTATTATTGCATTTATTTGACTATAAAGATTTTTTTTTTTCCCCAAGGTTTAACTTTAAATACCTTTTAGTAGTGGTAAAGTGTGGCTGTAGCAAATTGCCTGTCTAGTTTTCAGGGATTGTCTGATCAGGCTGCGGTGGGCTGGTCCCTGTTGTGAAGCCTGCCGGCGTTGGCAGCGGGGCTCGGGCAAGTTCATCGTGGTTCTCCCATACGTACGGGGAGATGTGAGCAGGTAGTCCATGAGGAAAGCGCATCTTGCTGCCTCCAGCTTGCTCTGGACCTTTTTCCCAAGGGACGCTTTGACCATACTGGCCTGACCTGTGGGATCCATGTGTTAAGCTTTCCTGCGAGGGGCTGCTGGGCTGGAGAAACCTGATTTGTGGATCTCAACAGGTTGGGTGGGAACTAGGCACATTGTAGGAAAGATTGTGGGCGTCGTGGATGGATGCAAAAATAGAATATTAAGCAAGTGCATAATCTTACCGGTGAAAGAGGTGTTCAAAGAACGTGTAGACGTGGCACTCCAGGATATGGTTTAGTGGGCATGGCGGTGTTGGGTTGATGGTTGGACTTGATGATCTTGGAGGTCTGTTCCAACCTTAAAGATTCTGTGATTCTAAGAGGAATTGCAAATTGGTGGATTTCTGTGGATCATTTGCTCGGAGTTGTTTTTTCTGAATCGACGTGCTTTTTTTGTATCTGTCCTTACTCATTTATTTAATATTCATATTACATTTCAGTATTAAAGCGCTGCACTTTGACAGTGTTTTATTTATACTAAACTTTGAGCTTTGTGACATTCATAATGAATTCATAATGACTTTCATAATGAGCTACCGGGACAATTAGCGAAAATTATTCCTGTCTATATTGCATTGAAAGATGTATTTCATGTGACTGCTGGTGACGTTGGGCTCCTTGGGTGAAATTAAAAAAAATAGAACTAGATTTTTACTAACAAATTTTATCATTGCGTCAGTGTGCCCTACTTGTGCTGATTGGTGTGCTGGAACGCGTAACCTGTTACGTTTAATTATTTGTTAGCAAAACATGGGTTTATCCTGGTGGTTGCCTTCATCCAGATCTCCCAACTATTGCTGATAGATCGTCTCTAATGTTTTAGCCTTTCTGAGACAGGTTTCCACATATTCTAACAAGATCTCATTGAAGCCAAAGGCAAAAACCGGCTTCCCTCAGATAAAGGAGGAGTTAAAAATTGGTGCAACATGAGGAGAACATAGCTGAAAGCACAGTAAATTATCCTTTTCGGTTTTGAAAGCAGTCAGCGCAGGGAGGAGAAAATGTGTAATGAAAAACTTGGAATAAAATACATATTAAGCTGTTTTTTTAAACAAGCTGAATTATTCACGTGGAGCTGAAGTCCCACAGAGGGGGTCCTGTGAGATTAATAACCCGCTCAGCCCTGGTAACGCCACCCGAAGCCCCCTTGGTGGAATCACTGTCACGTACAATTAGACAATCGTTAGTCTATACGTTACTGTTTTCTCTAGCAGAAATGACGTTCAACTTGTTTGTTTCTGATTCTGTTAAGTAGAGACAATTTCGAGCTAATATCAGACATAACAGTTGCTCTTCAAACTGAAAGAAATACAGATTTACTGGCTTAGAAACCACTTTGTCAAGTTCTGATGTCTAAACACGCCAACGTAGGAGACTAATGTCTTCCAGATCTGCTTCTCACACGGGGGACTTGGAGAAAGATCAGGTTCCATCCAAGTTTCCGTTCTCCAGAATTCAGGAACAAATACATCTTACTCCTGAGGCTGCTCACCGCTGGAAACGCTCTTTTGAGTTGTGAGGTGTCAGAGGTTTTCAGATGTTCACGTCTGAGATTTGGTGGATGTTTTGGTTCGCCACGGAAAAACTGGCCGGCATCCTCGGCGAGTTTGTAATGTGATGTGAGGACGGAGTCAACTGTAGTTGCTTAATCTTCTTTACGCAGGCTCATCTTGTCCCTTGTGCCCAAATGAGGAACAGTTCCGTGGTCCCCATTGTCCTCCGCTGTATTTATGCATATTGACTTTATTTGATGTAAAATGGGACCTACCTTCTGTGTCACTCCTGGTGTTAAGTCATCTGGTGCAGAACGGAATCTGGTACACCATGGAGGCTGGAGGAATGAAAAAGATTGAGAGGCTCAGCTTCCCATCGTTCAAAACAAGAGAGTTTTCACGCCAGCTGCTTCCCGGTGTATGTATTTTGTGTGACAACTGGGGCAATTTTCTGTCTCAGCAGGTAGATTGTTCTGTGGAGCTGCAGACAGCCGTTGTTTAGGAGGAGCTGAAGAGACAGAGGCATGATATTAGGATCCAACGCAGCTCCGCCTAAGTGGATCTTTGTTCTCCGCGCGGTAGGGGTTGAGCTGTGTTCCTAACGAAGCGTTTCTTCGGCAGACGAAGAAGTGTCATTTATCAGCCATGAATTGCCTCGTTCGGGGGACTCGATCCAGCTCGGAATTTTCTGCTGTTGTGTCGGTTGCTTTCAGAATAGAGGGAGAATTTAATATCTAACCTGCTCTTTGGGGAAAAACAGCAATATATCGCGTGCGGCAGCAATAATTTGTGTTTCAGCCGGCCAGGTTGGAAGCGCGGGGCTGGGGGTGTATGCGGAACACCCAACCGCGTGCACCTTGGCATTTGAAAAGGTCGTCGCTTCTTGCTTCAAGCGGGGAGATCCTGACACACCCTACGTGGAAGAGCATTGTAACACGAACGGAGGAGGGCGTTTCACCATGGCCTGTTGATGGCGATTGCAGACTGTGCTGACCCTGCGGTTCAGGGTTGTGTATTTGCCGTCGACCGTGGAAACGTTGGTAGCAGTTCTGGACTGACACACTATTCTTTGGTTGCTGTATGAGTAACAGAGAAGCACCAAGATGTTAGGCTGCATCTGGTCTCTGTTGGAGTCCTTCAGCCCTTTCTTTCGAAGGAAGGCACAAAGCGCAACTGACTGAAGAAGGAACAGGACGAATTTATCTTAAATCAACTTAAATAGAAAGGCAGGTAATCTTATCCTGCCAGTAGTCACTTTAGTCCACAAGGTATGAAACCTTTCTCAGCCTGGCCCTAGCAATTACATTTGTAATGTCGGTGTAACTCTAGATGTAACCTTCCAGTGCCCAAAGGGGGCTGCAGGGAAGATGGGGAGAAACTCTTCAGCAGGGCCTGGTGTGATAGGACAAGGGGTAATGGTTTCAAAATAGAGGGAGGGAGATTTAGATTAGATATTAGGAAAATAATTTTAATGCTGAGGGTGGTGGAGCACTGGCCCAGGTTGCCCAGAGAGGCGGTGGATGCCCCATCCCTGGAAACATTCCAGGCCAGGTTGGCCGGGGCTCTGAGCAACCTGATCTGGTTGGAGATGTCCCTGCTCCTGGCAGGGGGTTGGACTGGGTGGGCTTTAACGGTCCCTTCCAGCCCAAACCATTCTGTGATTCTGTTCTATGATTCTAAATCCTGGTCTTTAATAGGACGAGCTTCTGTAGAAGTAAGATAAGATGGCCTCCCAGCAGATTGCTTTCAAAGCTGTCTGTGTTAGCTTGCATAGTATGGCAGTTTTAGTCAGCTGAAACATTTTCTAACTTAGAGAAGCAGTAGACTCCATAACTTTTCCAAGCAGCACGATCTTCGATAGCGTGTTCATCATCTTCTTTTCCCCTTAATGATGTTTTCTGCGCAAAATACTGTTCATGTATTGGCCTAAATATGTGATGCAACTAAGTCCTGTTTAATAGAAAGGGCAGATTTACTGCTGTTTGTGATAATATATGGAGGTTATTTGCAAAAACACACGCACCTCCCAAATCCAAACCATGACCAGCTTACCTTGCTGACTCATACCGAGTATTGGTACATGTGTATTTGTGTGTGATAGCATGAAGTGAAATTTAGCCTGAAGTCTCTTTTTCTCCTCTTTCCTTCCCTGCCTCTCATCACTGAATATTCTGCTTTTCCCCCAGTATTTCCCCTGTAACTGACCCTACAATAGGTTGTCCCCTCCAGTCTAACAGACTGTCTCCTCCTGCCTTTGTGTGAATTGTTTAAAGGCATACGTTCCAGTTACAGTGCATTAATTTCCTTTCAAAGTCTAAGACATTTTCAAATGGTCATTTAAGATATTGACTCTTCTCGGTAGCTGTGATTTTTCTCGGGGCATCGCTTTGGTCTTGAAGAGATTAAAACTCATTTTTGGGAAGAAGCTTAAGCACATATTCAACGTTAAGCACAATAATCTTGATCCATAAAAGCATTTGAATTCCCTTCCCTGTGATTTACCTCTGTTTGTTCAACTGATTTACGTGTCACGATGCTTCCTTTTATTGAAATTCGCTCTATTTGTTGTGGAAAAAAACCCTGCGGTGTGATGTTTAATCAAAAAGACGTGGTGGTCAGAGAATAAATCTTGCTCATTTGAAAACATTTATACAAGGAGAAGGAAAATCTATCAGAAGCAAGTGAGAGAATCTGCAGAGAACGGCAAATACAAGGTAGGGGCTGGGTGGCCGTTTCACGCCTGGGTTCAGTTTTGCTGGATGAAACGTGAAGTTCTTGTTTTGTAAATCTTGTTTTTAATAATCTGTTTCCCCAGGTAGCCTAGTAGGAGAATTTAGCAGAAATAATGTTTTGATAAGTTGTAATCTGTTCAGGACATAGCACAAATATCCTGTAATTTCTGAAAGTCTAAAAATTAGCAGTAGAGTCAGAGAACGATGTGAAACTACAGATCTATGGAATAAATAATTCAGCAATTCTTCTTTTAAGGAAAAAAATATAAATTTCACAGTAGAGTTTAACACAAATCTTCTCCATGTATCTTTTCAGATAATTTTTTAGAACTACCCAGTTCCTTTTAACCGAGTTCCTCAGGCCGTATTTGTGTTTCCCTAACTACAACATTTTGATTCTTGAACTGTTGTCACGCGGTGGCTGTGTTTGTTAAGGCCGTAGCGCTGGGACTCCAGTAGCAAACACAGGCGTTTACCTTTGGTTCTGCTGGGGAGAGTAGTGCCAGTGAACATCCAGAGCCGTTTACGCTTTGGGCCTTTCTGTATTCTGACTCCTGCTCAGTTCTATCCTAGCACAGAATCGTTTAGGTTGGAAAAGACCTTTAAGATCATCGAGTCCAACTGTAAACGCAGCACTGCCGACTCCACCGCTAAACCACGTCCCTAAGCACCACATCTACACGTCTCTTAAATCCCTCCAGGGATGGTGACTCCATCACCCCCTGGGCAGCCTCTTCCAGTGCTTGACAACCCTTGCGGTGAAGACGTTTTTTCTAATATCCAATCTAAACCTCCCCTGGTGCAACTTGAGGTCGTTTCTTTATGATTGCAAGTATTTGGAAAGTGGACATTGTGAAGACCAGGATACGCATGTTTCTTGATCCCGTTGGCTGAAGCCATCATGCCAGCTCTTGCCAACGCTTCTACAAGTGGATCGCCAGTGGTCCAGCATCTTCCTGGAATATGAGAAAGGATTTTACCCCTGACTACAAAAACTCTATAGCTAAGTCAATCAATCAAGCAATGTTATGTTGAGTTTTGAGCAGTGGTTTGTTGTCGAGCAGATGGGTGGTGGTGCTGGATAGAGCTTCAGCCTTCGTGGCTGAATGTTGCTTACGATAGGCGCTAACAGCAGCGCGGTGATGGTTGTTCAAGGTTTTAGTCTCCTAAACGAATGAATGTTACCTCTTGATTGTTTCTGGTTTGTTTTTTTTTTTGTCACTTAAAGGTTTTCTTTCAATCCTGCTGCAGAGTATAGCTAAATCCCAATCTACTAAATTATTTTAAATGGGCAAGCAATTATACTTCCCAGCATAATTCAGCGGGTTTATTGCTTTGGTTGGTGCGAAGACTTGCTACTCCAATAATTGAGACAAGTGCGTTTTCCTCGTGTTCTGTCGCTAATAAAATAGTTGCCATTTAACATCTTGCTGGCTCAAAATAGCTAGACCTTGGGCCTAATTACAGAGTTTTCTTGTGCTTAAGATTGTATACAGTGGAGGTTGAAAGGGTTTGTTTCCAAGGAAACAAATGCACCGCGCTTGCCTTGCATGGAATGTTTCCTGGAAGAAAATGCCATAACGGGGCTCCGGGGAGACACAAGTGTCGGGAGGTGACGGCAGGCTGTGCAGGGCCCTGCTCTGAAAACACCTGCCTTCGCTGAAATTGGGAGCGGATTTCTCGAACGGCTGTTTGGGTGCGTGAAGAAAGCCCTGTCAGCATCCTAATTCTGGCATCTCAGGCTTTGCCACCCCGGCTCAGCGGGGTTTTGCGGAGGTGTCGAAGCACTCGTAAAAGAATATGCAGTTCTAGAAAACATCCTTTACAGTTACAATGATACACCACCATATATTTTATTTTAAAGCTCTACTTTACGTGTCGCTTTTATTTGCCACATTAGATAAAGAAAGTCAGCGTATCTTGGGGAGACGTATTGCTGCCGGTTTTATGTGTCGCTGCTGTCAGCCCTACAGAACCTTTTGCAGGTGAGCTGTGCTTTGGGCTGAGGAGTGCAGAGGGGAGGTGCTTCCCGGTTTCTTGTCCTCTTCTCCAAAACTTGATTTTGTCAGGGAAATGGGAGAAATAAAAAAATAATTTGAATATTGTAGTAGAGGATAAACACATTGGAAAGAGTCCAGATGCCAAAGTCCGAAAGTTTTTTGTGCGTGTGTGGTTTTTTTGTTTTGTTTTTTTTTTTTTTTCTCCCAAAGTTGGAAACCTTTAGGAAGCGCATGCCTCCTCCCTGTTCCTGAGACAGGGATATTTAGAGGGTAGGGAACGTAAGTGATAAGGAGTAGCAGTCGCACTCACGACGCTGGGCTGCGCCGTGGACTATTCCGAGATGCGTGAGTAAGTCTCTCGAAGGACTCAAACCTCTTCACGCCGTCTGTTCTGGGAATGGTGGTTTTTCATCACACGCCGTACGTCATCCTGAAAGCCAGACGAGAGCAGTCCACAGAAAACATCATGAGGACCACGGGTAAAGCTCTTCCAAGGGCGCCTCTCTGCCAAGAGACTTTGTGCAGAGCAAGTCTGTCCTTCTTGAAATTAATATGTGGGTATTAAATTCTATGCAACAGCATTTCTCCTTCGTAGTGTTGCTATAATGCCAAGCTTCAGTAAAATAGATTCACGTTTTCTGTGGGGTTTTGGCAGGGTTCGTGCTCTTGAAAAGTGAGGTCCCCTGTGTCCTTTAAAGTGTTTGCTGGCAAAACTGGGAAATTTCAGCTGGTTCAGAGAGAGTGATGCTTTAGGATTGTTAAATCCCAAGTCCAATCCCCTGGAGAAGCGGCACTTCCAGTGATGGTGGGAGAGGTATGTGGGTGCTGTAGCCCACACTGGCATCGCCCGGGGCTGCCATACGCTGGGAATTAGATGTTCTTCCACTGCTGGTAATAATGGCAGGAAAAGGAGCGTTATCTGGCAAACACTTTCTGTGCTGCTACGTGATATAAACCTCTTCAGCGCACATCTCAATGATGGATGGGTACAGGGGCTCACGTGAAGCCGATCCTCATGGCACTGCCTTTGGAAGTGCTCTGCCTGGAACACAAGTAGGTACCAAAAGCAGCGTGGCCTGTGGGCCAAGGGGATTCTGCCCCTCTGCTCCGCTCTGCTGAGACCCCCCTGGAGCGCTGCGTCCAGCTCTGGAGCCCCCAACAGCAGAAGGCCGTGGAGCTGTTGGAGAGGGTCCAGAGGAGGCCACGCAGATGCTGAGAGGGCTGGAGCAGCTCTGCTGTGAGGCCGGGCTGAGAGAGCTGGGGCTGTTCAGCCTGGAGAAGAGGAGGCTGCGGGGAGAGCTGAGATACGGACGGGGCTGTGAGCAACCTGGTCCGGTTGGAGATGTCCCTGCTCCTGGCAGGGGGGTTGTACTGGGTGGGCTTGAAAGGTCCCTTCCAACCCAAACCATTCTGTGATTCTGTGATTCTATGGGAAGATGAGGGAGGTGGATTCCCGACGTATGTGCCTTGAGAAGAAGAGTTCTGTGTATTCAGTGAGAACAAAATATAATGGTGGCATAAGCAACAAGATGTGTTGCTAAATGCACGGGAAGAGCAGTTCTTTTGTTGAACTGTGGTTGACACTCTCATTTTCACCTTGCGTTGAGTGGGGTTCCCGTGCTCCCTGTGCCCAGGAGTTTGCGGTTTTACAGGAGCAGAGGCTGCAGCTCAGCCAGGGTAGCAAAAAAGGCGAAAACGTCCTGCGCGCAGCAAACCGCCACCGCTTCCTTCGCGCCCCCAAGAAGATTTCAAACCAGATGCCAGCAGTGCCAGGAGCCCTGAGAGGAGGCAGAAGTACCTACAGCGGGTCTAAGCCACCCCGGAGCTCCCCGGCTCCAGCCCCGGTTCGGAGGAGATGGTGCCGTGTGCTGTACGTGTTTCACAGCGTGCTGCGCTCCGTGGCGGGCGTTTAATGACGAAGCATAGCTGACTCTGGGAAGGGTTCTGGGATAATGATGGCGCATTCACTGTTTTCAAATTATTTAAAAATTATTGCCGTTCTGATTTTTCCGCGGTTTTGGCATGCCAAAGTCTCCTGGCTCGGATGAATGCCTAGACACGTGTATTATTCTGCTGCTGGCAGTTAAAATGAGTGTGATTTCAGTATGAAAAAATAGCTATTGTCAATATAAGTTACTTCTTTGTTACAGAAATATAATATATCGTTGAGAGGGAAGTTCAGTACGCCAAGGAAATGATGTATTAAACAAAGTCTGAACACTGGTAAGTTTTGCAATGTTGTCTTAGCTTTTTAAATTTTCAGAATGGATCTGAGAAACTGAAGATTCCCTGCTTTTTAGGGTTCCAGATATTATATTGTCATCTTTAGAGTGCGAATCGGGGACTGTAATATGTGTTAATGGTGGGTGATCCCTTGGGATGGCCATGGCCGTGGCCGACGGTGGGTGTGAGAAACCTGCTTGCGAGTGAGGAAGCATACATACGGAGAACGTGATTAAACTTAATCCAGGGCTTCTTCCCCGTCACGAAATCAAACGTAATGGAAAATATTTTAAAATCTTGTACTCGGAGGAGATTGAGAGCGTGATGGGAGTTAACATTACGGGAGAGAGAAGAAAGGAGCCGTCCGAGTGCCTGAGGAAGCTGCTGCTTTCCCTCCTCTCCTGTGAGGAAATAGCTCCTTCAGCACCGCACGCGGAAATTGTCCTCTGCTCGTTGTAACACAGAATGCCGACATGTGGAAATACCCCGTCGGCAGTCAAGGAGGTAGGAAAGCTAATGCTCTCGAAAGCTACAGCATAAAGG
Organism: Tetrax tetrax; assembly: GCA_009806455.1. NCBI lineage: Eukaryota > Metazoa > Chordata > Aves > Otidiformes > Otididae > Tetrax > Tetrax tetrax. The sequence goes on from WHYT01017286.1 coordinate 244,172, forward strand.
GTTGAAGACAGGGAAAAAAATTAAAAAAATGTATTGAGGGTTGTAAGTCATAATATTATGACCTGTGTTAAAGAGGCAATTATGTTTTTCACGTATAAATTGATGCTGGAGGTGAGGTCTAGGGAAAGCAGCAAAGCTCGTGGCTGCGGGGTGCCTGCTGCCCACCGCCCTGCTCCTCATCCTCGCTCACGTCTAGAGATCCCCTCCTTTACACAGGGACCCAAATTGGCATCCAGCTCCAGATCCTTGAGGCTGGAAATGCCCAGGGGTGTATTTCTGGGGGTT
>WHYT01017286.1:255820-277763 GCA_009806455.1 Tetrax tetrax
TAAGTTACTTCTTTGTTACAGAAATATAATATATCGTTGAGAGGGAAGTTCAGTACGCCAAGGAAATGATGTATTAAACAAAGTCTGAACACTGGTAAGTTTTGCAATGTTGTCTTAGCTTTTTAAATTTTCAGAATGGATCTGAGAAACTGAAGATTCCCTGCTTTTTAGGGTTCCAGATATTATATTGTCTTCTTTAGAGTGCGAATCAGGGACTGTAATATGTGTTAATGGTGGGATGGCCATGGCTGTGGCCGACGGTGGGTGTGAGAAACCTGCTTGCGAGTGAGGAAGCATACATACGGAGAACGTGATTAAACTTAATCCAGGGCTTCTTCCCCGTCACGAAATCAAACGTAATGGAAAATATTTTAAAATCTTGTACTCGGAGGAGATTGAGAGCGTGATGGGAGTTAACATTACGGGAAAGAGAAGAAAGGAGCGGTCCGAGTGCCTGAGGAAGCTGCTGCTTTCCCTCCTCTCCTTCAGCACCGCACGCGGAAATTGTCCTCTGCTCGTTGTAACACAGAATGCCGACGTGTGGAAATACCCCGTCGGCAGTCAAGGAGGTAGGAAAGCTAACGCTCTCGAAAGCTACAGCATAAAGGGTTGAAGACAGGGAAAAAAATTAAAAAAATGTATTGAGGGTTGTAAGTCATAATATTATGACCTGTGTTAAAGAGGCAATTATGTTTTTCACGTATAAATTGATGCTGGAGGTGAGGTCTAGGGAAAGCAGCAAAGCTCGTGGCTGCGGGGTGCCTGCCGCCCACCGCCCTGCTCCTCATCCTCGCTCACGTCTAGAGATCCCCTCCTTTACACAGGGACCCAAATTGGCATCCAGCTCCAGATCCTTGAGGCTGGAAATGCCCAGGGGTGTATTTCTGGGGGTTTATTGCTCACCCAGAAGCCATCCAGCCCGGTGCGGGGCTTGGCTTTTCTTCCTGGCCTGCAGCAGGGAGCGGGAAGACGGAAGAGCGTGCCGGCGTCGGGCGTTCCTTCGGCATCTGCCTTCCCAGATGGCTCCAGCGACGGAGGGGGGACCTAGAGTCACAGCCTGGAAGAAGCCTCACGGTGCTTGATATGTCACCGCTGCCTACGCTGAGGTGCCTCATCCCTAATTGTTAGTCTGCTTACTACAGGCGGTGGGATTCTGGTACGCGAGGAATTCCAGCGCTTTTTCTCCGTTCCTTCATTTCATCTCATCCGGAAAGCAGCCGGCAGTATTTCTTCCCTACCCAAGGTAATGCAGCAGCTGTGTTACTGAAAAAGCGGAGCATCCAGAGCAAATAAGTGTCATCTTGGGCATAAAGCTGGAGTTTCTGGTGGGTTCTCTTCCCATCGGATAAATGAGGCTCGGGTTTGGGTTAGTCGCTTCACGAGCTCGCATCCTCGGCAGCGTCTCTTCCACAAGTGGGTCTGCGAAAGCTTTCGAGCTTGGAAGTAGCCAAAGCGGAACAGAAAATTAGAGCTCCCGAAAGATGCAATAAAATTCTGGATCCAAATGTAATCCAGATGGAAAGCTGCTTCTCCATACAGCGCATTCCCAGCTCTGAGGTTTTACTGTGTTCTCACCAAAAATGTGCATTCTGAAGATGTCATCATATATCCTGTTGATATAAAATAGATAAAAACTCTCCTGGTAATTAATTGGAAGCCAGGTCAGCGCTCAGCCCCCTCGGAGGTGGCTGTGGAGAGCGTGGCGCTCGGTATGCACGAAGCAGCTGCTGTTGTGGGTTCATTATGTTATTTTCTGTTGGAAGCTTTTCAGAAACGCTCGCAGGGAAGTTGCAGGGTGGATTGAGTATGAGCAAACTGATTTTCCTTTTTTTTTTTTTTAATTCCTTTTTTCAGTTTGCTCTGTTTCTTGCACAGGCTCTTTCTGACTCTCTCCCACTTACCCACACCAGTACCCACTGGTACGTTGTCGGTGGCTCACTGGGCTGCGGTACGATGCAAGAGCCTGGTCCTGCATGTCCACGTGCGCTTCGCATTTATAGAATCCTAGAATCACAGAATGGTTTGGGTGGGAAGGGACCTTCAAAGTCCACCCAGCCCAATCCCCCTGCCAGGAGCAGGGACATCTCCAACCAGATCAGGTTGCTCACAGCCCCGGCCAACCTGGCCTGGAATGTTTCCAGGGATGGGGCACCCACCGCCTCTCTGGGCACCCTGGGCCGGTGTCCCACCACCCTCAGTGTAAACATTTTTTCCTAATATCTGATCTGAATCTACCTCCCTCTGTTTATGGAAAGAGGGGGAGGAAGGTTTTGGTGAGAAAGAGTGAGGTGATGTGTCTGGGGAAGATGGGTCATCCTGGGAGAGACTGGTTTTGCGTTTGTGGAGGATAGATCCAGGCTGTATGGATAGCATCGCTCCAGAAACTGCAGTTTCCTGCTGCCAGATGGCTTTTAGTGATGCTATTTTTAGAAAACACGAAGTACTTGTGCCGTCTCCCGCCTGTATCTTTCCAGAGCTCCGCAGAGCAGGTTCAACGTGAGCATGAGACAACGTGGGGGAGCCCATCGCTCGTGTTCAGCGCCCCCCGAACACCCATCGCACGGGGTGGGGACTGCGCCGGCTGCAGAGCAGGGCTGAAAACAGCCCTGAGGAGTCGCGTGGATAATTAAAGTCATCTGCACTGGGGAGAGGTTGCTGTCAGCCTGTCCCTGATGAGTAGACACCTGTAATTATGCTTCCTGCTTTCTGCAGTCCAACGCTTGGCTTAGCTTTTCCTCATGCTCCTGCAAGGTCTTTGGCATCTGCATTCTGCAGAAGAGTGTCTGTGAGATCCCAGTCCGATTTTGGAGATGGTTATTTGCTGGCACACTGAATTACCTGCAGATTTCGAGTCACAGCAGGTATAGCTTATTATTTGGTGTCTAGCATTCCAAAATGCAAGAAAAACAAGTTATCTTCGTAGAATCATAGAATGATAGAATGGTGGGAAGGGACCTTCAAGGGTCATCCAGTCCAACCCTCCTGCCAGGAGCAGGGACATCTCCAACCGGATCAGGTTGCTCAGAGCCCCGGCCAACCTGGCCTGGAATGTTTCCAGGGATGGGGCACCCACTGCCTCTCTGGGCAACCTGGGACAGTGCTCCACCACCCTCAGCGTAAAAATTTTTTTCCTAATATCTATTCTAAACCTCCCTCTATTTTGAAACCATCACCCCTTGTCCTGTCACAGCAGGCCCTGCTGAAGAGTCTCTCTCCCTAATCTTAAAATCAGGTTTGATGAGCTGATTATTTTGAATGGGTATATGTTTTATGATTGCATTTCTTTAATTCTATTTTTCCGTAATACCCGTAGAGCGCTGGTATTTCATGTAAGGCTTGGTAAGGTTCTTGCATCTCTCGGGTCAGTCCTTGGGCAGCCGGTTTAAGAGAAAGGAGGAAATTTGACTTGCAAATAGGAGTTTCATCATTATGAATCAGCGTGGCCAGAAAGAAGAATGAATGAAAAGCTTCTGCCTGGCTGAGCCGTTGGTCTGGTGCGCAAGCCATCGCGTCCTTTCCAAATCAATAGCTCCCTTTGGATTCTGCAAAGCGAGGTGCGGCTGCGGCACGTGATGAAAAAAACCCAACGAGATAAACGTTTGTGAAAGCGTCAATACAGCTCCGCAAAACAGCTAATAAAATACCGGGGAGCAGAAGTTCATTTCTGGGTGGTTTTCATCTTTTTTTGAATATTCCTCTAAACATATTTAATATTTTAATTATTTATCTGTGGTGAAAACCCCAATATCCGCTTGCGTTAGTGTAGGATCTTTAATCTGGAAATTAAATGTTCATATTTTTCCAAAAGTGCCGTGCTCCTGGCTTGTCTCAAGCTATCCAAAGTATCAGCTGATTTTTTTCAGGCTGCTGTGCCGGTGCCTTTCGAGGACAGGGAACATTCCTGAGCCTTCGCAGCAGCCTGCTGATGATTGAGGGAACAAAGGTAACGACGTGCTGAAGGGCCTGGAGTGTTTCAGGCCGGCGCGACAGCAGGCCAGCCGCGCGAGAGCTGCGTTGTGTAACTTGTCTGAAAGACGTGGAAAAATGTTGCGTGCTGGGTTTCTAGAAAAATGGTTTTGAAGAGTTTGTCACAAAACATTTGACGTTTCCCCGGTAGAGCACTGGTATTGGGGCTGCCAGGATGGGCCGGTGGGATGAGGACTTGTCGTTAGTAGGGCTCACAAAGCCATTTTATCCTCTAATTAATAAAATAGATGTGGCACCCAACGGATAAAGATCAAAATGAACAATTTGGTGATGTTTTGAAGTGCGTGGGAGCAGGTGGCGGGGCACTCAGCAGCGCTCAGGCCCAGAAGTGAGGGAGAAGTGGGTTCTGATCATAGCCCATGTTCGTTTCTGTCAGGTTGATACTGCAATTGCTGGGTTTTCACTTGGGTCTTTAGTGGAGGATAATTATTCAACTGTCTGAGAAGCTGTAGGAGAAGAAAACAGGAGAATGACTTATCGTCCTTCCCACCCAGCCACCATTTGATTACTGCCACGTTCCCTGCAATTACCCGCGTCAAGCTCGGGGTGCTCGCCGAAGGGAAGGGTTGGAAACACGAAGGGAGAGACCGTAGAAATGGAAGTGGGGAGGGAAAACGCAGAGTCTCAGTGTGGTAGGATGGGAAAGAAGGGATGGCGCACAAAACCATCTGTTACCAAATCAGCAGTGAAACGGAGGGCACACCAGAGTTGTCATCTAGAAACCCCACCTCATCGAGAAATGCCTGGAAGGTCGTCTGAGCTGAGGTCCGAACTATGCCCACCGGTCGCAGGCCTGCGGCCAGGGTCAAAGGTGTGCAGGTGTCTGTGGGTCTGTGTGGTGGTCTCCATCCGCACGTGTTTGTGGGCTTTCTTCAGGTATAAGATGCCCAAGTCTGTGGTCTCCACAGATTTGAAAGCAGGATTATTCGCCGCTGCGTGTAAAACTGGCTGCTCTCAAAGTAAATTGGCTGAAGTGGAGATGCGGCAAACCAAATGCGAGGTGCAAAGTGTGTGCGTGTTGGTTATCCGTGCTCCGTCTTCACATGCACGCGTTTTTATTGGATTTTTCACTTGCACCTACGTTTTTAAAAAGCATTCTTTAATGTCATTGGAATAAAACACGGTTTCACGTTTCATCCAACGATTCCAGACGAGAAGCACATCGTTCTTCCAGGCTGGGGTTTTTCCTTAGCTGTGGCCGCGTCGGTGTGAACTGTTGGGTTGTGACCGGGTACGTAACGACATTTCCCATCCACCCCTTCCTGTCTGCTTTGAAACGGGGTTTGAGATCTTCGTTAACACGACAGGTACTCGTTCACCGTTCCAGTTCAGACTGATGGTGCACAGGCAGGGCCATCTGACAGGTCACCATGTTTAGATTTACCCACCACCCCGTAGCCCGTTAGTCCATGTTTGCTTTTGCGTTGCATTTCAGCCGGTGATAAAACCCTTCGGTTGTCAAGGTGAAACGTCTCAAGACTCCACTCGAAGGAAAAAAAAATCCGCAAACAGAAAATTTGCTCGTGCGTGCTGCGCCTTTCTTGACGCTGAACTTTCTGTTTCCCAAACGGAGGGAAGCGCTGCATACGCTCCAGCCTGTTAGCATCACCCCCTTCCTTCGCCCCGCGCTGGGGTGGGCAGGTCCCCGTTCGGCATCCCCAAACCATCACGCTGTCACTGCTGGAAGTGTTTTCACATCTCCTTTCTTGAACCAGCCCTCCCTTTGTCCCTAGGTCCCCTCGCCGGCTCTGCATCCCCAGCACCGATTGCGGCGGAGGCGCAGCCTCCGGCAAGGGCCCCGGCGCGGGTACGGGTACGCGGCGAGGGGCTGGCAGCCGAAGGCCGGGCTGCGCTGCTGCGGGAAGCCCTTATTTTGGGAGCTGCTCCGCGGCGGCTGTCTTCCCACCACCCACCCCCTGATGTCTCGATGCACCGGGGAGCTGCGCCGGGTTTGATGTTCAGGCGGCAGGATTTAGACGTAAAGCTTGTAAAATTCCATTTCTGCAGAGACAGGCAAATCTCCTCTCGCTCAAAGGCTGCGGGTGAAGTTGCAGCGGTGGAGGTACCTGCGCGGGGGATTTTCCTGCGGGCAGAGCGGCGGGAGAGGCGGCTGGGGATCCCATCCAGAAAGGCGGACGCGGCCCTGGGTGACAGGAGTCACGCACAGCGTGCCCGTCTCTGTGCCGAACGACCCCTTGCAGGGAGCGTGCGACCCTCCGGAAGCTTTGCTGTCTCTTCTGGTTTGGTGGGATGGATGAGCCAGGCCTTCTGCCGTAGAGACGTGCTCCCTCCTGCCCGTAGCCCCTGGCCTGGATGGGGACCTGCATGTCCCCCCCATAGCTGCTGGCGCCCGCGTCAGCCCGGGAACCTCATCCCTCGCGTCGTGGTGCAGAGCGGGTTACACAGGAGGGACCAGGGAGCTGAGTTCCCGCAGCGTCGGAAAACTTTGATTCATCTGTGAAGGTGGGGAATGAGCGAGGGGTGCGACCTGGAAAGGATAAACAGGGATGTTTCTCCAGTTTGGAAAAGGCTTGATTTTTTTTTTTTTCTCTGTCTCAGGATCCCTGGAAGGGATTATACAAATGAGCGCAGGAAACTGCAGTCAGGGCTTTGCCAGAAATAGATTTATTTTTTTCTGCTGATATAAATGAAGAAATATGGGAGTCCGTAGAGGCTCTTCCACAGGCACCCTCACATTGTGATTGCCAAGTCATTTGCGTCCGTATGCGAAGTGACATCCAGCCCGCGATGGGAGTTGACATCTAATCAGAAAGGGCAAAACCTCCTGGAGACAGCTGCTGCCCCGATACAACTTCCGAAAGCCAGAACTTTGGAGTGAGCGGAGAATGTACTGAATACTTTAGGAGGAGTAGCAGAGGAGTATCATCCTGGAAGATGTTAAATATTAATATTATACCTCATCGCCGTCATTCGTGGATTTGGTGAGTGCTCCCTGGTGTTGTCTGGATCAGAGCAGTTCCAGCGGGGAAAGAGCTTGGAAGTGTGTGGTTGTGTTTGCAAAAAGCAGCTGCTGAACAGCAGCGCTGATAAGGATGTACGCGTTCCTCCAGCTGTAAAATTGTCACGGTGCTTGCTGAAGATTTCCTTTTCCTCTCTTTCCTGATCAGATTTGAGTCTCACAATGCACCCTCATGATGCCTGGTAAGGGTGGGGGGGGTGAAAAGGCTGGGGAGTTTTATCTTGTGCTGAATTATTTTTGTTGTAAGATGTGTGCGAACGTGGATTTTCATTTTATAAAGCACTGAGTGGCTCAGCCCCCTTTTCCCTTGGGTGGTTTGGTGGCGTTACCCCCGTACCTTCCCGAGTCTCCCGGCCGCCGCTGGCGCGTTTTAAGAAGCAGCCGGAGCCGCCGCTGCTGCCTCCGCTCCGACCGGTGTCTTAGGGCAGAGGGAGATGCAGGGGAAACTTCGGCAGCACATCCCGCGGCGGGTACAGCCGCTGTGTCGAACAGACCGCGCCGAAACGGCGTTGCTGTGTGCGGGTAAAGGTCCGGCGCTGCCCCCGAGGTGTGAACGCGTATAGACGTGGTGTGCTCTCTACAGCGTCGTGTAAGAGGATGGACTACAGAGAGAGTTTGGTACTCTGGATATTCAAATGCTGCGTTCTGTGCTCTTACCTACACACACATGTTCTGCTCTTACGTAGAATTTATTCGGTGTAATCTTATTATCGCTTATCATCGTTTAACGGCGGCTCCCTCTGCGTTAGGCTCTGGGATGAACCTGTGGCTTAGTGTCTGTGTATATTAATAAAAACATCGAGGCTCTGAGTCTTTAAACGGTGCTGTGAAGATATGCAGTTGGCTTTCCTGCTCCAGAGCACGGTCTGCTCGTCAAGACGGGCCCTGTGCAGTGTTTCAGGGAGAGGATGGGAAGGTAAATATTTAGAGAAGAGGAGAAATGCATTATTGTGTCATCGGAGGAGTGCTGCTTAAAGCCAATGTTGAGAAAGGAGAAACGGGGGCCTAGAAACAGGGAGGCAGCAAGAAGGAGAAGGAAGGAGGGTCCCACCGGTTCTCAGAGCGAGGGGCTGTGTGTCCTCCCTTCCCAAGGACCGCTTCACGGCGGGGTGAGGGTTGCGTACTTAAAAAACCCAACGGTATCCGTCATTACATTGCGTAGACATTGGGACTGTGTCTTCCGCGCTCAGTGAGGCGTTGCTGAATCAATTGGTAGCAGAGATGAGGAGGATTGCTCGTCCCATCCCGGTTGGGGTGGGCAGTGAGGTCGGGCTCCCCCCGCTGCCGGCTGCATGGTAATCAAAGAGTACAACTGCTGTGCAACGCGTCGCACGGTCTCGTTATTTTGGACAAGCACATTACCAGCATTCATTGTCTTTGTACCAAAATACTTCAGCTTGCCTTTCTCCATCCGTGCCCGTTCCTCTGCAGCGGCAGAGTTCGGATGTGACGTCCAGGCGTGCGTGTTGGAGACCCCAGCGGGATCTCAACAAGCGCCGTCAAAAATCTGCATAACGTTGCCCCTGCAAAGTTGATCTTGTACGCAAGCGAGCTCCGAAGGCACCCCCAGGCCGTGGGGCGACGCGGCCCGGCGCCGGCGGAGCAGGCTGGGCGAGCTCGAGAAGGAACGCGTGCCGTTGCTGCCAGCGCCCAGCACCGTGCCAGCTCTGAAGGACAGAGATAAGTGGGGAATCTCGTGACTGTGCCTGACGCCGTAGCAGGTGTTGCTGAGCCCGTGTTGGACCTTTCCTGGAATTATTGCTGTGGCTTCCCCTTGACGTTTGGGCAGGGGGAGTGCTTGGTTGGGTTTAGGAAGTTCCTCTGCAGGAGACACCCTGGTAAGCTAAGGTAGAGGAATTTTGGATCGGGAGAAAGGAGTGGGAAGCGTGAATCGATTTGCCGGAATTACAAATGCCAGGAAGAGGAGAGACCGTGTGCGTTAGTTACGGAAGCCTGTGCGGAGCAGAGGGTGTTACGGAAATACATGGTTCGTTGGGAGAGAGGAGAAGTACATTTCAGTAGTTGTGAGAGCAACGGGAGTGGTGTTAGCTCTGGGAAGTGTAGAACTGAAATAAACGTTCAACAGCGCCGTAATTCCAAGAGGGAGGGATGTCAGAGATGGGTCCTGGAGACCAGCGGGGCCATCAGAGCTGATCAGATCAATCAGGGGTTGATCATTCGGGTCATTTAAACTGTCCAGCACTCAGTATATTGATTTATGAGGTTGTCCTGTAAAAATTCACGTAACCTGTGCACAGCTGGAAATAAAGCAAGTTCTTTGCCCCATTCTAGTCCAGTTAGGGTTTCATACAGAGCCTGGCTACTCGGGACCTCTGTAACGGCCTGGTTGCTCGATCAGAGTGCGCGTTGGGGATGAGATTCATTATTTACCGTTAGCCATTTGCACTGTTCCTTCAGGCACTTTGTTCCACTTCAATAAATTTCTGGTCCTCTCCTGAGCTCTCCTCTTTCCTCTGTCCCATCACGCATAAGCAAACTCTTTAGCTAAACTTTAAAATAAGAAGTGTTGTGGGCTTTAGCGGAAGCGTAACTTTTCACCAGCCTGAACTCTCCCAAATGTATTAATTAAACTAAAATTTAAATTAATTAAATTGATTTTTGAAGTACCTTGCCCTTCTCCTCAGAGAAGACGACTTAGGTGTTGTCTGGGAGACCGCTCTCCGATGTCGTAGGGAAAAATCTGCTCTACCTTCAGGTTATCTTGCTCTTACGGGGCTTGGCTGTGACTTCAGACGTGCTTAAAACATTTTGATTGTCTTCGTGTATGAATTCCGTAGCCTTCTATAAATAGGTAGTGCCTTCAGCAAAGCGATGATTTGTATGCAGAGGGGAGGTTTGAGAGACGTAACTCAGAAATCTGTAGGCACAGTTTAGAAGAGAAAGCCAAATATTTCTCTTGCACTCACAAATGGCTGTAGGAAGCATAAAGAACGCGCTGTTGAAATGCGTCTGCGGCGAAGACAATGCCTGGCTGCAACGGGATTTTTCACCCTAAAATAATGGGAATGTAGTTGGGTCCGAGCAATGCGGCGTTGGCTTTCGCTGTTTGGAGACCTGCTTACGGGGAGATTCTGGTGGAGGAACAGTGCTTGGTGTTCAGTGACCCTTCCCTCCTCTCCGTGCCCTGTCTTTTCAGGGTGTTTCTGGCTGTATTTTCATGCTGGTCTTTCAAGGCAGAAGAGAAGAGTTGGAACAGTATTTACATTATTGTATTTACATTAATTATCTTAAATTCCAGTGAAACCATCTATGGAACTTTATTTGGACGGGAAGCTCTATCCAGCCAAGGTCATGTCATGTTTTGTCCTGCACGTTAAGTTATTTTTTGAGTCTCCTCCTCCTCCTCCTTGTTGACTTGTCCAAGAGCAGAGGTCTCAGTCCGTATTTGGTGCAAGCAGCCCATGGGACGTCGATCCCATCGATGGACCAGGGTGAGCCTGGGTGGAGGAGCTGCCCTGGTCGCTCGGTAGAGTCCACTCCCCAGCCTGGACCCCCAGCTTCCCTGCTGTTGTGGCCGCATCCTGGCCACCACCACATTCCCACCACTGGTACCCCTTCCTCCCAGCATCTCCCCTCGCGTGCTCCACAGCGGCTTCGGAGATGCCGTCCGGCTCTTCAGACGCGTGCTGTGCCGAGCCGTGCTTGGGCAGCCGGGTTTAATATCTGAGACGAGAAGGGCTGGGTGAGCTGGGACTGTTCCGTGATAATTCATCGGATCAAACGGTATCGTGGGTCGATTCCTTACTGGGCTTGTTTCCATCTTTAGCAGTTGGATTGATAGAATTAGCAGGTTTGTATACTTCCTTTAAAAAAAAAAAAAAGCTAAAAAGTGCTAACTGCCATTAAAGGCTTGCAGTCTTTTTATTGTCTAGGATTTAGAGTGAGATACATAAAAAACCAGACAAATAGTCAGCGGGTGGGGGGGATATAGCCTGGAAAATGATTATTAAATCCCTTTATGAGCCAAGCAGCAGTTTTGTTACGTTGGATTTTTATTTTTTCTTCCAAAAAAATTAAACTTCCAGAATTTGGTGAAGAGCTTTAGCGCTTTAACACATTTGCCATCTGCAGTTTTTAATACTGCTTTTATTGTTAATTGTAGTGAGCAAAAATTAAAATATTCTCCAGGTCCCGGGGAGCGTTTGCCCTCACCTCTCCGCCCGAGCCGTGGCCCTGCGAGGAGCAGCGCCGGGCGCGGAGCCGCCGGCTCGCGGAGCTCTGCTTTCGCTGGCCCATTGACGTCAGCGGGAGGTTTCACAGCAGCCTGGAAAACTCGCCCAGAAATGCGATAACGAAGCACCAGAAGGGCTGATCCCCGCTGCAGCGGCCGGGGGCGGAGCGGGCTGCCGGGCTTTCTTTGAGTGTCAGGAATCCATCTCTTTTGAAGAATATTTATTCTTTTAACCTTTTTGTACCCGAATGTAGAGAAGCGCTTTTAAGAAAGCAGCAGCATCACGCCAAAGTGATTCTGAAGACGCAAACAAGGCTTGCATCTGTGTGGTGAGAGTCCCGTTTCTGAGCAGCCCCTGCGCGCCGTGTCCTCGGGCCGGCGTCGGACGTGGGCTGTGTGAATATGGATGTGCGCTCCCGCGCCGGAGCAGCGCTCATTTCCAGGGATGCAGCACTGCTGGCTAATTCACCAGGATAAAAATGAGGGTTTTTTTCCCTCTTAGACCTTTCCTGTTTTGTTCTATTTTCACACCCTTAATCCAGTCACTATTTAATTAAATAACCCAGCTGTTATAAGAAGCATCAGGGATCGTCAGCGGTAATCGGAACCAAGCCGTTTGGGAAGGGGGCGGCTGGAGCGGGGGCTGCAGGAGCAGACCCGCTGTTGCTTACCCGCAGCCTCCCCCGCCCCAAACTGCTTATGACGAACGGTGCCGCCCCGCCGCGTCTTCCTAATTTTGTCAAGTGTCTGCGCAGCCGGGCTGCGGTTCTGTGAGGTCTGTGTCATCTCTCTGGATGGGCTGAAACGGAGCCGAGCTCGTTATAACGTTGCCCTGCCGAGAACCGCTGGCACCTCGGCTCAGATGGATGTGCTCTCTTCTTCCCAGCATAACCAAATGGCTTTTTTTTTTTTTTTTTTGCTGTAGTTCTGGAGGTTTAGAACAGTTTTACAACACTCATCAAAAACAAACGTGCTGTGGATGTTGTTATATAGAATCAGAGAATCACAGAGCGGTTTGGGTTGGAAGGGACCATTAAAGCCCACCCAGTCCAACCCCCTGCCAGGAGCAGGGACATCTCCAGCCGGATCAGGTTGCTCACAGCCCCGTCCGTATCTCAGCTCTCCCCGGAGCCTCCTCTTCTCCAGGCTGAACAGCCCCAGCTCTCTCAGCCCGGCCTCACAGCAGAGCTGCTCCAGCCCTCTCAGCATCTGCGTGGCCTCCTCTGGACCCTCTCCAACAGCTCCACGGCCTCCTGCTGTTGGGGGCTCCAGAGCTGGACGCAGCGCTGCAGGGGGGTCTCAGCAGAGCGGGGCAGAGGGGCAGAATCCCCTCCCTCGCCCGCTGCCCACGCTGCTGGGGATGCAGCCCAGGATGGGGCTGTTCTGTGGAACAGAATCTCTTTCTGTAATATAAATAATAGAATATAAATTCTATTACATGGAATAGTACCTTTTTCTGTTCTGCATTATAAGATTTGGGATCTTTCTTTTGTAAGTGGTGGCCCTCAGAATTACGGAGCAGAGATGGCTCACGGCAAACCGGAGGGTGAGCGGTGCGTGGTTCCAGACGCCTCTCCTCTCCCGGCAGCCGGGCGCTGGCGGAAATCTGCCGTAGCCCAGACTTCCCCGGGACGGAACCCGTGGAAACAGGAGTTGGATAGTGATTACAGGTTTGGTTTTGCAATGTGGGGACAAAGATTTTTTTTTTATTTATTTATTTTTTTAATCACACCTGATTTCCTTTAAAAAAATCCTGCTGAGGAATCTCCTCTAGATGAGGAATAAATACCACGGGTGTTAATTCCAAATCAGTGTTACCCAGTGCTGAGCAGATGTCGGTGATGGCAGGACTGCATATGGGAAAACACTTTCCATGGTTCTCAGGGTTAAATTTAGGCTCAGCTTTGGATGCAGGGAGCAGAGGGCAGTGCTCAGCATTCGTGTCTCTGGCTCTGGGCATGGTATTGGTAGGGGTGCTCCCATGCAGGGCGTGCCTGGCTTTATTCTGTGCGGAAGGATCTCGAGCAGAAGGAACTGGAGGGGAATGTTGTGTGGAATAGAATTTTTCCTGTCAGCAAGGGGGATAAATTGTAGGGGACGGGTTCGTTGGTGTTCTCAGGATGGCAGAACTCTAAGTCACAAGCTATGGGAAGGTGTGTTTAAAAAAAAAAAAATCATTTGACTTCTAGAATTTTTGTAGGTAACCAAACCCAGGTCGGCAGGAACCCAAAATTTGACTCATTCCTCCTGCAGGATCCAGATTTCAAACCCGTTCCTCCTTGTGCTGTTCACTGTAACAGCTAACGCGTTGCCTTACGGGCCAGTAAGTTGATAGCTACGAGAAATCTTTATCCCAGTTATTAACCTCTGTAAAAGAGGTTTATGAAGGAAATCCTGATAAAGCTTTGGAAACAAGAATCCGCATCCCTAAGCCGGCTAAGAAACGAGTGGAGAAATCCCCAGAACCTCTTAGGAACGCCGAGACCCGTTTTTGCGTTCCCCGATGCTGGCGCCGTGCCTGGCGCAGGGAGCAGCAGCCCACGTGCGCAGTGATGTTCCCATGGTGAGAACCCAAAGCCGCCGTGGTCAAGGTGGAGACCTCACCTTTTTTTAACCCAGCTTCTCACCTCCTTCGCTTTTCGAGGCGGCGGCGGGCTCCCCAGCTCCTGTGCCGGTCGCCGTTGGGACCGCGGAACAGAGCAGCGCCGAGAAGGCTCCGGTTGGTGCGCGGGTGCGAGGATTGGCTTTCAAAAGGCCGTCAGCGAGTCAGCTGTGCGCGCTGCGTCTCGGGGAAGGGCTGGTCCCTGGCTAACGCTGGCCAGCTGCGCTTGCCAAGTTTAAAATGAAACCTTGAAAGCAAGAGCCTGAAACGGAGAAGAGAGAAAAAAATGCGGGGTGCTTATACCCAGGGTGTGTGTTAACTGCAGATAAAGTTTAGCAATTAAAGGAGGCAGCAATAATAAAAACAAAATTAAGCTACCTCATTCTGTAGGCGTTAACGTAATTCTGAAACTTTACGAAAAGTGTCACAATTCCTCTTCTACGATAGAAGACTTCCCGTATTTCCTTTTTCTTTCTGTTTCTGTGTTTGCCTGGGTTCCGTATCAGCGTGAAACTGGTGTTGGCACACAAGTGGCGGATGTGGGCCGTGGTACTGAGGAGATTCCCTTCAGCCTCCCCCTTTTCTTTCCAGAGCGCTGCTGGACCCCACGCAGCGCCTGCGATGGCGGGGGGGGTGGTCTGTTAACTGCAGCGTGCTGTGCCCCTCGATCTGCTCTTCGATGTGACGGAGCCACGCTGAGGTTTTCTCCAGGAGCTGGTCCCTCGTGGAGGACACCTGAACCTGATGTGCGTTCCTGTGTTTTTTCGGATGAAGGCAGTAGGTGGAGGTCAGCTGGTGAAAGGAGAGTGCACTGAATTCATCCCCAGGGCCTGATTCCGGTATAAAATATTGTTAGAAATCATGGATAAAGCGTGGTAGGTCGATAATATGGAATGAATGCATCGTTTGATGATTTAAGTAATCAGAGTTTTGGGATAGGAAGACAGGAAAAGCAGAGGACCGGAAAAAAGCCCAGGTAGTTGTCGAGACAGTTCCTTCCGGAGGATTAAAATCTGTCCCGTTAAAAGCCAGTTACAAGCAGAGTTGCCCCGTTTAAAGAAGCAGATATTGCATTCCCTCCGCGGGCTCGGAAGCTCTTTCGATTTCCACGGTTTGGCCCGCTGTCAAAAGCACAAGCATGAGCAACAGGCAGCATATGCATTGGTGGGTTTGTTTATGGAAGTCGGAGAATTCGGAGAGGAGCTGGATTTGATAGGCAGTATATATTTGGCTTTTAGGAGGGTGTGAAATACAACTTTGAGTATCCAAGGTGACTCTCGTACGGGGAGTTGCAATACAGCCGGAAAACTGGCTGTTGGCTAGAGATGCACGTGGGCAGTCCGGGGAGCATCCGTAGGATCCCACACGGACAGGCAGCTTCAGAGAGCCTGGAGAGGGATTAATATCTGCAGGGAAACGGGCAGAGCTCCTCTTGTCTCAGGGCTGAAAAGGTGACACGTAAACACTTGGTTTCGTGCGTATTCATTGAAGAGAAGGAGAGGGAGCTGGGAAGGGGGGGGAGCAGCATGGCGGTCCCTCGGCTTGGCTGGATGGAAGGGCGACGTGAGGATGGACCGTGAGGTGCAGAGAAATAAGCTGGGTGTCGCAGCACAGGCTGGAAAAGAGCGTTTGGCAGGGCGGGTGCGGTATCTAGGGCAGCAGCTGATGTATTACTGGGGAAGTCAGAGCGGTTCAGGGTTTAGAGCGGAAAAGGAGGCAGATGCAGCACGACGCGGCAGTGGAGAGGGGTGGCCTGCGCGGGCTGGATGCACGAGGTGCTTCGTGTTGCTGCCCACTGCTTCAACCGATTTCTTCATCTCGGAGAACCTTGAACCTCTTTTGAAAAAGCCCTATGTGTAAATCCAGTGGTTTTTCCATGTTTTTCCGGCCTGGCTCCAAGAACACCAGCGAGCTGCCTTACCTGTGAGCTTCCCAGGAGGGAGCGTGTGCTGCAGGTGAGGTGAGCACGGAGGTGCTGGGCATGGGGCAGGTGGAGCCGTTCTGGGGGAATCGGAGGAGAGCGCCGGGCACATCTGCACCCGGGAGGGATGTGCACGTGAGAACGTCTGCGTGGGAGCCCGTGTACAAACAAACCACGTGCTTTGGGATGCTGCGTCAGCTAGCTCGCTGGTGCGTCGTTGCTGCAAAGACAAGATTTTCTGTCATTTTGTGTGTGTGTGGAGGACAGAATAGGAGTTTTCTTAAGGAACCAACATAAAATAAAAAGAGCTGAAATCCTAAGAGGAAAAACTGAAGAATTAGTAGGTGGTTGGAAGAGACCATTAAAGCCCACCCAGTCCAACCCCCTGCCAGGAGCAGGGACATCTCCAACCGGATCAGGTTGCTCAGAGCCCCGGCCAACCTGGCCTGGAATGTTTCCAGGGATGGGGCATCCACCACCTCTCTGGGCACCCTGGGACAGTGTCCCACCACCCTGAGTGTAAAAAATTTCTTCCTTATATCCAGTCTGAATCTACCTCCTCCTGTTACACCAGGTCCTGCTGAAGAGTTTCTCCCCATCTTTCCTGCAGCCCCCTTTAGGCACTGGAAGGGCACGGTGAGGTGTCCCTGGAGCCGTGTTATTAAAATCTGAAGGTATAGTTCATGTAAAAAGGTAAAAGCAAGTACCTTGAGGTGGTAGCATGTTGGTAATGTTTTATTGTACCCTGAATACTGGACGTTGCTTGGAGGTTGGGGGAAAAAAAAAAAGTATTTTCAGTTGTAATGGATATCAAATAATTTTGTAATGCACAAGGTGAGGGGTTTATTCAGCCAAAAAGTAAACCTTGCATGTTCCTAACATTCTTTCCAGTCAATGTGTGGTGAAGGTAGAGGATGCAGACACACTTAGGGATGTGCGTGAGATGGAGGAGGAGAACGTGTTTGGAAATGGGGTGGTGGAGGTGGGTGGGGGAGGTCCTTTCTTTGCCCGCTCGTACCAGTGGTCTCTTACATGGCTTACGTGAGGACCTGCCCCGCCGTTCCCAAAGACTTTTGGTAGTCACTGAAAATGGCAAAAAAACCAAAACCTCGCTTAGATGTGGCACGTAAGTGCAGACACCACCTCCATGATGTTTGTCAGAGGAAGCTGTTGGTGTTCCTGGCGGGTTCCTTGGAGGCTAGCAGATTTCCCGTGTTTCATTCAGGTTTGTTACACACTTTGAATGAAGCTCTGTCACAGCGATCCACCGTTCCCCTTTAGCTGGCGGGGGCTGTCCCGTGCTGCCGGAACCGGGAGGGCGTGCGATGAAGTTGTCACCCGAAAACCCCCGCGGTCGGGATACGCAGGCGCTGATTCTGCCTGAGGGAGGGCAGATACCTTCAGGTGCGGGATCTGAAATTCACTGCTTTCAAGTGAAATATTTACCAGTTTTTGTGTTTATGGTGTGACCACGCGAAGCCCAAAACCTCAAATCTGTTCCGTTTAATAGTAGGTCCCTCATGGCTAATTTTGCATGCAGTACGCAGAGTAGCATGACTATTCTGGGATGTGAGCCCGGTAACGGGGTGAGTCATCAGCTGCAGCAGCGGTAATGAGATGAGGATCTATTTATTACCGCTCTCCGAAGCCGCGAGTTCTTCTGAGCGGCAAGTTCATCTAGAAATTATGTAATTATTCCTCCTGGATGACTTTTCTTATTGGTTTGTGATTACAAAATATTCTCAGAACACTTCTGTCTTTTAAAATGAAGTCCTCAGGACGACTTAATGCAAGAAGAACGGAGAGATTAAATCTCACCCTGTTTATATTCGTTTTATTTGACTTCATCCATAATACAGCTTTCTAGATGTTCTTGCACAAGCTTCACCATTTTTTTGCAAAACTGTTCAGCGCATCATTCACCGGTTCATAACTTTATAAACAAATATGTGGGGTAGAATCATCTGGTCTTGGAAGCTGGTAGGAGGGGAAATTCCGTGTGGGAGAGTCCGTTCTTGAGTGGGAGAAGGGCTGAACATGTAGCCGTTGGAGTTGTCCTCGTCGCCTCCGAACAGCTGGCTCTCCCCACAGAGGGATGAGGAGATCCAAAAGCTTTTAGGGAACATGTGCTGCCACCCGAGTCCTCCCTGAACCAGGACTTGTTCTCGGAAGCAGCCTTCCTTTGCTGAGGTCTTAAACCCTCTCAGAGGCCCATGGCATGACCTGGGTGTCCTGGGAGCCTGGCCCGGAGAGCCCAGGGATGCTGCTGGCCCTGGCTTTGGACCCAGGCTGGAGCTCCTGGGCAGCGTTCCTGGCCTGGTGTACCCCATCCTAGCGGTGTGTGAATACTGACTTGTCTTGCAACCAACTTGCACCCTGCTTCTGCAGTTCCTTTTTAGATAGACGCAATGTTTGGTTTTGTGTTCTGCGTTGCCAGAAGTCATGGGGGAGCCCCAAACCTATTCTAGAAGATCGTCTCCTTAAGGTCTCAGTCATAGAGTGATAGAATCACAGATGGTTTGAGTGGGAAGGGACCTTCAAAGCCCACCCAGTCCAAGCCCCCTGCCAGGAGCAGGGACATCTCCAACCAGATCAGGTTGCTCACAGCCCCGGCCAGCCTGGCCTGGAATGTTTCCAGTGCATCGAAGCATTGCTCTGCCCTGGTGTTCCTGTATCCTAGGTGCAGGATACCCCGGTTTACCCTTCCAAATGGCTCCTTCATCTTCTACGTGCACATGCCAACATGGCTGTGTTGAATTTCTGAGGAGTCTACAGACAGGGCTCACCCTTACCCCCACAAAGACGTGATTCAGCAGTGCCTCAGATGCCATAATTGACACCAGCAAAGGAAATCATTGAGGAAAATACAGTCAGGATTAAAATTTCAGGTAATTTTTTCAGACTGATCGTTCTCCACTAGCTGTGGGTCTGCTGCACTCATCTCTGCACGGGTCACCTCTCCCTGTTGGCTTCAGCAGCTCAGGGGTCTGCTGAGTCCTCCCAGTGCCACTGGAGGAAGCTCTGGATACACCTTGTGATGGTCTCCAGCCCTCAGCACCAAGTGGGTCTGAAATCCTTCCCTGGGTCTCTTGATCACCAGGAATGTTGTCTCAATGTTGTCATCCATTGATGCGTAGGGTGCAGTGTCAGAGTCAAAAGATCTTGGTCCCTGCGCCGTTCGTCGTATTCCCACCTCTGTTTCTGCCCCAGTTGAAATGTTGAGGTGCGCTTGTTTATTTGTAGGTAGGTGACGAGTTTGTCCATGGAAAGTTGCCATAGCGTTGAGATGATCTTTTTTTTTGTCTTTGCCTAGAGCTGAAAAGAGGAAAAAAAAAGCCTTATGATAGACTTCAAAGCAGCCCATGTTCTTGTCGGTGCATCTGGGAGCAGAAGATGCTTTCATGTTTGTCCTCAGCTGAAATCCCTTTGTGAGCTGAGCCGTGGCACATCCAAGAAGTATGTGAAGCAACATCCAAGAAGAAACCTGATCCGGTTGGAGATGTCCCTGCTCCTGGCAGGGGGGTTGGACTGGGTGGGCTTTGAAGGTCCCTTCCCACCCAAACCGTTCTGTGATTCTGTGTTGGTGTGTAGACGGGGACCTTCCCAACCAAAATGTTGGCAGTTCTGTCACCTGCAGGAGCAGATCTGGGGCGTTTTGGCGAAATCTGACCAGAGACAGGATGGAGCGTGAAGCAGATGCCCTGTAGAGCTGGGGTATTTGGGACTGAAGATATTTTGCTGTGATTCAAAGATTGTAGATTATTTCTTTGGTTTGTTTTTTTGTTTTTTTTTTTTTAACCTACTGTATCTTGCCACGCGTGCCGTGGGGAGCCAGGGGCAGCCGGGTTTGACGGGGCGCCGAGTCAGCGAGTCTGCAGAGTTTGGCCCCAAAATTCCCCCTCCACGGCGCGGAGGAGGGATCTGTGATGCTCTCCGTTAATTAGAGAAGCCTGCTCTCTCGTCAGCAGTTGCCTGCTACTTCCCAGATGTTTGCAATCCTCCGTTTTCTGGGGAGTTAGATAAATATTTTTTAGATTTAATCTCTATTTAGAAAGAGAAAAAAAAGTTATGTCGTTCCGTTTATAATCTATTTTTAATAAACTCAGCACGGCCTGAGTATTTCAGAAGTTACACAAAGGGCGAGGTAGCGAGGCTCTGGGAAAGCTCTGAATTGCGTTTTATTGTTCGCTTATCTTAGGTCAGTCTGTTATTTTATGCTGATCATATACAATTTTGTTTTATCTTCACTATATACTGTATTTTGACATTTCTGTTCAAGTTTTGTCACTCCCTTAACACAGGAATGAGTGTTTAAAGACGGATTAGCAATTAGTTTGGAAGGAGAGGTTAATTAAAACCAAAACGCAGTGCTGAGCTGCGTACGTTGTTCTAGGTCCTACTGGCTGCTTCTCATTAGACAACTGGTTTTATTTTCCAGGTCAAGTAAAGGCAGTAGATTTCTGTCTTAAAGCGTTGAACGTGGCGCCGGTTTTGAGGCGGTGAGATGTGCGCTGGAGGCGTGGGTCGTGAACGAGCGCTGTGAGGTGGATCCGGAGCGAGCTGCAGGGAAAATGCATGGAAACGGGGGGGATACGGCAAGGCCGGCCCGTAGGCCTGAGGCACCTAGCAGTGGGGCTTCTCAGGGATAAATCCTACTTCTGATCTTCTGAAATGTATTTCACTGCTGTGTTTGCGTTGATTCCATCCGCTGTTGCGTACTGCGGTACGGCACTGGAAGGATTCCTGGCCTTGGGGAAGTTCAGCAGTGTGGAGCGTAAGGTCTCGTACGGGGGAATTCGTAAGAAAAGCTTCGGCTGTGCCCTGGAAGCTCGTTAGCTGGAACAGCGTGCTGGCTGACGGACCATTGCGAGCCGTGAGCCCGGTACGGCTTCGCAGGGGGCGGGGGGTCTCCCTGGTTGAGCGTTTCTGGTCCAGCTGAGGTGCTGGTGCGGAGACCTCGCAGTGGAGCGGTGCCCGCTGGTGTCCAGGACCTTGGGGCGTCTCCGTGGGGATGGCTGGGGAGAAGCACTAGAAACCTGAAGAAACTGAGGTCTCAGGAATGTTTATGGAGGAGCTTGTCTAGTGTAGAGTCTGTAGTAGCAGAGGAACAGATGCAGGGACCCACAAGGTTTCTCCCAGATTTCTGGACCTGGATCTTGCTTTGCCCTGTAACTGCTTCCATGCTGTTACGTGGGACAGAGTGGGATGGTTTAAATACTGGGTGAGGCGAACCTCCCACTGAACTGCTGCAGTCTTGATGGCCTCAGAGTCCCTGATCCTTGTTCCCAGCTCTTGGTCTTGTGGGAGCCGTTCCAGGTGCCAGCCCAAGGTACAGAGCCCAGCCTTGGGATCGGTGGCTCGGTGTCACCTGCTTGCCTGTGACCCTGCAGCGGGCCAGCTCGGCTCAATCAACCCGTGGAAAACCAGCATTGCTCTGCCTCGGGCGCACGTTGTGCCGGGTGGGAGCAGGGTGGGGGGAGCCGTAAAAACGCCAAGGGAAAGAGAGTGAAGCCAGCTGGAGGAAGTGCAGGCAGGGATTTCTTATAAATCCTCTCCACTTCAGCTAAAGCGAGAATCCCCGCGCGCGTCAGCATTTCCCAACTCTGGCAAAAGCCCCGGGGGCATTGAAGCTGGATGACATCACAAAAATCATCACGTGTGGACGCGTACGGACCGCCCGGCACTTGGAAGAAAGCCCACCGCTCATAGCAGGCACAAACTAGGCCCTCTCTTGCAAGGGGCAAGGCAGGGAGGATGCCCCACAGGTCCATGTCACCGAGGTGCTGTGGTACGTCCCTCTCCACCTCCCGTGGGGCTGGAGAGCTCCCATCTCCAGCCAAGAGAAGAAAGGGAGGTTGGGAACGTCTCAGTTATGTGTTGTCTGCTCCTCAGCTTACAAATCTCAGTGGGCTTCTTGATGCCGTCTCAACAAGGACGTTGGCTTCTGGTTTGAGTCCTGATGTCGGGCCAAGTTGCTGGGTCCCTCGTGGCCACCTTGGTAGGGCCATCGAGCCGCCGGTGTCGTACAACACCGTAACGCTGGGGAGAGCGCGTCCGCCCGGCGGCAGCTTGATTTTGTCTCTTTGTGGTCAGAGACACGAGGCCAGAGATTTACCGGAGGAGAGCGGTGGTGGAGGAGATGCTGTGGCTGGATCCAGCCATGTAGAGCGCATGAAAGGGCTTTCTTGAAAATCTAGAGGATGAATATTAGCTGGAGGAACGGACGTCCGTGAGGGAGGGTTTGAAGTGGGTATGCGCTGA
>WHYT01017286.1:292861-329372 GCA_009806455.1 Tetrax tetrax
AGGTTGTCCTGCTAAATCCAGTTTGCTGTCCAGAATTATTGAAGTTGATGTGACCCCCAAACCTGGCAGCTCATCCCAGCGCCATCCCCCAGACAAGTGTGCTTCTAGAGAGCGGGTGGACGTGCAGCAGGACACGGCTCATCCGTGGGGATGCACAGACACCAGTGGGGAAACGATGGGCTTCCTCCGAGTGAGCTGGGTCGGGGGTTCCCTCCCGTGTCCGTCGGGCCAGGGCAAAGCCCGAGCGCCGGCCGTGGGACGAGCCTCCACTCCAGCAGGCTCTGTCCCGCGGTGTTGTAGTCAATTTTGCCGTTAATCCCACCAGTAATAACATCAAGTTGGTGTTTACCCCCATCACTCCTACAGGAAAGCTGTTCTGTGATCTGTCTGCTCTCAAGGAAAAAAAAATTTCCTCTGATTTCCAGCCTCAGTTTATTCCTACCCATCGTTCTTGTGCCAGCTTTGTCCTTTAGCTTGAAGATCTCACCTCCTCGGCCACCTTTGCACCGGTACCCGTACGGAAGCAGGGCATTATCCCTCGGCGGGCGTTTCAGCAGGATGAATCCGCTCAGCCCCTCTGGCTCAAGACCCTGATGTGTTAACGGCAATAAAACAAATGAGCGGCGAGAAGCACGGTGATTTACCGGAGTGAGTCAGGAGCTGCAATTTAAAATGGTACCGGTGAGCCGCCTCTCTGCGTTCGCCTAGCTGCAGCGAGGCTGGAAATACCGCGATTGTCAGTGAAGCAGCAAATATTCCGTTAAGTTGTGTTACCCACAGGGTACCGGAATTGTTCTGGAAGAGGGGGCCGTTTTTGCTGGGCCGCTGGGTATGCGTGCCAACCCGTGTAGACAGAGTAAACACGCCACTTTCTGCCACAGGGCTGGATTTTTCCATCCTTAATATTTTCTCCTCAAATAGTACCAGTTGGCAGATGCTGGTGGTGTGGATGAGGCTACTTTTGCATTAAGCTTCCTGCTGGGCCTGAAATGATCAATAAGAGCTATGAAAAAGATTGCCCTTGAAACCACATCAGTACGCTCTGCCGTTTGCTGTGTACGGCGTCTTTTCCTCTCGGTGCAAAGATGAAGAGCGCAGACATTTGAAAGATGTGGAGCAAGTAAAATTTTGCTGAAATGTACCCAGCCAGATTAATTGTTTTTGAGAGGACTCGAAAGGATTTAATAATCTGAATACCATCTTAGGACGTTTTATTATGCTTTTGCTGGCGGGGAACACAGATACCAATTATGGAGATAAATCCAAAACCAGGTCAAAGAATTATTTTATGAATCGAGTGAAAAGGCTTGGTGCGTTTCTCAGCGCAGCGGCTTTCCGTGCTTCTGCTGTTGGGCGCTGGGTGCTGTAGGTGGGCTGAGGGTAGTTTAACACGTGAGTGCAGAAAATCTGTAAATCCTCTGACTGAAAGGCTGCCTGTCCTCCCGGGTCAGATGAGCCAGGTAAAATGGAAAAATCTGTGGTCTCTTGTTAAAAACTATTGTGGATTTATTCCCGTTTACAGTCTGTTTGACGGCGGATCAGAAGAGCTGTCTGATTTGCAGCTGATGCCTTCACGCGGCGTGCCGCAGCCAGCCGGAGTTCGTTGCTGGCCCGTGTGGGATAGCGAGAGGCCCTCTGGGAGGTGGGCCAGGCGCTCCTCTTTTTAAGGTCAGGATGAAATAAGCCATGACTCTGGCTGGCGGCCTCCTGATGCTCCGGTTCCGTACGGATACAGGAATGCTTCCCTGCGTACTGGAAGCAGAGGTCGTTTGCTGTTCGGGACCTCAAGATTCGTGTTGCTGGCTTGCGTTTGCCACTTGTGCGCTCCGTGCTTTGGGAAGAGCGTTGAGTTTGAGATCACACCTAGCAGCTGTATGAGAGACTTTAAGATGCATTGATGAAAGATGCAGTGTATGACTGGGATTCCCTTTTTGTTACCAGTCATACCCCAGTGGGGAAGAGGTGATGCTGGACACCGTGTTCCCCGCTCGCTGGGTGGAATTACCCACCCCAGGCTGGCTTTCGAGGTGGGGAGCAGGAATGTCCGTAGGCTGGAAGGTGTCCTGGAGCCCCACCAGAAGGCACCAGGCTCAGCCGCAGCCCCGCACCGGGTCCGCATCCCACGGGCCAGGTCTCCTCTGCGGGAGGCAACATCTGTCCTGCGTACTGAGAGTCTGTGAAATGTCACAGTGCTTAGACACAGCTGTAAAAGCTGAGCTGACACTGAGCAGAGCCTAACAGCTGGCCCAGACCGGGATAAATACCGTCCCCTGACTTGGACGTAAACATCTGTGCCGCAGAACCGCGCCGTTTCGCAGAGCGGGTGATGCCAAAATCCGGCGAGTGTCTGCGGAGGAGTATTGCCGTGCTGTCCCCGTGGCACCTGTGCTGCTGGCCACGGCGTGCGGCTGCCCGTCCGTACCTCACCTCGGGCAGCAGTGGTGGGGAAGGAAAGCAGCCACTCCGTCGGCTGCTTGCTAAAATATTTTCAGGAGGAAAAAGCCCTTAGGAAGCGGTGGTGCTGCCTCTGCGCCAAGCGACCACGCTCACACCTCTCTGCATTTACAAGAGTGAAAATAGGGAGGGAATCTGCTGGGTTGGACTGTGCCTTGCATTTTCCAGCAATTAATGGCAGTGAACCGTAGTAAAATGATAAAATAGCCCAGGATGCACATTTAGGGGAAAAAAAAAAAAGGGGGGTTTATAGAATTCAGGATTTCTTCTTTGGGAGACTTAAAGAACCACATGATGTTAGCTCGTTACAGGATAACGTCGAGCTACTTACCTGTAGTGAACATGACAAGGATTGGATTCCTTGGATCCCTCCATGCGGGAAGAAAATCCCAGCTCATTTTTACCTCCCTCCGACCGTCTCCCGGTGGCTGTTTGGGCAAGGTGCGGCACGGTGCCTTCCTCGGGCGCGCGCGGCAGCCCCGGGGAGTGAGTGGCCGTGGGGAGCAGCAGCGACTCGAGGACGTGCGGTGCGAGGCACAGGGCGTTGCGGGCAGCGGTTGCCGCAGCCGCTGAACAAGCAGGTAGCACAATCCTGTTTAGTTAAGTGCTGATGGTTTTAAGCGCGGACCTTCCGGTGTAAAAGATTATTTAGAAAAAGCAGCAAGCTGTTCTGATAATGGGAGACAGGTGCACAGCGCCGGAGAGCAGCGAGAAGCTGTCCTGCCTGCGCGGATCTGAAGACGTAAGGAACAGCAGTTTCTGTTGCTGATGGTGTTAAAAACCCAGCGGCGTGTCTCGGGGAGAAGCAGGGCTCCAATGATCGTGAGAGGATCTTTACAGTGAGCAGAGTCTGCCCAAACTTCCTGAAATACTGTGTTTTGAAAACTTCCTGGGTACCGTGGTTGGAAAATCGGGAGCAATGCCCTCGGGAATGAGTCTGGGAAGGCAGAGCAGATGGTGAGGCCTCTTGTAGAGGCGGCGCTGTCATCCGCAGGAAAAGTGTAAATTGGTAACATCAACAAAAACCGCACGAGCCTGCCTGGGTCGGCTGAAATGTGGCTGTGTTTTATATTGCAGATCTGGAACCAAACCGGGGCTGCCCGGCTCTCACGGTAACTGTTTGACTTGCGATGACTGTTCAAATTACTCTGACTTACATCAAAGCCATGGCACAATCCCGTTTTTCCGTTTTCAGGCCAAATCCTACCGTGTTCCAAGGCTGCTGGTGGGCAACGCCTATCCAGCATTCCCAATGCTGACTCTTCCTCGTGCACCAAAAAAGTCTTGTGCCCCTTGCAGAGGTGGATCAAGGAGCTCGAAAGCTGAATTGGAGAAGTTGGAGGCAGCGTCTTCTGTGGGGACGCCCGGCAGCTGCCGTGTTTCCCTGCAAGGCTGGTGCTGTGCCGCGGGGAGGAGCGGGGCTGGCTTAGGATTGGGTTAGGACTGGTTTGATGGGAGCGGGCCCATCGCCGGGTGGGGGCGAAGGCAGCCGGAGGGCGATGGGGAGTGGAGTGGAAGCCTGCAGAGTCTTGCTTGGACTTTCCCCCGGTGAGGAAGGACTGCAGTAGCTTTTAATATAGAGAAATTGTGGTCATTACTGTAAAACTGCAGAATTTGGACACTTGGGGGGGTGCTTTTCTTCATTTTCTTTGCAGAATGACTCATGAAGCCTGGCTGTGTTTTAGAGTTGAGCGTGATTTCTCCTGCCTTGCCGTCGCGTGCGTCCTCTGATCAGCCCCCGTTACAATCGCATCTTTCCGCAGGTCCCAATCAGCGGCCCCTTGGCTGCCAGCTGCAGCTAACTCCTGCCACCTGCTGTCTCCTGCTTTGCTCTTCACTTATTAAGATCCTGGGTTATTAAAAAAACGCAGAGGGAAGAAGGAGACGGAGCCTCGCTCTGCGGCCACCTCCTCTCCTCCGCCACCACCACCAGCTTTCACCGCGCTGGCTGTGCGCTTGCTGGGTTGGGTTTTGCTTGGTGGATCTGCTCTTCGCTTTGACCGGCACTGGGATTTGGGGCTGTCGGTTGCCACCCGATTCCCCTCTTCAACAGGGAAGGTAGCCCTGTGAATATGCTCACCTCAGGGGTACTCATGAATTGCGCATTTGTGAATCCACTGGCAAAACCAGAAGGGCTTCAGGAGACTTGGTTTTGTCTGCCAGTCAAGTCTTTGCAATTATTTTCTGGTGCAGGGTTGGCATCGCTGATTTGTGCCCGTGGTCAACTGAGGCGTGTCCCATAACAACGCCGTCACCTTTCCTCCCGCAGAGCCGGTTTTTGGTTCTGCGCAGGTAGGCTCAGCTCCTTGGAAGCCCTTGGTGGTCTCCAGACGCATCGTCACCCCCTGAGGCTGTCACAGCGCTTGGAAATGTTGGCTGAATGAACCTGATAACACACGGTGGAGGCACTGCGGAACAGTCAGCTCGGTGTGCTGGAGCTCCCAAAACCGTACGCTTTTTAGAGAGGAGAGCTGCGGGGAACGGGTATTGATGTCACTGACCTTGAATGATAAGGGCCAAAGGTGTTTCATCCGCCGCCCCGGGGTTTGGACACGGGGCGAGGAGCGGCTGTAGAATACAGGTGAAACATTTGCTGATTTTTTTACCTCTGGCGCTTGCTGCCACTGCTCCTGTGCCGTCGTTTCACAAACAGAGCACCTGGACCGTGAGTGCTGTTGCTTGGAGGTAAACTGCAAAGCAGATTTTAGCTTTTTTTTTCTCTAGCCTATTGTAGTGGTGCTTTGTATTTTGCAGTCCTTATTTTTAACTGGACAACTGCAGCTTTATTTTCCACTTACACGAAGGCTATGGGGAGCTGCAGACTTTGAAGAGAACACTTACAATCTGCAAAGCCCATCAGTTAACTTCTAGTGACAAAAATTAATGGAAAACGCAGCTCTGAGAGGGCAACTTTACAATCTAATTGTAAAGGCAATTCTCCCTAATTTCAGCAAATGTTAGTTTGGGTGGTGTTTTTGGCATCAAGATGCAATTCTAGATGGGCTATCGCTGGGTCAGGCTCGAGGAAGGGGAGACAGATGAGGGGGCCGGCATGGCTGCAAGCTAACGTGGCCTGAACGTCTCCAGCTCAGCCCAGCGTGAGCTGCAGGTGCTGTAGAAATCTGGAAAACGTGCAGGGTTCAGCAAACCGTCCCACACTCCGATGGGAGTGTCTGTGGGAGTGGGTCAGAATAGACCTGGCCTAGCAGAGAGCTTTTTTTTTTTTTAATGTTAAAAGAGGGTTGGGGAGGGGGATTTGAGTGTCTTCCACCTACCTCGAGGCCTAGAAGTGGTGCTACAGGAAGCCGTGCAGAACCATATCTTTGGTGGCTGGTTCCCCTCTAGCCAAACTTACCCTTCTTTGTAAAAAACCCCTCATCAGCTTTGCCTCCTGCCTCCCTCCCGTCGCTCTTTTTGACCCTTGTGTGCTGACTTTTTCACCCAAACCCACGCTGATGTCTCCCGGCAAGCAGCAGGCGGAACATGGAGCAGCCAGGAGCTCTGCTCAGCCGAATGCTCAGATTTAGTCCGTGGCTGTATTGCCATTTCTTAGCACCAACCAAAATGTTCTCGCTGGAAGGTTGTGCAATAAAATGTTTTGAGTAATTAGAGTTAATTTTCTGAATAGGTATGGATTAATTGTCAGCTGGCTGTTGTTTGTGGATGCCATAGTTACGGAGCTGAGTGTCTTCTGTTGATGACTTTGTGGCTACAAATAAAGCGTGCTCAAGCTGTTATTGGTAGAAGAGCAGATAATAAAGAGTAAAAGTAAAGAATATTAATTGAGCGATTACCAGTTTCAAGATGTACTGGTGCAGCTGGGTGAGTAAATGGTACGGTGAGGTGTGGTAGACGTAGGAATCTTCTGCAGTGCATCCTGTACTGTACGTGTCCCCCTCCTGCATCGCTGGACGTGCCTGGGTGTCAGGCCACGGCTCGCTGCTTGGTTTTGTTTTACAGGAACCTGAAATGCTTCTGCTAAACCTGAGGCTGAAGTTGTAGTTGGTGCCTGGGTTTTAAATGGTGAGGGTTTGTCACCTGCTCTGCGTCCTTCCTGCCAATGCCCAGAGAACCGTGGACAGGCTACGCCATAAAATCTGAATTTTAATCACATTTCCTGATCTGGAGGTAGAAGGCTTCGAGGCGCTCTGCAGAGTGGAGGGAGAGACAGAGTATTCCCTGCTGCCATGTTCAGGATGATCTTTTGACTTAATACAATGGGGGGGGGGGGCCTGGAGGAACGCAGGGCAGGGATCGCAGCTCGATGCTGTGGCCTCAGACTTCCAAAGGCAAGAAAATTTGTGCTGAATGCAGCCGTGCTTCCCTTGGCTGCGCTGGAGCGTGGTCACACGTGCTATTTATATCAGACCCAAATTCCCCAGCGGAGGAGGCCGACCTGCTTCTTTTCAGGGTTTACGAGGGGTGTCGCTTGCTAAAGTGTCCAGGGTGACTTCAGCCGTAAGTCGCAGCAGCCAAGTCACGGAAGCGTAAGAGCGTGGGTGTATAATGGAAATGGTGACAGAAGGTTTGGGGCTTTTAAAAAAAAAAAAATTTTTTAAGCAGTCCTCCATTTTGCAGCACAGCTGTTAGAAATTTCGCTGAACCGGTATTTGGAGTAGCTAAGACGTGAACTATGGCTGAGAAGAGACTGGGACATCCAGCTCCAGAAGTACCAAGCCCTCGCTGACCTCGCAGGATTTCAGAATTTGGTTCCAGAGCGAGTGGGGGGCCCCTTTAGCCCCCGTTACGTGTTCAAGGCTTGGGGTGGGGTTTAGCAAATGGAAGCCCCTGACTTGTGCGGACGCTGCAGCCACATGTGAGGAGAGCTGCAGGGTGTGGGGATGGTGTTTGGCTGCTGGCAAAGTCCAGGCTGAATGGGGACAGAGCAGATGTGGTCAAGAAAGAAGACCCAGGGTGAATATTTTATTGCAGTGCTTGCACAGAACAGAAATACACCAGCGAGCGGCTCTGGTGAATGTGGCTCTGTGTCTGCTCCGCTGAGCAAATGACGCGGTGTGAGCCACATCGACACGACGCGCTTTGGGCAGTCCTGCGCCGCGTACCGAAAACATGTCTTTTGGCAGGTGCGTGTGACACGCAGCGTGTGTTTTGTTCACAGCTTCGACGTGGAAAATGGCCCATCCCCGGGCCGCAGCCCGCTGGACCCGCAGGCCAGCTCCTCCTCGGGGCTCGTCCTGCACACGACGTTCCCGGGCCACAGCCAGCGCAGGGAGTCGTTCCTCTACCGATCCGACAGCGACTATGACTTGTCGCCAAAGACGATGTCCAGGAACTCCTCTCTCCCGAGCGAACAGTAAGCAGAATTCGGCTCACATCATATTTTACAGTAACTAAGAGCTTTCCGTGGCCTCCCGTAACGCTCAGAGCTCTGTCAGGAGGTGCTTACGGGTGGCACTCACCTTCCACAGCCTGCGTGCCCAAGACGGTCGCTTCCATGGTCTGCCAAGGCATGACTTCCCTCTCCCCATCCCATCCTCAAAATATTCCCCTTTTCTCCCTAATTTAGCAGAAAAGCTTTCAAATCCATACCCTGAAATAGCAGAGAAGTCTCTGCTTTTTCTTGAGTAACGCTCTGTTAGCCTGGACACCAGAAATACGGCTGTGCTTCTATTTACGGGATCGCTCTTCGCCATCCTGTTTTCTGTTCGCTAAAACAGAGCGGAAAATACGGCAGAAAGCTGAGACAGATGGTTGAGCTCGAGAGGATCAATACAACACAGAGCGTGGAGCTTAAATGAGTGTCCTGGATTCGCAGCCCTCTATTTTGAAAGGCACGGTTTAAAGTGACCATTGAGCTGTAAAAAAGTGCTCGTAAAAAGGTTAACTGTTACGAAAGCCCTGGAAGTTTTGTCGTGAAGTAGAACTAAATATTAGAGAGATCCACGAGGAGAATTCTCCCGAAAGAGGACATCCCTCCCTGCTAGTTAACATTTACTAAATGTTTACCAGAGTCCAAGTAACCACTCCAAATTATGCAAATACCCTGTTTTCTGTAAGCGGTGGATTTTCGCGGTTGCCCCGCGTTCCCAGCAGTGTGCTGGTGGAGACAGCGGCGCTGGGACGGGGAGAGCCCTGTCCTGTGCCCACCACCCTGGTTTTCCCCAGCTTCACAGCTGCCTGCGGTTGGAGATACCCGTTTACTGTGGGCATCGCGGCGTCTTCACACTGACCTGGTTTTGACATCGGTGTTGAGACAACTTTAATTAAAACGTCAGCTTAGCAGCACTCATCCCTGAGTAGGATCCCAGTTAGGTAAATCATGCTGGATTTTTCATACACACACAAGCACTATATATAATGGAGAAAAAAAACCCCAAAACCCTCTTATTGATGGTGATGATGTCTTTTTCTCGGAACTCCTGCTCAAATCTTCCGTGATGAAAACGGCCGGACAAAAACCCAGTGTCTGAATAACATTAAAGACTGTGACAGAAATCAACAAAAGCCAGGAAATTCAAAGCTGACCTTTCCCCGGACCATTACGGGTTTTTTTCCACTGCGGAGCAAGCGTGCTGCCTTAACTTTTGAATTTCCTGGCTTTTATTGCCTGGTGTTACCAAGCTGAACAGTTGCTCCAGCTGGGTTGTTTTGGATATCCACCGCCAGACCTTTCCATTAGGAACAAAATTTTATGTGGTGTTAAATAAACGCTGCACGGGTTAATGTTTTTTTTTCTCGCGGGAGCTGACGAGGGGAAACCTTCCTCTGTAAAATGCTCTTTCTCTGGGGTGAATGACGCCCTGTTTGAGGTAAAATTGACGCATTTTCTCCATTTCTTCCCTAGGCATGGCGACGACCTGATTGTCACGCCTTTCGCCCAGGTGAGTTGGCAGCCTGTTTGCCTCTGAAATTAAAAAAAAAAAAAAAATTAAAATTCCAATGGGAGGGAGAAGATAATGTCTCTGGTTTTGCCTCCCTCCTAGGTGCTGGCGAGTCTACGAAGTGTGAGGAACAACTTCACGCTCCTCACCAATTTGCACGGCACCTCCAACAAGTAAGCCCTTCGTTTTTCGTTTCCTTATGATTCAACACACCAGGGGCCGGCGGGGGATGAGCAGGGGCCGGCTGCCACCTTGCTGCCTGTGGCCACCAAGCCATGGTTCCTCATCTCCAAGGGAGCCTCTTGACCTGTCTCATGGGAAGGAGTGATGCATTTCTGCTTGGGAAGCGGGTGCGATGTCTTTCTGGGTGTGTTGGGCACAAGGTGATGTGGTGCCTTCCTCACTTTGCCACCTTGGCTGGTTGCAGACGTTCGTTGGGTGCCCAGCTCACGGCGTTGGTGTTCGGTCAAGCTGTGGTGCTGGCCTGCGTTTCCACCGGCCTGTCCTTCATTCCTGTGTTGCTTTGTTCGAGACTGAATTGCACCAAACTTAAGAGGAGGATGTGAGGATGTTGTTTTTTACAGGAGAAACCCAAC
Source organism: Tetrax tetrax (assembly GCA_009806455.1). NCBI lineage: Eukaryota > Metazoa > Chordata > Aves > Otidiformes > Otididae > Tetrax > Tetrax tetrax. The sequence goes on from WHYT01017286.1 coordinate 302,754, forward strand.
AAACTCCTTTTTATGCCTTGCTCCGGAATCACCGTTTCCCCTTAGCTCTTTATAATGAGCCAGTCGTCGTCATTTGCTGGCCCGTTTCGCCCCGAGAGAGCTGTTTTGCGTGAAACCAGCATCATTCGTTCCTGGCGGCATCGGTTACGTACCCACCCGTCCCACCCTGCGACTGGCAGGCGCTGCTCGCTCAAAGCGTCCCGCTGGCTCCTGCGGTGAAGGACGAGATGCAAAAGCGCGTTCCGGTGGGACGCCGTGGGCTCGCTTCGCTGCTGCACGCGTGAGCGGTGTTGCCTCCATGCCTGCTGCGGGCTCTGCTTTCTACCTTCCGATAAAATCCTGTATTTTACATAGAGCCCAGCGTTTTATCCAGGCGTGAGGTTTTCCTCCCGTTGATTTCTGTTTTTGATGGGAAGGAACCGCCGCATTCCAGGATGGAGGTTAATAGAAAAACAGATGGCTGAAATAGATTCCTTTTTTTTTTTTAAGCTTTGCTTTTTTGAACAACTCGAGCATTTCAGCAGTTTGTAATGAGGAATCTGAAATTGGACGGGGCCGGAAGGAAGCGAGGGCGTAACCTGTAGGACACAGAGGCATCTTGCAGTGTCCTTTTGAAAACATTCCCAGATTTGATTGAGGTATAAAGTCATGTGGCCAGCCAAAGTAAAAGTCATTAAGTGTTTAAACCATTATATGCCAAACATCCAAGTCCGTGGCGGAATGTGCTTCCAGGCACTGCGGACCTTCCCGTGCAGTTTCCAAACATCTCTGCCGGGTTACGGCCATGCTGCCAACTGATGATTTTATCATATGTCTCATGATACGTGGTATTTTACTTAAACTTCTGCTCTGGGGATCATGAGAATCTCAGCTTTCCTTTAGCCCCTCCTCTCCCTTCTTCTTTCCTCTCCTCCACCCCCCTGCCCCAGGAATGAAAAAGAGGATGCTGTCTCACACAGTTACAAAAATGCTGGAAAATATGAATGTTAAGGGCTGGAGGGAAAAAAAAAACAACCAGAAGTCATATTTTTTTGGACTTCAATGTCAGGGTTTTTAAGAGTTTCCTGATTGGAAAAGAGGAGAGTGTGATTAATGGTTTCGGAGTGCCTGCGTTTGGCAGACGCGGCCCAGGACATGCTCAGAAAGCATCCGCCGCCTGCTCCTCTTAATTCCCGCTGGCAGGAGAGAAGGAGCGGGAGGCGGGAGCCGTGTGCACTTGAGCGCGGTGGTGTCTGAGAAGGGGCAGTGCTCTCGAAACGCGGATCTCTGGGGCTCTGTCGCCGGCGCCCTGGCTGCCGCAGAAACCGGGATGGGCACGGCCATCCGTGTACTGGGGATGCCGGGAGCGGTGCCGTTCCCTTGTCAGGCTCTGCTGTGGGGAATACCCCGCTGAACAGCGGTTCATCCCTCCCCGCCCGCCCAAAGGCATGTCTGTGCAGCTCAGCACAGGGAGATTCCTGGAGCACGTCTCCCCAGATACTGGAAGCGCTGCTGCCGCGGCGTGGTGTCCCTATTGGGGAGTTTCTGTTTTTTAGAGATGTCGAGATTTGGCTTTCAAAGGCTCAGCAGAGGCAGGTTGGGGCAGATTTTCCGAGAAGTCAGCATTCAACACTTGGGCCCTACGCTGAACCCTTCGAAGAACCTGGGTCCTGCAGCTCCCTCCAGAAAAGCTGAGCCCTGGAAATCCCAAGTGCCCGGAGAGCTCCGGAGCTTTGGAGCCTGCCGGAGGATCGAGAGGCCGGGGCTGAGGGCTTGAAGCAGGGCTGTGGACATTACCTAGTTAGCCAGGCCTTCCCTGGAGCACTTCTGAAGAACCCCCCGCAGCCACAATTGCAGCAGGATCGAGCCGCTCGCTGGCTTTGATTTGGGCTTCAAAGGAGAGCTGGCAAATAAAGGATGTTTCAGTTCAGTGGCTGACAAAAAACTGGGGTTAGGAGGTTGGCTAAGAGAGTGTGTGGGGAGATCTGGCTTCAGTTAAAATGCATCAGAAACTTCTTAGGGAAGCAAAAGCCCGAAGTTTCATTTTCGATCAGCCTGAAATACCGCATTCAATCCAAAATGAGGGATCTTGATTTTGGTGTCAGCTCTTTTCAACTTCTTTAGAAAAACAAGGCTCTTTTTTCCCCAAGTAAACTGTGGCTTTGACTTGAAAAATTAACAGTTTTATTTGGCAAACCTCACAATGCAATATTTTGACATTTGGAGAAATACTGCGCCCTTTTTCCAGTCAGATCCCGTTTGCTTGACTTGAGTCGGTTTTTCAAATCGCTTTTGGTTCTTCAAAATCCGGACTTTTCTGATGAAATCATTGCTCCTGGTCAGAAAAAAAAAAAAGGTCCTTCAGTTGTTCCAGAGCTTACAGCAGTGACCGCAGCATCTTCTTCCTCGCTTCCAGGTGCGATTCAAACTGGTGGCTGTAGGGTTTGAAGCCGTACATTTCTCACCTTGCCTGCGGCATTGCCATGCAGCCTGCATGCCGGTGTGACGGTTGACATTACTTCAGAGTCCGGTCCAGACCTTGCAGGGAAAAGCTTTTCAGGAGAAGGCCTTGATTCTGAGGAACCCACAGAGGGTGGCTTTTGCTGACTTCCAGGCGTATTTTGAGCAGAAAGTTGTGAAGGCAGTGGGAGTAACACATCATTCCTGGTAGACCTTCTTTGCAGCATGCGTGTGCGCCTTGCCAGGGGACGTGCCTCTTTGGGTTTTCCTAGCAGACATATTGATCCTGCTCGTTAACTGCCAAATTATTTTAAAGTGTTCTGGGCTTCTTTGTGAGTATGAAAAAGGATTTTTAACTGCGGGGGTTGGCGGTTGGAGCTGCCAACAGGGTTTGAGATGATAAAATAATAGCTATTTATCGAGTATTCTTTTTCCCTTGTAGGAGATCTCCAGCAACGAGCCAGCCACCTGTCTCCAGAATTAACCTGCAAGGTATGTGCGTGACTTTGATAATCACAAGGGCAAATGCCAAGGAAAGCTCCTTGCCCATCGGTTTACTAACGACTGCTTCTCTGCCTCTTACCCCTGGTGCGCTTCTGGGCTCGCAGAGCTTCCGAGTTACTCGTGAGAGAGCTGTCGGGCCCAAAATATTGTTATTTTAATAGGTTGGGTTTGGGTTTATCCTTGTATAAAAGAGGAACATGATTTTGGTTTGATAGTCATGGCCGCAGCGACTGCTGTTCTGCGTCCCTGTGCTGCGCAGGCCCGGACAAGCCCCAGCCGACAAGCCTTGAGCAGGCTCAGACACAGCTGTATTTTTTTTTTTTTTTTTTTGTTTATTTCAGTTTGTTTCCATGTGATCTAGGTAAAAACTTCAGGTGAAACTTCCTCTGCTTTTATTAGGCTGCCCTGGAACAGCTTTTTATTTTTTTTTTTTTTTTTGGTTTCGTCATTTGCTTGCGGCCTTTAGAAAGCAGGGTGGGGTAGGCCGCGGCCTGAGGCCGGTGAGCGGGGGCGAGGGGCGGTCGCGGCAGAAGCTGCTTGGGTAGGGTGAAGTGCTGGGACTGGGGAGCGGAGGCAGCCTCACGGTTAGTTCCGACACGTTTCTTTACTTTTAAGACCCGGGTTTGGCCTTGCGGCGCTGGGTGCCTGCGGGACCCCTCTCAGGAGCAGAGCTGGCCCTGCTTTAAAGGTTACTCCCACAGAGAAGGAGATAAGATTTGGAGGAGTGCCCATCTGTAGTGTTTAATCTCAGCCTTTCCAATAATTATATGCTTGGAGGGACTAATAAAACTTAATCTTTACAGTGTGTGAAGCCTGGGTAGCTAACTGTCGTTTCCTTTCATGGTGTGTGTTATTTACTGTCCGGGGACACGTATGGTCCTGGAGACTTACAGATTAGATTCCTCAAAACTTGTTAACAGCATGTGGAAACCTCTGATGCGGAAATAAAACTGGACAACGCGATCGGCAACGCCGTCTCCTTCGCTCCCGCTCTGTGATCGCTTTCGAGTCAGGGCTAGCAGGAATGCAACTTGTCAATCTGTTCTAGCAAGACTTTCATTTCGTGGCCAGGGTGAAGAAGATCACGGAAAATTTCATAAGCTTTCCGTAGATCTGCTTATATAGGTTACAGAATCTAGTAATGAGGAGAGAACTCCTTACCAGGAATTTTTAGGTTAATTTTGTTAACGCTTTCTGTTGAAACAGTTGCTTTCAACTTTTTAACACTTTCTGGTTATTTTTCTACAGTATTGTCAACATGACCCCTAGGATACTTGTTATTTTTTAGCTAACCCAAGCTTCTAATGCCAGGAATACATGAAAATTTCAGCTTCCTTTTTGATTGAAGGGTCTGACACACATAATCCTAGAGCAAGTTTTGTGTTACCCTGCAAAGCTCAGAAAGAGAAAGCGACGGGGAAGAATCCAACTTTTAGCATTTTTAACCTTGTGATCCTGACTCATGGTTTTTAATGCCTCAGTGCCAGTAATTATATGTGGATGGGTGGATATCTCTAAAATAAATTACATTAACATCTTACCCGAGATGTGAAAAAGAAGATGTCTGGATGTGGAAGTGAGCCAGGCTGGATGCATTTTCAGTATGCAGATTTTAATTTGGTTGACAAAAAGACGGTGGAAGAAAACTGCGGCTCAGCGGCTTGTGGAATTTGTTAAAGTAGATAGGTGCAGGCTGGATTCGTGGCCCCTCAAGTAAATGAGTTCTTAACCATGTAACTTAGCTGACATTAGGTGAGGTCTTCAAATGAAACGAAAAATGGAAGTTGTATCTTTACAGCTGAAGGGAGTTGTGACAGTTTGTAGGTAAGAATAAGAAATGTTTGGGAGATCGATAGGAAATTGTGTTACTTCCTGCATGAAAGAAGCCAATATCGACATTATTAGTTGAAAAGCCTGGGGTTCTGAGTTAAATTCCGGAGCGCGTTCCAGGTTCTGCAGAGCCTCTCTCGAGGAGGCCGCAGTCGCTCCGTCCAGCCGTTCCCTCCATCGGCGTGGCGACTGCCTTCCTTTGCCTTTTTGCAGCCGTTGGCACGCGTTCCAGCTCATTTCAGTATAGCAGAAAACAATGACGGTTGTTTATGTTCTAAGGAAGTTTCCATTTAAGTGCAGCAAGAACAAAGATTTTTAGGGGAATTTTTTTTTTTTTCAGTGTTTGCAGCTTTTTTTCCCCCTAAATGGCTCCTGATTTGGAAATTACGAAAGGAAAGGGAGATTTTCCTATCAGAACGCTTCCAGCTATGTGCCAACAGCCCCTCTGTCTGAAAGGATGCGGAGTGTTTTTCCTGAAAGTTTCGGAGAAGGAAACAGTAATGTTTTGATTGGGACGAGGCTGCGTTACATCCCTCTAGATAAAAGAATGTGTTTTGAAATGAAACGTGTTTACATTCTCTAGAAGGGTTAGTCGGCAAAGCTCAGAATTTTATTTTAGCTCTCCCATGTCACGCGTTGATTCACAGATTTACCACCATCCACTGACATCAGGGTGAGCACCTCGTATATGTCTCCTTTTATTTGTCGTTAGCGGAGTGATTTATATCCTGTTACGAAAAGCACAGAACTCGGGGTTTAAAGCAAACCAGCATACATTAATAAAATTGCCCCAGAGGGACACAAATTACATTCAGCGTTTGCGCTGGAAGGAATACGTGCTAGCTGTTTACTCCAGCTCGAATACGCCAGGCTTTGTCGGTTCTTCCAAAGCGCGAGGAGCCAAAGCTGGCGCTGGTGTTCTCCCAAGGAGTTGCATCACTGAGGACCCCGGCCCGTGGCGAAACGAATGAGCTGTGGCGAAATTACGAAATTCTTCTTTTTTTTGCTTTCGTTTTCTTGAAAGCATGGCAATTTCTGGCCACCTTTTTCGTGGGACAAAGTGCTTTCGAAGCCGATACTGATGTCACTGTGAATTTCAGAGCTTTGCTAACCTTACAAGCAGGCCATGAAAGGAAGAGCAATAGGTATTGAACATCCTGTGTTTTGTCCTTGGTATCAGCTCAAGAAAATCTGGCAGATTTTTCCTGTTATTTTGTTATAACTGCAGATTACAGGAACGAACAAAATTGCTTTTATGAATTAACTGAGAAACCATAACATGGAAATACGAAGCCGTAGCAAAAAGTACATAAATCCTTAATTAGCTCGTGTGCTTCACGGCCGGACGACGGGAAAGCCTCGGGCCCTGAGGTTCCTCGGCGCTGCGTGGCGTCACAGACCGCGGTTGCGCAGGGCCAGGTTAAGAACGGGTGCTGCCCAGCCACCTTCTCTGGAGTTACGGAAACGGTAGAAACATGGTGTCGCGTGAGTGTCTGTGGCGTTTCTTTCTCATATATTCTTTTTTTTTTTTACGTGCGGCCTCTGCTACAGTTTCTCCCTTTGTGTGCTACCTTGGGCTCAGTGAATCCATCAGCACCTGCTCTTCTCGACTCACTTCTCTCCTCCTCTGACATCAGTGCAAGGTCTTTAGATCCTGCTCAACAGATCCAACTAATAAAATTTTTAACCAGCAGCAAGTCTAGCAGTTCCCACTTACTTTTGTTCTTTCTTCCGTATTTACTTACTTCACTGTCCCTAATTATCTCTGAATTAAAATCAAATCATCTTTCCCTGGCTGCCATGGTCAGTCTAAGCCTCTCATTCTTCCACCCACAATTTTTTGTCCTCCTGTTTTGCTTCCTTTGTATTTTTCCCAGGACATTTTCATACTGCCCTGTTCCTTCTCTCCGCTCAGCCCAGGACGCGGGTGAGGATCTTGGATTCCCAGTATCAAGGCCTCTCCCTCACCAGTACCCAGATGGACTCATACTGGTGCGTTCGATAGGTGGTTGCATTTAAATTTTACCGACGGCTGGCAAGAGCAGAGCCGAGCGTGAGGGTCAGACAGTGCCGTGTCCTTCCTGGGGCTGTGAGGGGTCTGCAGAAACCCACCGAGTGCCCCTCGGGTACTTTCAGCCCTGAATAATTAGTGTGTCCTCACAATTAATGACATACCCAGTATCATACAGCCGGTTTGCTTCGCTGCCCAAGGCTTCGCGGGGTGTAGCGCTTTGGGATATGTCGCACACAGGCTTTTCAGGGCTGGTGGGATTAAAGCTTTGTTCAAATTCCTCTCTGGGGATGGGAGTGAAAGATTGGTATTTTTCTTGCTTGTGCCTTAGCCTCTGCTTTCCTGCACATCTGCACGTTTGTCTGCGCTTCTCACATGCCTTCACACGAACTCGGAGCGTGCGCTCTTTCATTTTTTTATGTGGGTGTAAGATGTACAAAGCCTCCCGCACGAGCCTTTGTATAAAGCATCAACAAAAGACCGGCTAACGCTGGTGCTAATGAGAGTCCTGGCTTTTTGTAGGAGGTAATGAGCCCTGTGCGTCCAAGTCAGCTCCTGGTTCCAGATATCTGCGCATCCCGAGTAACCGGTGTGGAGCTAGCGTTCTTGCACCATCCTTCCTCCAGGCGTATGCGAAAGAGAGGATTCGTTTTGAAATCCTCCTGGTGTGCTGTGCGTTTGGCCGGAGACCTGGCCTTTTGGTTTGGAGACAGATTGTACAGGTCAAGTGGATGTGGTGCTTTAGGCTTTTCAGAAGTGGGCGAGAGGAGCTGTATATGACCAAATAGCTGAGCTGAGAAGTAACTGCGCAGTAAATTCAGCGCTGCTGTACACTTACCTGTAAATATTATTACCTACAAATATTCTTTTTAAAGGATATCCCTGCTATAATGATGCAGATTATTTAGAAACTCAGCAAAACTGTAAAAGAAATCAGATTTTTATGTGACTTAATGATGTGCCTGAGCAAAATTCAGGCTGTCGAAGGGCAAAGTGATTCTTCCAGCTCGAGAAAGGAGAAGCGCGTGTCCCGGTGAACTCCCGCCGGTACCCGCAGGAAGAGCGAGCGCGGCTGGCCCAGCTCCAGCGGGCGCGGGGACCCCCGAGCCCGATCCTGGCTCTCCGGGGGCAGTTCATTCCAGCCCGGAGTCCGTTTCGTGTGTTGTGCCTGCCTGCGAACGCACACCCCCCGAAAGTTGGACTCATGCATCTTAGTAAGTATTTCAGTTATGCTATTGACGTCAATGCAGTCATTAAATAGATTGCCGGCCCTCCCATCAGTAAACCTGTGCCAAAGACCTAGGGGCAGGCACATTTTAAAAGAAGAACATCAGGTTTTCTTTTAGCTTTTGGAGAGAATAAGGGAAAAGTTTCTTCTGCAGTCACTATGCTTTACCATAAGGAGGTTTTTTTTAATTTTTGCTTAATTTTTTAAGACTCATTTTCTGTGAATATAGTTGCTGCGTTTTATTTAACACACTTTCGTCTTGTTACTGTATGCATAAACAACTCCAAATGAGACTAAAGAGTAATTTTTTGTGAGCGGTTCCATCTGAAAAATGACACTCATTTTAGGTCTCCCAGCTAGATTTATTCGTGTATCGAGTAACAGGAGGTATTTGGGCAAACCTGCTTAGCCTTTGACTCCAGAAATTCTGCGGGGATTGATTTCATGACATCTATATAAGAAAATAGCCTTCGTTTCTCCTCGGCAGGCTCTGAAGACGTACCAGCTAGTCACGACTCCATAGCAACGGATAAAAACTGTTTTCCCCTCTGCCCCACCTGTGGATGTCACATGAAGATGCTACACGTGCTGCTGCCATCAGGAGCCTGTCACTCCCCGGGGCCCAGCTGCCGCGGACGATGCCAGCGGGACTCCCGGCGCGCGCTCGCACTGTCCTGCTGTGGTTCTGAGGTGCGCCGGGCTCTCCTGGGCTGGCCCAGACCTCCGTTCGTTAGCCGTGCCCGGGGAGATGCCTGCCTCCCACAGCCGCCGTCCTGCCCGTTGCTGAAGGCGGCTCTGGGTTGTGCAGAGGCTCCAGAGGGGCTGAGAGCTGGAAACCTCGGGATATGTGTAGATGGCATCCTCACCCGGGTGGCGGGAGGACCTTTCCTTTGAGAAGATTAGCAGGTATGTTGGCAGCAGCAGCAGCAACGCTTTTTGGAAGAAGAGTTGAGGAGCCAAACCACTGCTGGGGTTTTGTTGTTGAGGTTGTCATTTCACTGTTGATACCACGCTCAGCTAACCTAGGATAAAACCAGTCCTAGGTTATTAAAAGGGTTTCTCTGCGATGGATGATTTCCTTCTGAACAATCCAGGCAAGTGCGAAGCCAAGGTGGCAAAGAGGAGACCTGGGTGGTGGCACGCTCTCCGTGTGTCCCCATGTTCACTCTGCTCTTTGGGCACGGGTCAGGCCCTGACAGCCCTCGTTGCTTTACTCAGCTCCCATTCCTGTTGGATTGCTTCAGGCCTCTGCGAAGACAATAAGCCTCTGCCATGGCTAATATCAGAGTTGATAAAATCTGTGTTTCTTTTGTTTTCTGTGCAGAATGATAATAGTTGCTGTGGGTGAGATTTTGACATCGCGGTCTTCAGCGTACTGAATCAGTTCCATATGAGCTGGAGAAATGTGTACTTGATCTGAGAAAAAAAAAAACAAACCAAAACAAACAAAAACACCCAAGCCAAACTTCTGGCAGGCCAAGTTGTATTTTTTTTTTTTTTTTTTTTTTTTAGGTCGTGGGGCACAGTTTGTGCATGCCTGAGTGATGAATAGGGTTCTTCATTGTCCCGCTGATTTGAGCCCCTTCGACTTCCATGTCATCAGCATTTTCCAGCCAGTGGGAGCTGAAATGGGCTCCTGAAAGCACCCATCAGCTCGTCCCCACTGCAGCTATATATAAGCTTCTCCTTCCTCCCCCGAGGTCCAGCTGACTGCTGTCCCGGACACGGCTGGCCATGGGAGTGTGAGAGGCTGCATCCCAGGGTCCGCGCGGAGACGTTCCCAGGGTTATGCACCGCGCAAATCCCAGAGCCGTCAGCCTGTCCTTGGGCAGTGCCAATGGCCCAAACCTTGTCCTCCTGCAGGATCTGATTCCAAGCGTGAGTTGCTTTCTGGTTGTGTTTTTAAAAGTGAGTATTTCTGACGCTGTGGTTTGATTGTCGGCGGCTGGGCGGGAGCTCGCGCTGCCTGTCCCGTGTTTATTAGCCGTGCCGGGAGCAGGGTTTGGTTCTAGGGTGTAGGGACGTATACTGGGGGCACAGCACTGGCCTCGGTGGGCAGGATTTGAATTTGCCCATTGTCCTCTGGGGGGTAGAGATTTTGCCCACCAAAGTTAACTCTACAATTGTAGGATAACAATTATAACGATTACAAGTTTAAGAGTTTTTTAAATTGATGTATAATCCAGGTAGAATTAAAAGAGGGAGTGAAGGATTGCTGTTCCCCCTCTTCGGTTACGGAATGGCGTCCATTCCAAGATGCGGTTTAGACTCACCAGTTCCCCAACGGTGCTACCGAACGGTGAACGTATTGACTGTTTCCATGTCCAGATCACCCAGAAACGCTCTGGTTTTATTCTCGGTATCTTTTCATCTCCTGGTTGGCTAAAAAAGATATCCATCGTTAGGCATGGCTTATTAATGTAAGCATAATGTCTTTGTGCAACTGGTACAGACTGTTATGCTAATAATCAGTGAAACGTTTAATTGTAATACTGTTTTCTCCGTAAGAAGCGTCTGTAAATGACAGCCTTAAGTAAGTATTGTATAATTGCAATACTTTTTTGACAGAAAGGAAACAACTGTTAATTATTTATGGTTCTTAATAAAGCACGCCGGGTTCCTAAGTTAATTCAGTTCACTGGAAAAATATGTATGCTTACGGAAGTTTAATTTTTTTAAGCAGAAGACTTTTTAAAACATCTAAATACACTCGTCCCTGTACCATTGATTTACTTTGTGTGTTCAGGCACTTAATCATTTTAGGAATTCAGAGTGGAAAAAAAGCAAAACAAAAAAAAACCCCCAAAAATTAGCAGGGTGTTGATTTGACTATTAATGCCTTTTGATTTGGTGTTCAGTACTGTGCCTGTCAAACAGCCTTTTGTCAGCCGGAGTAGGATCTGACCCAGGGCTGGACACTGCCCTTTGTTATCTACTAGCAGTGGCCGTTACTCGGTACTAAATACTTACGTAGTTAGATTTAATTTTGAGAGAGCTGTGCTTTTTCATGCAGAATTTCCAGTATAAATATCCTACTGTCATAAATATACCTTTCCAGGAGGAAATTAAACATCTGTGCATATGAAAACTCCTCTACCACACTCTTAAAAACATTCCTTAGACGGGCATTTTTTGTTGTATCTCAAAGACTGCAGGTCCCAGGCGTGCAGAGCAAGGCTCTGGACCCAGCTTGCCCTGGTTTTAGAGCGTATTCCGGATGCCCCGACGATTTTATTTAAAATGGGTTGAATCCAGTCAGGCCTTTCATGCTGCAAGCATGTGTTTAGAGAGGTTTTACAAGCCTAGCACTTAATATCAAAATGATTCTAAAATGTCACACTTTACAAACAATGTGTTTTTCTTTAAAAGCCATATATTATAGCCATCGTTGTGTTCTCTGAAGAAGGGAATACAAGTTTCCAGTCTTCACTGGAGTATTTTCTGTTTTAGCAGTAAGACTTTATGGACACGGTCCACATCCAGAGCCTCGTCATATACGTATGCCAGGCCTTCCTCTAAGTGCAGGTTCTTTGGGCAGGGTATTTCCCAAAATTCCTGTTACTGAAATGTCAGGAACTGTTTGCAGCTTCCTGAGTTTCGGCTATATTGCGTGACACTTTTAAATATTTCCATCCGCTTACGGTGGAAACAACCTATCCAGGTAAAAGCCAAAAACCTGTTACTCACCCTTTATAGATCAGGAGCAGAACCATGAAACAGAAGGAGAGATGATGCTCACGCCACGTTTTTCAGCGGCAGCTGCCGTTGTATCGCATCCAAATGCGGTCTGTTTAGCCTGCTGCTGGAACGTCTCTTACTGCAAATTGCCTTACACGGAAAGTCGTGTGCAGCTTAAAATCAGAGGTTTCACAGAAATTGTCTGAATTTCTGTGAAATTATTATACAGGATTAATGACTTCGGAGAAGTAGTGTGAATGACAGAGTAGAGGCCTCAGCTAATATGAGGTGCCTCTACTGTGCTGCTGAATGTAAGAAATTCTGAGGGGTGCCACACAGCATAAAACTTAAAGCATAAAAAGTAAGCACTGGAATAATTTGCAGTAGACCATCCCGTGTTTGACCTTCAACGGGGAACATTTCCATTTCCAAGTCCGTTTAATCTGATATTGGGGACCTGTGTCCCAAACACATCTTTTAAAAAAGCTGGCGACCGCGCAGTGTGGTGGCCTCGGTTCGAGGGTGACACAGAGGCACCATGGAGAGGACTATGGAATTTGAATTTGAATATGGAATATTAAAAGCTGTCAAAACAGATGATGCTGGTTTGTAGGATGCTGATATCTCCCTCTTCCTCCCCACCCTTTTACCCGTGGGACTTACTCTGTGATTTTAAACAGATTATTCTAAAAGGCTGTACGTGTGGGTTCGTAAACAGAAAGCACACTGAGTCACAGCTACGGCCAGCTGAGATTGTTCACTAGGGCAGATTAATACAGATTATGAGCCCGATGAATATTTTAGCTCTGTGGTCAGCTACTGCAGGCTTGACGACTTTGAGTTTTGTGACTGGAGGCTCGCTCCGAACGTTCGGAGCTACGGTGTGTGGATGCGCAAAAGGCGAATCCCTTCGTCCCAGAGAGCTGTCGGAGGGACGCTGGGTTAACAGGTAAAACACGCTGCGCTTTCAAAAGCTGGAGGATCACGGATTAAGAAACAACTTTGGAAAATTGCGTGTGCTTTCAGATCGTTCAAGCTATTTCTGCTGGTTCTGCTGCGTGACCCACCCACGATCCGCAGTGAGCAATACTCCAGCTCCGCGCCGTGTCGTTCGCTGCGATTGCAGATCGGTCGATAGGCCTTGCTCGGAGTGTCACCTGCAAACCAAACATGTCAAAGCAGGTCATTTTTTTTGCAACGTGCTGCGTCCTTGAGTGGCTCTGCAGGATATCGTTGGGTTTCAGCTGTGGGGTGACAGTCATGTTCGTTTGTTTTGAGAGGCCGAATGAGGGCAGGAAGTTCAAATAAGGCGAATCGGCGAGGTTGACATCATTACCCATTGGGTACGTAAAATATCTATTGTAGGAAAACAGATTAACATTCCAAACTAAATCAGTTTTTTAAGCTTCCCATCCTAAAGGATAATGCTTTCAAGAAATTACATTTAGCCATGAAAAAAGCCCATTTAATTATATTTCGTAATTAATATCATTTAAATGGCTGGCACGGTGGCTCAAAACTGTGTGATGACTGTATGCCCGGTCTTCCCAAGGCAGAGAGCGGGGTGTACGGACACGGAGGTTGATATGTGTCGTGAGGAATTCCTGTGAATTGTGGTTGGGGTGCTTCCAGGAGCCACGTTCCTAACTTTCGTATGGAACACCCTAAGGAAATTGAATTGGGAGGAAATGGAGGAGAGTTTTGTGTTAAACAGTAGGCTTGCCAGGAGCCAAGGAAACTGACTGAAGCAGGCCTAACGTTTTACCAATAGCCTGTTGCTGTGGTGACGGGGGTAGCCTTATTCTGACCCTCCTTTAGAAATTCTGAATAATTTGCCTCATGAGGAGCTAAGGATTATTAATTAAGTTTTGTCTTTACATCTGATTCCAGTGGCCAAGGGGAGCTTTTTCAGGTAGATGGGCACCATGCTTTGTACTTCCAGGAGTTGTTTCCGAGGTTCCTCTTCCGTTTCCTCCTCCAGTATTTGTTTCAGCACAGGAAAGGACTCTGACAGAATATTTAGACCATAAGTTTTATTATCCCCAGGTTAGCCTGGTTCAAAACCTGATTTAATGGCTACACATGGGTACGTGGATGAAAGCATCATCCAAATTCCGTGGCAGATCCAAACGCAGACCTTTTTGTCTGCGGTTTGCAGAACTCCTACGAAACAGTGAAACAGAATATGGTCAGTCCCTTGCATCTTTCATATTTTGGTGGGTTTTTTTCCCCTTTGTTGAGTTAAAATCATTGCTGTGGTCTGTCTAGCTAGTTCCTTCCTTGTCTTAGGCCTGCAGTGAAAGTCAGCTCACGGTTTCTCGAGGAGTTTTCAGGACACGCGGTTTTGCACGGAAAGCCGGCTCAGGAGAGGCCTGCGGGCTCGGCTGTGGGCGGACGTGAGTTCCCAGCTCCAACGCACGCGTCGTCGGCACGCCGCGCCGGCTAGCGAGGTGCAGAAGTCCTGGGTCTGGCTGCGGGTGAGCCGGCTGCAGAACCGGAAGCCGTCTCGCCACAACAGCGCGGGATGGTGCCCCACCTAATTAAGCCTGTTGAAAGGCAGGGCTAATTAGTTTAGGTGGAGTGCCTTGTTAGCACAATGATGTTGCTTCCAGGATCCCAGTTGGTTTCCCTGCACGTGTAAGCCTAGCAGCCCTCTCTGCGCCAGCCCACATGTTTCGAATGAGATAATACGGTGCAGGGCACAGGTAAGTCCGCAGTGGGTAGCTGGGTAATTTCACAGTCATATCCTGATTTTTCAGCGTCTTTCTCACGTTCGTGCATCAACACGCATGCCGTGCGCTCAGGAAGAAAGCGTTTCTACTCACACGGTATTCATCACAAATGTTCACCTTAACTGTGATCCAGCCTTGCCTTGTTTAGCTGCAGAAACAAAACCACGATCCGGGCTCCCCATAGTTTGCAGGGAGTTGGGATTCGGATTTCAGTCCCCAGGCTCAGCTCTGGGGTGGCCCATTGAAACCGATGGTCATCTCCGTCCCTGCTGTGGCTCTCTGGGCTGTTTTCGCTGCGCTTGGAGGCATGTGTGAGTAGAGGCGCGATGGGGATCCACCTAATTTTAAAATTCCTAATGGCCCTGGCAATTGTGATCTGTCTTCAGAAATGTGTTTGAGGTGTACATTTATTTCCTTACAAAGTGTCATCTGAAAAATCACTTTCAGCGTTCTCCGTGCCGCTCTCTCCTCTAAGCGCACTGTCAGTCTTTCGCAGACCCTGCGTAGGAGCGGTACTCTCTTGCGTCATATTTTTCCTCCCGTCTTGTGATTAAGGCAGGAATCCTACAGGGCAGCAAGAAGCCGAGCCCGCTCAGTAAAACGATAACGTGCCAAACCGTGTGTTTGCTCCCTGAGATAAAGTTGGAACTGAGCAATCTTTCCCGTTCGTTTGCCGGGCCAAGATTAGATTCTGCCCCTCTTGCCATTTCTGCTTCTCCCTGTCCCTGGACTGAGGAATTCCTACTATGCAGGCAAATCCCATTCCCAGATTCCCCCATGATATTGCTGCTAAGTGACATCTGACAAGATGCTTCCTGCATTTTGTTACTTCCATTTGGCACCGTAAAAGCCCTGTCACTTACCCTTCTGATTTGTGGCGGCCACGCGGTATTGTTCACGGCGTGCGGCTGCCGCGGCGGGGAAGGACGCCGCAGGAACGGGGATGCCTTGCGGTAAGACGCTCCGTCCCACCCTACCATGAGAAGGTGTCTCCAGTCTAAGCCCTTCTTCAGAACTTCTCCAATTTTCCTCGCTCGTTAGCATTTCAGATTAAACCTTTAGGCTTATCTTCAGATCAGAAATTACCTCTCTGGGAAGCTTCCTAGGTTTCTGTTAGCCACCTTAAGGCGTTCTTCGTTTTTACACCTCTCTTGCACCTCATTCTCATGCAAGAGGTACAGTGTTAACTTTGCTTTGGGAATCTTGATCTTTATGTTGTAGCATTTTTGAGTTGAGGTTTACACAGCTCTTTTAGAGAGCACACGTATGTGACACGGGCAAACGCAGAAAATAAATGTAAGAGCGCTTTTTGAGTTTGACTCAAGACCCTAGGTTCTTGTTAGCTGGTTCTTTCCAAGTGGTTTCCAACAGAATCGTAGAATCTTAAGGTTGAGATGGAGCATCTGCAATGCTCCGTCTCAGCCGAACAGAGGTGTTAGTATTATTTGTTCTGCAGGAACAAAGACTGATGATGAAGCATCTTCTACGCTCTGCTGCAATACCCGCTGAAACTCTGGCCCTTCTCTCTGAGGTAAATTGGGTAAATCCAGTTCTTTGCAAGGCAATGCTGGAGTAGCGGAGTAGTGGTCCTCTCCCCGTTTTCTTCATTCTTTTTCAGTCTGTTTTTAAGGTGTCTGTGGGGATATCACAGGCTTTTCCATCAGCAGTCCCGGAAAAACTACAGCTGTACCCCCAAGTCAGCTCCATCAGTTCAGCTTCTTGTGCTCAGCCGGGCACTACGCCCAGGCTGAACTACCGAGATGATCCCAGATGGGCGTCTCGGCCGTTGGCTGCCTCTTCCGTGTCATCGTCCTCTCCTAGAAGGAGCGATGCTCTCGTACTCGTGGTACCCAACCCAGGGGACGCTGGGCACTGACGTTAGCAGACTGACTCTAATGATGAACTGCTGCTTGTGGGCCGCAAAGCCGGGCAAAATTGAATGACTTCTCCAGCTCCCGCAATCATAAACCGCAATCGCCCTGCCCTAGGCTAATTGGTGAGCAATCGCCTCATTACTGCTAACACTCAGTGGTCTGTTGGGTGAGTTGCCAGCTCGTGTGGGTCCTCGGTGACCCGATTCTCATGACCTGGCTGGTGATCCACCCCAACCAGCCTGCACACCAGCGCTGGTGGGTCTACTCAGGACTTCTGCAGGTTTGGCCAGTTGTGCCTTACCTGGCTTCATCAGGGCTTGACTCTTGCTCCAGGCTCATCTCTCGGTATGAGTTTCCTTGAAATGTTTCATTTTTGCCTGAAAATGGCGGCTGGGCCGCCGTGACTGATCTGCCGCTCACCTTGGGGTGGGTTGCAGGAATTGGGATCAAAGCAAGGCGGTGGGGACATGCTGCCCAGCACCAGGGCTCTGCCAAATCTCTTCTGTTTGCTGCCGAGGGCATCAATTTACTGCTCAGTCTCAAGACTCCATCATCATCATCATCAGATTAGTTTCACCTAAAAATTACAGACCAATCTCAAGTGGTGGCTGGTTTTAGAAGAAAACCTATTGCAAGCTCAGGAGCAAACCATCCTGTTGTGCAGGAAGATCAGGAATTTCAGCAGAAGTCAACTCGGTGAAGCAAGGAGCTTCTTAGCGAGTTAAAGTGCGGAAAGAGAGCAGGCGAAGAGTGAAAAGGACTGGTGACAATGGAAGGATGTAGAAGCACTGTCTGGGCGTGTGGGGTGAAGCTGGGCAGACCAAAGGCTGATGGAGCTGTGTCTAGCGAGGGGACTCCAACATGAGTACGGAGTCAGAAAAGAAAGTTCAGGAAAAATGTTGATCTGCGGGGGAAACAGCCCAGTGACAACTGGTACACTAAAGGCTGAGGTACTCGGTGTCTTTTTTGTCTCCGTCTTCACAGACGAAGTCTACACCCAGGCCCTGGCACCACCAGCCTGCTTGGGAAGGAGAGGGATGGAGACCCATGAGAGAGCAGGGGTTAGGGGCAAGCTAGAGAAGGTGGATGTGTGCAAGTCAAGGGCGTTGGACAGGATTCAGGCTGGAAAAGCTGGCTGGTGTGACCATAAGGTCAATGCATGTCATTCGTGAGAAATCGTGGTGCTTGGGAAGGCCTGCCACAACAGGAGAGGGTCCAGAGAAAGGCCAGGGGGATCTGGGGAACTGTGGGCTAGTCAGCCTCTTCTCGGTCACCAGAGAGGTCACTGAGGGCGTGCACTGGAGTCTGTGTCCAAACGCACGAAGGACAAGAAAGTAAATTTGGAACAGTAGGCGCGGATTCGCCAAGGGTAAATTGTGCTTGAAAGGTCCGACCTCCTTCTACAAGGGATTGGGGATGGCCTGTCTGTGGGGATGCGGAGGGCGGTGGGTGGGTACGTGCTGCAATAACCACCCGGGCACCATTTCCCACAGCATTCCCATGTGGAAGCTCAAGCGGTGTGGGCCAGACGGATGGACTGTTGGTGGGCTTGGGTGTTGCTGGTCTGTCTGGCTCTACTGGTGGTGGTGAAGGCCGCGTGTCCAGTTGGTGGCTGCTGACCGGAAGGGCACGGGGTCCAACAGTGCCCTACAGCTACCTGAGCATCAGGCCGATGTTGGGGATTAGCTGGGGACAGTTCTGCTGTGGGTGGGAGGCTGGAGCAGGTGACCTCCGGAGGTCCCTCCAGCCAGTTCCCGTGGCCGCGGTGGAGAGGTGCCTTCTGGAGTTAGCGGAGAAGGACAGGCACCTGCGGAGGGTGATTCAGCCCGTGGCAGCCATCGTGCTGAGAATAGACCAGGATCACCCCTCGGAGGTCCCAGCCACTTTCCACTGACTGTGCGGGGAGCTTAGGTGATTAACTTTTCGATGGCTAAAGATAGCTGCGATGAGCCCCCTCCCCGCGGTGACATTTCTCCGGGCTAATATTACTGCTTGTCCCTCTTGCTCACGTTACACTGCAGCTGGCTCGGCGATGGGGTGGCGAGCGCCTGGGCTGTTGACTCAGAAACATCGCTGCTACTATGGCAGTTGGGTGACCAGCAGACATCTCCTGCGCTTCACGTCGCGGCCGAGTCACGCTGCAGGCATTCCTGCCGTCACTGGAAGCCTCTGCTTCGGTAGCTACGTGAGCTGTGGCTTCTTCCTTCTTGGGACGGCTGCGGCGTGGGGACATGAACCGCTTTGGATTTATGTCGTTCCTTACAGGCAGGAGGTTTTTCTTTCTCCTTTTCATGTTGCTTTCCACCGTCCCCGTGCTGTCACTTGGTGAGGCGTCTCCGCTTGCTCCCAGGAGTCTTCCAGTTTGAAGCTGGATGTGTCCCCGACGTGCTTGGCAGGTGCTGTTTTAATCGCCGCCTTGGTGTCTTCAGCAATTTTGGAGCCATTTTTCTAAGGGCTGAGTTTTCACGGCAGCCTTTCCGGGCAGCTGAAATGGTGTGTCCCAGAAAGGACCTGTCTTTAATTAGGGAACGTGTTGTGCCAGACTCCTCAGCAGTGTAGCAAGAGAGTTCATGTCTTCTGCTCCCTCTTGTTTTGAAAAAAAAAAAAAACAAACGAACGAAAAATGCCCCCCAGAGTCTTGGCCTTACTTCACGTGAGGTTGTAGCGCATGTCAAACACTTTCATCAACAATTTCGGTATCACAAGCGTTATTCCTGGCAGCAACATCTCACTCGTTTCCTGTCTTTTTTTCGCAATTAGCCGTAGAAAGCTTTCGCTTCATTTTTTTCGTTGTCTCTATCTTCCTCTCTCATCTCTGAATACAGACTCCATTGTTTCTGCTGCTTTTCAGCCCGTGTTCGGATTTTGTCGGCGTTCCCCCGCAGCTGGATCTCCTCCAGTGCCGTTCTGCAGCGTACCTCTTCGCCCGTTAATCCCGTCGCCTCTCTTCCCGCTGCCTCTCTCACCGCACCGCATCTGGTAGCGGCAGGAAAGCCCATGTTTCTAAAATGGCTTTTTTTGCTGAAAGCATGACGTGCCGCGCTCTGCTCGTTTGCGTGCGGTGCCCGTGCCCGCTCCGTCTCCCGCCCTGCTCCGCATCTCTCCCGGTGCCCAGCGCAGCTTTGTTGTTTTGGGGAGCAGACGAAGAGCCCCTCGCTCTTCCTCCCGCTCCCACGCACGCCGGAGGGAGGCTCGGCGTAGCTGCGGGCGTGAGAAAGGCGAGAGGGGATGGCTGGAGTTACTGGTCGAACTGGAGTCCCAAAAATACGATGGGGAGTGGGGAGAAGGGCAGGATGGTCCATTTCTTGGGGGAGTTGCTCAAGAACGTACCGGCTCCACCTGTTCCACAGGTGCTGGGGCTTTGTGTCTTTCTTAGCACATCTGCACTTATCTCTGCCAAAGATATAATGAGTTCCATTGCGCAGAGCGAAATGTCGGGCAGGGGGGACGTGCCTCTCCGTACTCTGTCGTTCCCGTGATTTTAGATTGCTCTGTAATTCCGGCCCCACGCTCCCACGGACTGGCAGCGCACAAGTGGCCGTAAAGCCACGAGAAGGAACACGTTTGTGCGCTGGCAGCCTTGCCGGCACGTGTGACGTGGGGTGGTTCTGCTGGGGACATCTTGCTTTTGAATAACACCGTCTTTTAGGTACATTTCTAGCTTTTGTGCTTGAGAAAAAGTTGAAAACTGGTCCGTAGAGTTATGGAGAATATGGAGAAATATGGAGAAACACAGAAGAAGAAACCTGGAATGGCAGGATACGGGGTTTTTCAGTGCTTGCAGTTTGTAGGATGATGCTATCAGACTTGGAGTTTTCACTGCGGATTTTAAACGGAGCGCTGTGGTTGTGCTCTGTGCCTTTCTTACTCTGTTTCCTGTGAATTCTCAAACCCACTTCCAGAAGAATTTTCTCAGATCTGTTTGTTGGATCCGTTAGAACAATGGCTTGATTCGAGGAAACAGCTCTCCGCTCATGGGCAGCGGCGAACGCGCTAACAGGATGCGTTCAAGAAACGAATTATTTGGTGTCGGTTATTCGCTGGGCATTGCCAGGGGTAAATAGGTAAGCGCATCCGCACGATCCATGAGCAACCACAGGTCCATTAGGGAAGGCGAAGGGCCTGCACCAGTCCCTGTTCTGTCAAGTTTTGGCACGTCCTCGGTGGAGAAACCTGTTTGACCGAACATGCCCTGGGATTTAGAGTGATGCTAGACACCAGCTAGTAATTATTGCAGGGCACATAACGAAGTTAATTTGCTTTCTGGAGTTAAAATAGCCACATTCTCCTCTTGAAGGGACTGGAGGGAGCACCTTTGGGAATCTGCGTCTGGGTGACCTTTCTCTAAGCCGCAACCACAGGAGCACCTTGTTAAATCACACAGGCTACGCTTCCTTTTTCCCCCTTCTTTTCCTTTTCCTTTTGCTTCTCCTTCTGCTTTTGTATCAGCTTCTCCTTTCTTTCCCTCTCCTCTATCCTGCGTCAGGATGTAAAATCAAATGGCTCTCAGCTGAGGCACAGATGAGTTGGGCTGGATCTTCCGTGGGTCGGATTGTACGCGAGGATCCCGCAGAGAGGGCTTCTGCCGGCTGCTGAGATGTGGGCTCTGAGGCAGTAGCAGTCAAGGACTGAGAAATGTAAATGAAGGCTTCGATAAACATTAATTTAATAATAATGTAGTACAATATTATAATTTAATATCTAATAGAATAATTTAAATAATATTGTTATTTGGAATCATAATCTGTCATTCACATGGTTAACCAGAGGATCTCCCTTCTCCTCTTAATCTTTTTTTGCCATCCCTAATAACGACAACAGTGATGATAATCTGTAATAAATATAGAGCGTTGCGTAATTAAAAGGGGGTTGTCTTCAAGTGCTCTGATGAATTCTAAGCAATAAAAACTCATAACGCGTATTGTTACAATTCTAAAGAAATGTCTGTATCTGAATGTGCTATCTTTTTTTTTTTTTTTTTTTTTTTTTTTTTACTTTGTAAATAATTTTAAATTTCTTTAAATAAGCAAAATGTTCAAATGTGCCTAAAACCTCTGGGGCAGGGGTAGTGTCGTGCGGATTCACACCGAGGAGCGTGCACATTTTCGCGCTGCACCCTTCCTCTTATTTCCAAGCCTTTCTCTGAGCGCGGAGCCTGGGAGCGAGCTCGCAGACATTTCCTAAAGCAGCGTTTTCGGTGCCTGCGAGCGGTTTCGCGCACCGGGATAAACATTTGCGCGTTCCCATACAAGGACATGAGGACTTCGAAAGCCCCAGCTCACCTAGGAGCCGGAGCGGAGCTCGGTTCTCCAAACCTGATGATTGACCATTTGTTTCCCTGTCGCTGGTGGGAAGCCTCTTCCCCTGTAATACTTAATATTTTAATCTTTTTTTTTTCTTCATATGAGTGTTTGTCTGCTTCTGGTTCTGTTGAATTTTACCAGTTTGCTAAACGCTGGGGGAATGTTTCAGTGCCTGCCCGTTGCCACGTTGTGCGCGCTGGATTTGGGAACAGATCCAGCGTGAAAAGCCTTTCCAAGGCAAAAGTGAGCGACTGCTCTTACTCATTTCGCTTTTAAATGAACGGATTTGAGTCTGAGTGGCTGCTGAGGTTAAGACAGAGCGATAATCATGGAGTTTTTTATCAAATCAACTGGAATGACTGGAAAATGGGCGATGGGGTGACCTCGGCGGCCGTCCCTCGAGTCTCAGGCGAATCGCTGAGCGCAGAGTGCTTGGCCTCAAATGTTGAAGAAGATTACAATTCTAAATAGCTGCAATTTATTGCAGCCAGGACGCAATTAAAAGTAAATAACCCAGGAGATGACTTACTGGCCCTGTAAACAAGCGGCTTTGCGTGTGGAAGGGGATGTACTGCGTTAGAGCTGAGGAGGCTGCTGTACGCCCTGCGTTTTAACCTTCGTCGTAAAAGTGTTTTTCTGATTTTTCAGCAGCCCTTTTTGACAGAGACCATGCGGGGTTTTTCGAATCATAAACTCTACGTGCCTAAGGTTTACGGGCGAAGTTGCAATCCTTTAGAAATCCCACTATTTATTTCCTTTGCAGAATTAGGCATTACGTCTTTTACCAGGACAGTCAGCCCACAATTTGATCTTTTAGGAGTTGAGGAGAGCTGAGTTTGGGAAGATGTCTGCCAATATTTCTATTCGATGCTTCTTGCCTGCCAGACTGGACGCTGTTCACAAGACAGAAACCCGTGGGTGATGTGAGCCTGCTACACCTGCAATGTTCTGCTGAGCAAAGAGGAGAACTGCACCTCCTCTCCAGCTTTTTAAACTCACCTGTTTGGGATCCGGTGTTTGGGCCACTCTTACAACTTTTTAGCCTTGACACTCTCTGCCAGAAGCGAGATGTGCAAGCCACCCGCCGTTCACTCCCGCAGCTCGGGGACGGGGGTCTCTGCCCCGCCATCCCGCCTCGCTGCCTCCCGGGGCGTTTGGAGAACAGGATGGGGAGCAGTGGCTTTGCGGGTTACGAGAGGAACCGGACGGCGCGGCTGCAGCTGCAGATAACAGCGGCCTCGTGCTCGGAGACAGCCCGGTGAGGGGCTGTGGCTCTGCGCCGCGGAGAAGCGTGGCACAGGTGGGGTCAGCGGGCGAGCGGTGGGTGAGACGTTGTCAAATTAAGCCCACTTATCTGCAAAACCTTGTAGGCCTTCTGGTGAAGTGTGCCTGCGTGCCTTACGCTGAACCACCCAGGAAGGAAGAGGATCTCCAAAACCTTTCACTTTCCAGGTATTCCGGATGAAAAACAGCCTCAAGTCTGTATTCATGACCGGCTCTCACCGGGAGAAACCATAGCGTGGCTAAGTCTGTAAACGGGAAAAAGCTGCTCAAAATGGGCTGAGTCACTTCTCTAGTGGGAGATGCTGTGTGCTGCGTCCTCTCAGAGAGACAAAAAAGAAATAGATGGCAAAAAAAACCCACCCAAAAATGCAGTTGTTGCAAAATACTGGCACAGAAATGAATTGCGTTTAAATACGTTGGAGTGTTCCAGGCGCCAACGGAAAAATATTAAACGGCGTGCCGCTTCTGAAGGCTCGGGCAGTCTGTCCTCTGATGGACTGGCAGCAAACCAGGTCCTGTGACAAAATGTCACCTCAGGTCCTGCTAAGCGCCGTCGAGATCAAAAGTTGTGCTCAAACGCCACGTAATATGTAAAACCTGAAATTAACTCCTTTGGTTAATTAGTTCTTTATTCTGTCTCGGAAATGACGTCACGTAGGGCACTAGAAAAAAAAATGATGGAAATGCCAGTTATAATTTTACGGGTAAGCGCCTGGTTGTGCAACACCCAAATATAAACTGAAAGATGATACAGTTGACGACGCGTCGTCGAGTATTCCAGGAGACCATATCCTGGAACTGCAGGACCGCTGCCGTAAGTGACCGTGTGCGTGAGCTGTACCAGGAAGGTTACCGGAGCCTGCGAGCGGAGAAGGTTTAGCGGTGTTTCTGGCAGAGGGTGTTGCGCTCCTGGTGTCAGTGGGACGCTCACGTTGGCTTCAGGGGGAAAACACAGCATGTAGCATCTCACGTGGTTTTATCCGTGGATATTAACTATTAAGAAAGTTAGAAAATCTCTATTATTCCCTTCTAAGATGATTCCCACAAAAAGTTATTACATCCAGAGAAGAGCAACTTCGAATGGACTTTAAATCTGAGTGTTATTTTTGGAGAGCTGTGTCTTGCAACGCTTCACCAGGGACTTGGAGCGTGTATTTTAATTTTACATGCTGCTTTTCAAAAAGCCTGGTGCAAATTTAGCCTCGTCTGTGGAATCACAGCCAGTGCTTTCACAATTTATTGGTAAGCTGTCATGAGAAGTTCGCAAACGGGGAGTTAGCAGGGGAGGGCTGGTTTGATACGAACTGGGGTCTCCCCAGTCTCAGACTGGGTCACGTAGGAAGTGGCTGAGGAGGCGGTTACTGCAAAGGGTTGAGCTGGGGCTGTCTTCCTTCTGTGGAGGGGGATCGTGTCTTTCCTTCTACTTGACTGCCTGATTTCTCAAAACTCTAGGAATGTGGTGTCTTTGACGTACTTGCTGGCCGAGCAAACGGAGATAAAACTCAGCAGGAGGCAGCGGCAGAGCCTCGTCATTTCCTTACGAACATGAGTGAAAAAATAGATTAGTCAAACCCGAAAGACAGTGAAGAATTGAAGGAGCGCTGCCCAAGGATGCGGGTGATGTTCCTGCCCTGGCTCTGAAAAGGTTTAGGTTTGTAGAAAAGGCCCGAGGAAGCGGGAATGCTCCTGTTTTCTCAGCAGTAAGCCAGGCGTCAGCCTGAAGGGGTGCCCACCGCAGCCTTCCGTCGGGTGGCCTCACCGAAACCAGGCGGCAGGGCAGCTCACACGGCAGGACACCAGTGGGAAGGACACAACTGTCTGATATGCTCTGCTAAAAATTCTAAAAAAAACCCCCAACATTTAGAATGTATAAAACATTGCATTTTTGTCCCATCTTCTAAAAGCTATATATATATATTTTTTTTTTTTTTCATTTAGAGCTGGCAGTAGCCTAGTACCAAACCCTCTTGCTCTATACCTAAGCCCTAAAGTTTCCTAATTTGTATTGTTCTCCTTAATAATTAATATCTTTTCTTGTTTGTTTGTTTGTTTTTTGCCTTTATTGCACAAAACTCAGATTACAAAGTAAAGGAATAGCCTGGACCCTTCTTCGGCGCTGGGGAAAATAATTCCCGCAATATCAAGTGTAGGTTTCTGCTCTCGGTCTGGCGTTGCCCCGCTGGTTCTTTCCGAGGTGAAGACTTGGAGCGGAGCGATGCGTCCCGCCACCCTCGCCTCGGGCAGGGCTGGAAATCCCCAAATGGCTGAAACGAGGGTCTGGGGAGGGCACAGCGAGCACGCGCAGCTCGCGCCGCGGTCCTGCTGCGGAGAGGGCTTGGAGCAGGGGAACACCTCACCATAACACAGTTATTAATTAAATACGGAGGTGACACAGTTCATTACTTCAACATGTGGTCAGCTCCTCTTCAGTTCGTCTGAGGAGATGATTTTTTTCCTGTTCCTAAAACCGTAATTTAGCCTGTGTGACTTTTATCAAGGCAAACATTTTCTGTTACGAGGAATTTAAGCCCCTCCAGGTCAGCTGATGAACATGATAAAGTAGCTGATAGAGAACGTGCATGTCAGAAAGGGAAATACGCCCGGGTTCTGTGTGTTTTGGCTGTTTCCACCTGATTTTGGATATATGTATCGCAGAAGTATGCAAGAAGGAGCTTACTCGCCATGTTTGGAGGTGTGTGAGCACAGAAAATGCGGCAAAGATGCCGATTTAGTGAATCTTTAGTGTGTGTCTGTGCCAAGGGCTCCCAGCCGGACGGGGAGCGGGTGCTCCCCGCCGGCATTGGGTGAGGAGGACACGTATGGGAGATAACACGCGCAGAACGTGTGCGCTGTACGGCAGACACCTCGCTGGGTGTCTGTCGCAGCGATCCCAGCCTCCGGTGTCACCGTCACCTGCTTGGCCAGGGCCGTTAGAAGTGCCGCATCCGGTCACTTTGGGAGATTTATGGGGTAAGCGCATGGCACTGGTGTTACGAGAAGCAGTCACATTCACGGGGAGATTTCATGATTCACTCTGTCCGCTTATGTAAACCTTAACTTTGACGCTGAGAGCCGCTCGGAAGCACGTTTGTCCTGCAGGCAGGGTCATGGGGAGCAGGGGCGGGGGGGGCTGGGGTGCGGGACCTGCTGGGGAGCACAGGTGGGCAGCACTGGGGAGCGGGACCGGTGGGGTGCAGGGCTGGTGGGTTTGGGAAGCAGGACCAGGTGGGTTTGGGGAGCAGGGGCTGGCAGGGTGCAGGGGTTGGAAGCAGGACCAGGTGGGACTGGGAGCAGGGATGGGCAGGGAGCAGGACCAGGAGGGATTAGGGAGGAGGGCTGGCAGGGTTGGGGACCAGGAAGAGGGACCAGATGTGGTTGGGGAGCAGAGGCGGTGGGGTTGAGGAGGAGGGCTGTTGGGGGGCAGGAACGGGCAGGGTTGAGGAGCAGAGTTGGTGGGGTTGGGGAGCAGGAGCTGTTTGGGTTGGGGAGCAGGGGCTGGTGGCGAGTGGCCCCAAGTGGGGTTGGGGAGCAGAGCTGGTGGGGTTGGGGAGCAAGGGCTGTCGGGGTGCAGGGCCGTTAGGGAGTGGGTCTGGTGGGGCTGGGGACTGGACCCTTTTGGGGAGCAGGGCCATTGGGGTGCAGGGCGGGGACTGGGGCTGTTGGGGCGCTGGGCTGTTTGGGCTGGGGTGTAGGGCTCTTGGGGAGCGGGGGCTGTTGGGGTGCAGGGCCGTTAGGG
>WHYT01017286.1:331185-359149 GCA_009806455.1 Tetrax tetrax
CGGGCGCATGATGAGGGAACGGCGCGGCGGCTGCGGCGGCCCCGCCATGGAGAGGCCGCCGCGCCAGACCGACTACGTGTCCGTCTGCCTCTTCGCAGAGGAACCCTACCAGAAACTGGCCATGGAGACGCTGGAGGAGCTCGACTGGTGCCTGGACCAGCTGGAGACCATCCAGACCTACCGCTCCGTCAGCGAGATGGCCTCCAACAAGGTGAGCCGGGCGCGGAGCGGGGGGGACGCGGCGGCCCTCGGGTCCCAGAGAGGGGAAAAAAAAAAAAAAATCCCCCCAAAACCTCCCAAGTTACTCCCGGGGCATGGGGTACGCGAGCCATCCTTAGCGCAGGGCTCCTTTCTGCGAGTGAAAGAGGGGTTGGGGCAGCGCCCGTCCCTTCGGAGCCCAGAAATGCCCGCGTCGAACAAATTATCCCTTCGAAAGTCACTGCTCGTCCTTGCCGCCTGTCCGTAACGATGCAAACGCTAAACATTGTGGTACGTGCTTTTATTGCTGTTTTGTCCTTCAGTAAGCATCTAATTTTGGGCTTTTTTCATGCGTTGGGCTCAACTCCGCTTGCCGGCAGATGAGGAGGGTGCGAGGTCAAAGCCGGGACCTTCTTCTTTCTCCTTCTTCTTTTCTCCTTCTTCTTTTCTCCTTCTTCTTTTCTCCTTCTTCTTTTCTCCTTCTTCTTTTCTCCTTCTTCTTCTCATCTTTTCAGTGTTTAACAAGCCATGAGTAAAAGGGGCATTTGAGTGTTTTCCTGCGAGCAATACGATGGTCGGATAAAGCCAGAGAAGTGCGCTGTGCTGAGCATCGCAGGAGCGGGAGGGAGAGCGGAGTCCCAGGAGCACGCTGAGAAGCAGTGGGGGGGCAGGGAAGCGAAACACGAGCTCTTTGTGCAACTTCTGGAAGCTGATGTTCCCCCCATCCCATGCTGGAGCCAGGCTCCCTGTCCTGCCCAGCCTCAGCATCGCAGCCCTGCTCCACTCCCGCATCTCCCCGTGCTGCAGGACGGGGCCGCTCCCTGCGCCGTGCCCTGGTCCATTTTTCAAGCACATTTTCTGCACCCAGGCTTTTATGAAGTGTTGTCAGCCAGGGCTTGTCCGATGGAGCTGGTCACGCAGTCCCAGGCTGAGCTTGGGCTCCGTCTTTGGGCCAAGGACCCCAAAAGCATCCCTGCCTTTGACCAGTTGCCATGGTTCTAGCCAGTTCTGAGTGGTACTGCAGGAACCCCGTGTTATTATCTGGGGTTTTTTTAACTATTGGGAAATTAATGAGATCTGAAATGCTGAATCATAAACTGATTTTATGGAAAAAGTTGGGCAAAGAAATCCCGTGTTATTTCAGCTTCCTCCTCCGTTCATGATTACCACGACGTGCAGGGGCAAAGGAAGCAATAAAAGTTTTACAGACAGAGCTTTCAAGAAAGGATTTTTTTTTTTTTTTTCTTTTAAAGTTTGTGTTGAGGGAGGCCAGGGTGAAAGCTGAGAAAGGTTTAAGCTGCGGAGAAGGCTGCACCTCTGATGTGGACGCTGATGCCTTTTGTTTTGAGATTTTTTTTTGTTTTTTTTTCACTGAGTGCCAAATCTGGACTCGTGAAGGTGAAAAACTAACTAAACTGCTTAGTGGGGTAATCAGAAATTGTGAGTCCTCTGTGTGCAAACGGCTTACGGCTGGGTCGAGCAAGGTTCCCGAAACTTGATTCTTTCACAACCAACTTTCTGACATGTCTGGCTTTTTTGGTCAACTTCCAGTATCGTTTGCATCTGTGAAAGAAAAGCAGAAAATGGCCTCACACCTCACTTTCCTGTCCTCATCAGCGGTGAACACTGACAAATTAGTTTGGGGGTTTGTGGTTTTCGGGGTTTGGTGGCAGGCGTGCGATCTGCAGAGCAATCTCTGAGGGCGAGAAGCCGTTGGGTCGGAGATGCACATCTTCGGAGGAGGCTGCACCGGTCCTTCGCTGGGCAGGTTTTCCCTTCGCCGGGCAGGTTTTCCCTTCGCCGAGGATCCCGCTCAGCTGCCGGCTTGGGTCAAAGGCATTTTACATTTGTCACCGGTAAATAGCAAAACAGTCAGATGTTTTGAAAACAGGATGCTTGGGCTCCGCAGTATTAAAGAAAAACGGAAAGAGAAGCAGTCTAGATAGGAAGAAAGCAAATAGACCCAGCGTGCTCCCCAGCGCGAGAGCGGTAGAAGCGGTGACCTATCTTCCTGACCTCCGCTCTCGCCGAGTTCCTGGCCCCGCGCCACCCAAGCCAAACTACGTCAGTCGAGACTGATAGTAGGCATGGCACAGCTGTTGCAAGTGTGACTCGAATTTCCTGTCTCCTTCCTGACAGACGTAGTTTAGAAAATCCAGAGTTGCAACAACAGCAGGCAGAGGGAGGGAGGAGGATCTCGGCATACGTGTTGGCGGGGCGATTCTCAGAAGTGCTGCACCGAAAAGGAATGGCTGGGGGGGAAGCGCCATGCGGGACGGCATCCTGGCTATAAGCTGATGGTTTTCGGAAAACAGCAGTTAAAACATGTGCGTATACTTTTTTTAAGATGTGAGTTAATTACAGGAGGAGCGAGGAAACGAGCAGCTAAGCTGGCTGTGAGCTAACGAGCCTGGTTGCGCTGACATCGGTGTGAGCCGAGGGAGCCGTGCCGCTTGCGCAGCGGGACCCCGCGGTCCTGCGAGCGGGGATCGCACGTAAAGCTGGCAAAGAGGGGAACTCTGGCGTCGGTGCCCGCGGGTCCTGACGCATTACCAGAGCCGTGCCTGGTCCGCACACCGGCCCCCACCCCTTGCTGCTCCGGCCGCAAGCTTCTGCTAGAGAACAACTGACCATGCGCAGTGCCCTTAACTTTCCAAATGGGAGAAAGAACGACCTGGTCGCAGAGAATGCGACCGACATGAGGGGGATTTGTTTCCCTAATGTTACACCGATCTTTTGCTGTGCGCAGAGCATGGCACTGCGGTTTTGCAGTGAGACAGAATTACCTGTAAAGCTCTGTAGGCACTCGGCGCTGCCGGTAGAGAAGCTGACCACACATATTGACGTTATTTTAACATCTCTATATTTTTTTTTCCTTCCTGCATTTATCACCCTATCCAGCTTCCCGCTCAGGCAACTGCTGTGTATCAGAAGGATTCATGAGTCACGGGCCTGCTGATAAAGAGGGGGTATTTTCTCGCTCGGCGGCCCCCCTGTAACATGCATTTGGCATCAGGCAGCTGTCTGCAGCCCCACTTCTCCGGCAGACGGAAGCGCAGGACCCCTTCGGCTCCCTTCCCTAATATAGCATTTGGGATCTGGGGGAGGATATGCTCAGTGCAGCCCCCGAATCAGAAAAAAGGGCAAGTATTTTCCCAGCTGAAGTGCTGCTCCTGCCGGCTCCAAGTTTTCATGGGGCTGTGATACCACAGAAAGGAGGGACGGAGAAAATGTGATGTTTCTCAAGAGCTGCCTGTCTGAGCAGGATACAGCCCAGGTCACATGTGAAGTGATGATATCTGAAGGGACCTAAGCAGCACCTTGCCCTCTCCTTAAATTAGACGGGTCTTATGTAGAGCTTTTCGCAGTCCGCGGAGTGAATGGACGGATAACATCACCTGCGCTCTGTGGGGATATTCTGATTTTGAGCAGACAGAGGTGTTGCCATCAGGGTGTCTGCCTTGTGCTCTTGCAACTTCGTTTCTCTCCCCAAACTGCTCCCTGGGGGACCCTTCCCCACCAGCACCGCCTGTGCGGCTGCAAACACTGCCGAGTAAATCCTTAAACTCTCCTCTTTCAGCTCCTCAAGACGTCTCCGTCCCTGCCGAGCGCTGAATAACGTGACTCAGGTCTTGCCACCCGAGGCCGTTTTCGGGCAGCGGAGGGGCGCCGCGCTCCTATCTCAGTTGCTTGTGAGCCAGAAGGCGCCAAGATAAACAGAACTGATTTCGTGTTGCTTGGATTTCAAAGGGCATTTCGGGCAGAAAAGGGGAGCAAGGCCGCACCTAGCTTTCGGGAGACGGTGGCTAAATAAACATCTGGACGTTAATGTAAACCACGGAGGTCCGTGGTGGAGGTTGAGCACGGCGTGGGCCAAGTGCCAGCGGCATATGTGCCGGGCTGCACAGCCTCCGCGCTCGCTCGCCTGTCTTCTGCCGGTGCCTCGGCCCCCAGTCTTGTCCCCTTGGTACGTGATGTTTCCCTTAAGTGGTGCCGAGCTGTTTAGTCTTTCGCTTGCTTTTGCTGCAACTTCCTTTGTTTAATACGATTTAAAATAGCCGAGCGCCGCACAAAGGGAGGCTTGTTCGCTTCTGCGGCAGCCGGCGAAACAAAGAGACTTCCACATCTCCTGTTTTTACAAGCCGGGATGAATCACCGAGCTCCGCACGCGGTTCCCCAGCCGCACGCCGGTATTCCCCTCGCCCGGGGACTTGCGTTACGGAAACTGGGATCCGCAACGCAGCGCTTGGGAGAGCTCTCCGCCCCTGGCATTGCTCCGCGGCGGAGCCCGCAGCAGCCCTAAGGTTGAGTTTGACGTCGGCGTGCTTCGCGGCCGTTAACTGTTTCGTAGACGTGCAGCTGCTGCCTGCGGAGATGATCGTTACGCTCGATGAGAACTGCGGTAGGAGCTGTTTATACCTGAGGTTGGGAGTGTTCACTCCAGCTTTCCGTTCTCCGGTGGCGTTTTATTTGTCTCGAGGATGTCCTTGTTCTAGAGGACAGGGCACTGTATCCCTGAAGGCAAAGCTGCCTGTGATACGGGAGCCAGGTTTTTTAGCAGGGGCGCTTGGGAGGGGTGAACACGAGGTTCCAGTGACGCCCATGGGGTGAGGAGGAGCCGGCTCTGCCCCAGGCTGTGACACCCCTCAACGCTCCTCAGGGATGTGCAAGCCTCGGGTGAGCTGGGTCCGAGTCACCTCCGTGTCCCATCACGATCATTAATGGACTTGAGGGTAGCAGTCTCCGTGTCCGTCCTGTCCCTCCCCCCTTGCTCTTTGGCCGCTAAAAGAAATCATTCTGATTACGTCAACTATGTCACAAGAGCGGGGTGGAATAGTGGGGCCATACGTGGGCCGGATTATTTAACAATCTAACATTTCATTCTTGCAAGCCCTCTGGGCTGTCAGTTCCAGAGATCTTAGTCAAACTGATTGGAATATTAAAAAAAAAAAAAAATATTGAAGAGCTAAACCGCCGTCTGTGGCAAGTGCTGGTACAGTATGAGGAGGGGTGGGAAAAGCCCACACGACAGCGATCCCACTGCCGCGCACCATACAGATGTGCTGCTCGTGCACATCTGGGTAGCCACAGCAGATGTGAAGGCTTTGGGGTCTGAATTTGGGTTCAAATCCATCTTCCCAGGAGCCTTTCTGGGGAGCTGCCATCCTCTGGGATGCGGTGGTGCCCGGGACCTCCCAGCCTGTCCTTCAAACATGTCTGCTCCTATTTGGATGTGACGGGTTTTAACATTCTGCATTCTCAGACTTTTACGTTATAACGCATGAGGGTGGGGCTTAAATAAATAATAGCTGGGAGGCAGGTTCGGAATGAATCAGGATTCGAGGGCAGGGCTGGAGAGTGACTAACTGCTGGGAGCAGTGACCTCGCTGGAAGTGAAGCGAGGATACTGGTGACACACGAAATCGCAGAGGAGAAGCATTGCTTGGGATGGGAGTGGGCTGGGAAGCGTTTCAAAGCAGGATTTAATCCTGGGAGTGCTGCTGATCCCGACCCTGATTTTGTGGAGCGGGTCGGTTTCCACAGCCTGACTCCAAACTCCTGGATTTTCACCCAGGTGCACAGCAACTGCTCTCAGTGGGGCAGCTGGTGATGGAAGTGTTTGCACGAAGTGAAGCTTGACTGAAAGATGTTGTGTTCCCGAAGCCAAAACATGTGTTGGTGCGCAGGCTCATCCCCCACAACTCGTGGAGGAAGAGATTCCTCTGATTAAAGCCTTTGCTCCGCGTTTAAAGCAAACAAACGAGCAGTGCCTCACCTTCCTGCTGGTTCAGCACAGCTGGGCAAACGCTGCCTAAAAATTATTCTGCAAATCATTTGCCTATCTCTAGGCAAGAAGGATTTTTTTTTATTTAAATATATTTACATTAATTAGTGTATTCCATATGGTTTCGGTGCTTGCGTTAGGCTCGTTTCCGTTTTGGCAGGACCAGCTGCCGCGGTTTTTTGGGGGGATACTGCATTGTAGAGCTGCACTGGTGTCTTCCGCAGGACGCACTCTTGATCCTGTGTTTTCTGAAGCAAACAGATTTCTGTCGATAAAAGTTGCCAGAGGTTTTCTCAATATGGGCATCTTGGGAAAGTCATCTCAGGGCACAAAGTCATTTGAATTTTCCAAAGCCTGTCCTCCTACTCAGGTAAAACCCCAGCTGGATTTGCCTAAATGATGGCTGTGGAGCCTGACTCAAATTTAAATTAAATTTAAATTGCTGCTTCATGCGATTAACAAAATCCTATGTTCAACTGTATTGCTCTCTTGTCAAATGACAAATACGCTTCCTTCTCGGTTGTTTTGTGGTTGTGTTTTGTGTTTTTTTTTCTTTTCTGAAGATTGGGAATATAATCCAGGGACGTTTCATCTGAACGTCCAGGATCTCCTCCTGGTCGCCCCGAGCCCAGGGACGCCTGGACGTGGCTGGGGAGCCTCTCTGCTTCGCGGGCTCTCTTTCTGGAGTCGTTTGGCTTCCTTTGGCGCTCGAGGCTTCGTCAGTGTGGTTTGCATGGGTGTGACTGACAGAAGATGTTGGTCTGAGATCTGCAGTCTTCCGGAGCGCTCTCTGCTCTCGAGGCCACAGATGTTGTCAGCTGCATTGGTTCTTCTCATCAACTTTATATCAACAAACAAGCTGCTGTAGGTTTTAATTTTGCTGTTGCTTCCTAGCCTTCAGCTTGGGCTGGTGCTCCTCATCGCTTCTTCCTGATTTTCCTCCTGCAGTTAACACGATAATTTTTTTTTTCCACCTGGTAAAGCTATAAAAATGATTTTGCAGTGTAAGCGCTTTTGCTGATTTTCTTGACTCACCTCTCATTTGAGGGGGGGAGAAAAAGCAGCGCTGGGGTGAAGAACCGGTGTGAACGCTCGCCACGCTGTGCCAGGCTGCTCTGGAAAAGGTGGAAATTCCCGGGAGTTCACCCCGGCCTGGACTGTGCCGTCTGTGCGGTCTTTCCTCCCGACAGCGCGGTTGGGTCTGTGTTACAAAATGCACCTTTCAGTGATGGAGAGAGGAACGCCATTCCCGGGGGATCGCTGCTGAGCTTCTGGCTGGTTGAGAGCTCTCGCCGTGTGCGCGTTGGTCCTCGCTGGCGAGGAAATTCCTACAAAATAGAAGAAGCCGACACGTAGAGACCAGGTAGAGTTGCACCTATCAGTTGGCTGGAAGAGAGCTGTTCTTAAGCGTAGGAAGAGCATTTGGGATGAAGCAGAAACCCACCTTGGGTTCCTCAGCCACAGGCGCTGGAGGAGGTGGCGAGCAGATTTGGCCCTGCAGGGTACGGCAGGCATTTCCCCCGCGTGCCAACAAAAACTCGGGCGGGCACACCTTGCAAACACAACACACTCATTTTCAGGAAAGCAAAGGGGGTGGTTTCTCCATGACCTTACCAATTCCCCGGTGCCAAGTGGAGGGGTTTTTTTCTTCTGCCTTACCAGTTCCCAGCAAGTGAGTAAGATGCCCCGAGCCTGCTTTTAAATGAGGAAATTCAGCATCATTTCTAAGCAGTGCTAATTCACAGGGCTTTCCTCGGGCAGGATCCGATAGGGAGTTTTTCCTTCCCGGCATTGCGATTTGCATATTTCAAGTTTCGTTTGTCTGGAAATGAGCTGGAAACGCACGGGTGCTAACGCTCCTGCTTCAGGTTCCACCTCATCGCTTTTGAAGCCCCGTGTTGCGTAAATGCGTCCCACCCGAGGGAGGTCCCGCAGCTTTCAGAAATGCTAAACTCAACGGGTAAAATCTGAATATTGTTCCGTCTGCATCAGATACGCGTTATCGCTTTCATGAGCAGCCACATCCTGATTTATGGCAACGCGCTGTTTATTTATCAACATTTACATTGTGG
This sequence comes from Tetrax tetrax, assembly GCA_009806455.1. Taxonomy (NCBI): domain Eukaryota; kingdom Metazoa; phylum Chordata; class Aves; order Otidiformes; family Otididae; genus Tetrax; species Tetrax tetrax. The sequence goes on from WHYT01017286.1 coordinate 339,241, forward strand.
ATTTTTAAATTATTCTAATAACATAAGGCCAACAAGTTGGTCATGATGTTGCTCCTTTAAAGTCTTCCTTTGAACTTAGGTATAAATCAACTCTCCTTTGATGTGAAATTGGAGATTTCATAACCGTGTGTTTACTTTTTGGTTTAAAAAATAAGCTGAAGGGAAAACAAAAAACCCCAAAAAACCAAATAGTACTTTGTATCTCATTAAAAAATAGTTTCTAGCGCATTAGAAAGTGTATTGTTTTAGGAAACAAGAACTAGGAAGAGGTGCAAAAGCATTTGATATTTTTAATGGCTGATAGCTGACTGCAACCATTCTGCTTTTCTTCAGGCACTGGAACGTGTCTGCAGCCTTTCTCCTTTCCTGCCGATTGGTGTGAAACGGGCTCATTTTTTTCTGTAAAGATTTAAATGTGCCTTCCCGTCATCCCTCATGTGAGCGCTTGAAAAGAGAAATCGATAGAAATTACGAAGTAACAAGGAGGGCTGCAGAGTTGTTTCTGTAAGTGATGTAACATCAGGCGAGCACAGATAAGCGGTCAGGTTACTGCTCCTGTCAGTTGCAGAATTTTAACTCTTTTGGCTTGCAGACTTCTTAAGAACCGGCAAAAGAAATGCTCCAGCACTCCAGAAACAGCAGGTTCTCCAAATGGAGTTTGGGGGAAAAAAAAAGACAGATGGAAGAAAAATTAGCTGAGAGTTACAAGGCGCTGGTGTGCCGGAGATCCACTTCCCTGCCTGTCCCGGGAATGAGCGGGGTCGGTGCCGACTGCTGTCGCGGGATGCCCGGGATCACGCCCTGTGAGCCTCGCGCTGCCTGCGCGCGGGGAAATCCTGACTCCCAGAGCTTTGTCTCCCTAAGGGCTGGGTGTCTGCGATGCGGGAACCGCGTATCCGTGTCAGGAAGGGAGACCTCAATATTCACAAATATTTCTTCTAGCTTCTCAAACACAGGCAATAAGATTAATCTCTTTTTTAAAAAAAAATCTGCAGTAGCACATGAGTGTTGCATCCATTTGCTTCGAGCGACAAGAGGTCCAGACAAAAGCGTTACACGTTTGCTGTTTGACCTGGTTGCCATATACACGCATGAGTAATTTCCCTCCTGCGTGTAAATAATTTCCGGCCGGACTCTCGTTCCTGCTCCGTCACACGGCCAGGTGAGTGTCAGCTCTTCCCAGATCCCGCTGCTGGGCGTCCAAATTATTCCCGGGAGAGGAGCTGTTGAAACGAATGGAGTTACACCGAAGTTTAATTGCGCTTCTGGAACTGAAGTCATTTATCCGGGTAATTAAACGGAGAAGGATTCAGCCCAGCTGCCTTTGCATGGAAATCAAAGGCAAAAGTAACCCTGGTCCTACAAATCCTTTTGTTCTGAGGATTTCTAGGAGTGGTGGAAGAGCGAGGGATGTAGTGTTTGCGTCAGAAGGGTGGGTCGCCGGGAACAGAGTTTATAAACATTTTTAGGCGCTGGAGATCTGCACCGAGATTCCTCCATCAAAGTGCGGGGTGGGACCCCGCTCTCCTGAGGTTCTCCGGGAGCCCCGCAGCGTCTTCGCAGCTCTTTTATCTCAAAATTGCCCTCAGCTCCTGCAAATGACTGAAACTTTTTTAAGCTGCCTCTTTGCATAAGGACTCTTGGCCTCAGGGAACCCCAGCTGGTATAAATCGACTTCAAAGGATTTCCATCAGCAGCAGATCCATCCTCCTGCTTTTATTCTCCCTGTCAAGCGCCAGGAACACCTCTGATGCCCTGCTCCGAAGGGGAACAGGAATAACTACAGGACTGGCTATTGCCGGAGCCGGCGTGGGGCTGGCGAGGCCCAGAAGTGTGTGCGTGTGCCTCTGCGTGGCTCTCCCTGACTTTCCTAGGAAAGGAAGGGAGTCGTTTCTTCTGTAAAGAGCCAGAAAGATGGGATTTTCCACGCTGAAGCACCGGGGAGATTTCCCACAGTGTGGCTGGATGCTGCGCTGGATTCCACCCCACGTCGCGTGCAGTGGCTTCAGAGCCAGCGTGCTCCGGCTTCTAAATCTGGCAAATCCCTTCGTAAATTAGGCCAAATTTTCTTCCTCTGAAAGCATTTGGTTAGGATGGGGTGAAGGACCAGCTGCCGAGTGACTGACGGGCGCTGCCAGACGCCTGGTGCCGATGCCACCGCGCGCCCGCGGAGGTCCCCGGGGGGCCAGCGCTCAGCCCTGCGCTGCGGCTGGAGAAGTAAAAGCGGACAGCGCAGAAAGAAGAGAAAACGTGAGCAGCGAGGGTAAGGCGTGGGCGGGCGAGAGGGGAACCATGAGGGAACTTTCCCAACGGTAATCAAGGAAATTACCGCCCGCACGCACGACTGGAAAGCTGGGAAGAAACTGTCTCTACCAGAGGGGACACGAAAAAGGGTCACTGTTGGTAATCAAAGAGTGATTCAGTTTCTGGGAGACTTAATTTGGTTCAGATGACTTCTGCAGTTACTTCGGAGCGTGCAAAACAGGAAAACTCCACACGATGCGGTGGCTTTTTCTCACACAGCCCTCCAGATGGTTTCAGGCCCCCGTGACTTGCTGGGAAGGTCAGCCGTCCCACCATGTGTGTTTGGTTATTAAAACTTTCAGCTGAGGCTTCGTCTCTCTGACGTTATCGTCTCTTTTCATCAGTGGAATGTGTTAATTGCACGGTCCTGTGATCGGAGTTTGGGCTAGAGAGAAGGCAGCCCCAAGCCCTTTTCCTGATTTTACTTCTTTTTAAGGAAAACCCCTCTCGAGTCAGGGTGGACATCCCCTCCCGCGCACATCCTCATGCGCGCGCGCACATGTGTGTTCTTACGTGTGCCTCTGCTCCCATCTGTGCAGCGAGGTTATCGGTGCTTATTTCCTTTGTGAAAGGCACCGAGATGATTATTAATTATGAAAATAACAGCATGCATCCACGTGTTGCTGATAGGCATCATCGTAATTGCCGAGCTGAGGACCACGCGGCGCTCGCGGGCGAGCTCTTTAAAGCAGACATCGCTTCTGTTTGCTTCATGGCAGAGCAGTTGGTATTTTCTCATCGCTAGCCTGCAATCTGTTTGTTTTACCCTTTGCTGTCAAATTGATTTCACAAAGATGGGATGGCTGCGGAGCTTTGCGAATGGCATCGGTCATCGATCCGTGCGGAGAGGCAGCGGCGCGCTTTCTCCCTGCGGGTGCCGCAGGCAAATGGCAAAGCCGGTCAGAGGGAGCGGTGTTGCTCCGGAGCATCCTGACATCAAGGGAAGCTCGGGGAAAAAATCCCAACCCTTCACGAGTAGTGAAGGTGTGGCACCCCATCAGCGTGCCTCGGTCCGTGCTGGGCTGCGGGGTTTGTAAAAGGGGGTGATGGTGGTGTTAAGTAAATCCTGCTCGGGTGCCAGCGTCGTTCAGATGGGAAATTGCAATAAAATCTGCAAAGCTCTGGGTTTCTTGGCTGGGTTGGGCACCCGCCGTCCTTTCAGCAGCGCTGTGGTGCCGCTGCCTGCGTTTATAAAAGGTTGCTCGGTTGAAAATCTAGAGAAGGGAGCAAGGCTAAGGCTGTCGGAGGAGATGAAGGGGATGGATTTCTGGTTAGAGATCAGATAGGAGAATCCCAAGGTCTTTGATCTGTGCCCGTCTCTGCTGCGGGTGGCTGGGGTGACCTTGTGGAGGCCGTTTAGTTGCTCTGTGCTTCTGTGGAAAGGCAGCAGCTACCCTTTGTACTTTATGAAGCCCCTTGTGAGGTAAAGGCTTTCTTTTTTTTCCAAATGTTTGTCCGCCGCTTGGGATTATTTGGCTGAAAGGCGTGATTGTATAGAAAACTCGACTGATTCAACGTCACTTCAAAGTTTTTTTTTTTTGTGTAATCATCTGATTACGGTGTTTTCCTTGTAAAGATAAAGGCCTCGATCCGCAGAAATGTTTCGGCACATGTTTCACTGTGAGTCTGTGGGAGCGCTGACGTGTCGGCGGCTGGCGCTTGTGACCGGCGAAAATACGTCCCTGTGAGGAATGAGCGGGTCAGGCTCTCCTCTCCTCCCACGGGCTTGCTCTCCCTTGCTTTTCATTCTTCCTGCTGCTCGTTCTCCGTCACTAAGGTTTCTTCTAGGAGTTTTAAAAAGGCTTTTGTCCCTCTTGGTTGGCGTGAAGTTGAGCGGAGACGCCATAAGCCAGAGCCTGTGCCTGTGACCCAGCGTTTTGGGATGCTCCCTCAGGGGCCGGCGTCCTTCGCACCCTGCTCCTGCCCGTATCCCGTCAGGCAGTGTTTAAAGTGGTTGAGTAACCCAGAAAGTGAGGCGTTGCTGTGCGATATTCACGCTGCCAGGACAAGGCTGGTTGCTGCAAGAGATTGTGGTGGAGGAGTCCGAGCGGGTAGCACCCCCTCTTTGCCCTGCACCGTGGTGAAAGGGAGGTGGCATCGGCTTCCCACCTCTGACAATCGTGAATTTAAGGCGAGAAGAAGCTGGCTTCACAGCTTCTCCTGCTCTGTGTGGTTCTTTGGGCCCGAAGGCTGAGCGAGATCCCGTCTGGTGGGTGCTAGGCCGCGGCTGGGCCGTGCCAGGCCAGCGAGGCGCCATTTTCCCGGTGCCCGGTGCTGCGCGTGGGCCTAAACCAAAACCCTTTTAGCCCAGAGATTGCAGTTTTATTTTGGGAATCCTGGCCGCGTGTTGCAGCTAGCAATGGCCAAGGACGTCCTAGCGCATCGTCACACGGGCAGTGATTCCTTGCTGTGAGCTGTGTCACATACACAGCACAATGTGCTTTGCTTTTTGGTGCTAAAGAGCTACAGCTTCCTAATAAAGCAATTGCATCTCAGTTTGAAATAGAAACGGAAGGAATGAGTAAATTTTGAAATTGGGATTGTGAATATATTCTTGTAAGAAAGAATTTATTAATTGCAGACTGGCATTACAGATTTAAGGTTATGATTCATTTATGCCTTTTAGCTGGAAAATATTTCCAGTTTGCAAAGGTACATTTTTATCTGCATTGCTACATTGACCTTTACCGTGTAGGAGAAAAAAAAAATTGGGATCACACTGAAAATGTGAAAAATTCTGCTTTTAAAAATCCATACGTGAATAGTTGCTTTGAAAATCCTCGGTCTCTGCAACGAGGAGGATTAAAACAAAGCAGAAATGGAGAAGAGACTACTGTCTACTTTTGACTTGTTTAAATATGCAGGGACCTTCCTCCATTTTAATCTTCCCTGTAAAAAGATGGCTGTGTTACTAAAGCTGGCAGCCCCTCCGAAACCCGCATCGTTTTTTTTGTGGTAGGTTCAGCTGAGCAAGGCTGATGCGGAGCGGGGACCCCCTTCAGCCAGGACGATTCATAATTCATAAGTGCTTCCAGCCATCCGGCTGAACGCGCTGGGATTAGTTCGCGTTTCTTCGTGCAATCCCTGATTTCATTATTCTCTCCTGCGAGCAAATACACCCACGTTCAGCCCTCTGCGAAGATGCTGTGCCAAGCTTGGCTTTGTCTGGGATTAGCGACTGCCGGGCTTTGGGGGATCTCTGCCTTCGATGAACGCTGATTTTTTAATTATTTTTTTTAAAATTGACGGGGGAAGGGGGGTGTCCGTGTGCCCGAGGAGCTCTCCTGCCTGACCAGTGATTTCTCCGTGAGGATTTGTGGACGGTGTCGTGGACTTTTCCAAAATGCCTGAGGCAAACTATCTCTTATCTGTATCTTGGGGTTATATTAAGGTGGGTTTAAATCCTGGAGGCTTATAAATGAGTGGGGTTTTGTGCTGTGTTGCTTGGATAAAACCTCTGAAAGGAAAATGTGCTTTTAAAATGGTTATTTGCGTGTGCTGTATGGCAAGAGATAAACATATGTGTGTACTGTGCATGCGGCGTACATGCATGGAAATTTTTTTTTTCTCCTTTGAGAATTCACTGTTGCAGGATAAAATGATGCGGCAATGAAAATGTGCGATTAGAAAATCAGGATAATCATAGCGTGTATATCTGGGTGGACAAATACAGGAATCCTACATTTTACTGGGATGATCTAAGCAGATCTTCAGATTTATGGCATATCTCTCCTCTTTCCTGTTCCGGACATATGCAATTGTCTTTTACTTGCATAATTCAAAATGGAGCAAACTGAGAAAATTCAGAACAAAAGAAGGTTATGGGATGTGGAATTTAAAACCAATACAAGAATTTGGTCGTTCAGGGAGATCACCTGAAACGTTATCTTCTCGTTTCTTCCAGTAAAAACTAATAGGCATCTTTGGAGGAAATTAATTTTGTTTAGTGTACTGAAAAGAAATAGCTAGTCATGATGATGCTGAGCAGTATCTAAATGAAACCGTATGTTGCTGACTCCGTTCCAAATACCTCCAGAATTTTGCTTTTAACATCTCGTTTGTGGACTCGCTTGTGACAAAAGCTGTGTTAGTTTGGAAAAGCAGTTAGAAAAATGCCATCTTTGTCTCTGTGCTCTTCCCCTCCCAGTTCAAGAGGATGCTGAACCGGGAGCTGACACACCTCTCCGAGATGAGCCGCTCCGGCAACCAGGTGTCTGAGTACATTTCCAACACTTTCCTGGGTAAGGCGTTGCATCCCAAGCTTTCGGGTGACTCAAAGATCATGATTAAGGGCAGCCTCATACCCACCAGTCGATACGTGTGCCCTGTTCTCCTTCGGGGCAGAGCGTTATTTAACTGCTTTGATTTTTTACCTTCAAAATAATAACACAGTGTTTGAGTAAGTCTATCCACAAAAGCATTCCCTCTGCAAATCAAAAAAGATTTTTCTGTTCGGATTGAACTAAGCTATTGGTAGCTGTGTTATGGAATATTTGATTTTCGCGTTGACCTTACGGAAAGGACAAGGTCACACAAGCCCAGCTGCATGCTCTTGTTTTTGCAACTGCTGCCTCATACAGCTGCATCTTCCCCTTTGAGAGACAGGGGTCAGACAAGTAGGTTGAGCTCAGACATTTTATATATTATATATTTGCTCATTTTGCACTGGAAGTCAGAAAAAAGAGTACAGAGAATATTTTGCATGTCATTAGTTTTGCGGGAGCTCATAACACTACCGACACAAGTTAATCCTCTCTGTTTACACAGTCCACTTGCTGTGAAAAATAGAATTTTCAGTGTTTTCAAGCAGCTTTAGAATTTGTGCCTATTTGCATACAAAACGAAGCTTAGCACGGGACCCTCGTACCCACATCTCCAAGTCCAACAGCTTCATGTGCTGAGTGTACGTGGGATGCCGGAGCTCGTGGGGGCCTCGTGCCCTGCGGTGAAGATGGCCCAGAACACGTTCGCTGTGAGACACACAATTATTTCCATTAAGGGATTTTAAAGTGATTTCAGTGGCCAGTTGGAACTGGAGCTACTGCCTGTGTTTAGGACGCAGCACGTCGTTAATAATCCATGTAAGTCTGTCGCTGCTTTGTAGAAATCCATTGGCCCTGGTCTTGTTCATCCCTATTCTGCCACTTCTCCCACGTTGTGTAGCGGTGACGTCCTCGCCGTTTTGTGGCAGTTTGGGGGCCGCTCAGCCACTTAGGGCCACGTCGATGCCGAGTGGTGCAGGCTCTCCAGATTGGGCCAGATTGCAACTTGACTGCTCCTATTAAGAAGAAATGAGTAAAGCTTTTAAAAGGATCTTAGAGGTTTTTTTTGGAAGTGATGCTGTTAGATTTTTATGGATGACTTTTTTCCCCCACTAAAATTTGGTTTAAAATTAAATGAACGCATGAAATACCAGGAGTCTACAGCTGAGGAAGCTGAACAAACAAAAAACCAGAAATACATGGACAGGACATTCATTTATCTCCAAACAGCATTCGCTAGATGAGGATAACTTAGAGATATTAAAGCCAGATGACGTGACTTCGTTCAGCCTTTATTAAATGAGCCGAGGACGGCACCAAGAAGCGATGTCCTCTGCAGAGGGGCCAGGCCTGCAGTCCCCGTTTGGTCCGCGAGAGTGAGGACGCCAGCGTTAGATCCATACCAAGGACAAAATGGAGACCAGTGGTTTTATCCTCAGCCACATCACGTAAACGGGGAGGTTTGTGATGGCCTCTCAGCACATGCCCTTTCCTAAGAGGCAAGGAGTGTTGCTGCTGCCACCACCGTGGGGCCACGATTTAACAAATTAGAGATTTCTGTTCAAGAATGCCCATTTTATGCTCCCTTAGTGTTAGTCATTGCCAAGGAGATTACAGAGAGGAAAGTCCTTCTGTTGTTCAGCAGAAACCCACAAGGGAGAGACCCATTGATGTCAGCTTGGCTGTTGCTGTGAATAACGGCTTCCTTCTTCATTGTGGTGCAGCAGGCACACTGGTGCCTCTTATTTCAGAGATTTTTAATTAAGCCAAGGCGAAAGTAACTAATGCCTAGCTGCCTGGTCCCTCCAGAGGTCCTCAGAGATGCGAAGGTGCAAAGAGATTGTAGCAGCCTTTTCTAAAAGTTCATGAAAAAAAATATTAGCGTGAAGGTAATGAGCCACTGTATCCCCATTTCAATGCAGCAAATAAATCAGCTGTAAAGGCAGTAGGTAGCCTGTGTGGATAGATTTATTCATCAAACACATCTCCACAGCCACGTTTGGTGCCCCCTTAACGTGCGCAAATATTGTTAATATCTCCAAGCGGGGCAATAGAAACACGGCCTGCGCGCCGGGTGTTATTCTGTACGTGTTTGTAAGGGCAAACCTTTAATAAATCAGTGACACCAGTTTGTTACTGGATTGGTGTTTTAAGAGCAGGGGGTATGGAGATGGGTTTGGCCCCAAGACGTATCAATACAGTGAATGTGAACATAGATGCTTGTGTATTGAGGAAAAAAGTATTATTTGAATATACCTATTATTGTCCCGAAAATAGCTAATGAAAATTAATTGGAGCTATCCAAAAGCAGAACTTGGTGCCCTTCAGGCATGGAGAGCTGGACGTGTGCTGTGTCCCCAAGCAATGCAGCTTGAAAACAGCCACGATGAAAGCAGCCCGGCGCTGCGCGTCCCAGCAGGGCTCAGCCTTCCACAGGGCAAGCAGAGGTGCTGTGGCTGGCCGGGCTTTGATTTTGGTTCAGTTCTGTCCCAAAATGAGAGATGGCCCCCAGCAGAAACACCGGGGTTCAAACTGGTGTGCAGAGCCACTTAATCAGCAAAGCAAAGGGTTAATTGTGGGTGGTGTGATGGGCGCTCGCACTGCAAACGGTGTTGACTCGTTTCGCCTTTATTTATTGCAGACAAGCAGAATGATGTGGAGATTCCTTCTCCCACCCAGAAAGACAGAGAGAAGAAGAAAAAACAGCAGCTCATGACGCAGATCAGCGGAGTGAAAAAATTGATGCATAGTTCGAGCTTAAATAACACCAGCATTTCACGATTCGGTGTGAAGACAGAAAAGGAAGACCATCTGGCCAAGGTAGGACAGATTCTTGCAGTTCTGGGAGAGTCTGTTGTCTGGAAGCCAGCGATGGGCTGCCCCCCAGGTTGTAAAACTGGAATCGGTGTCCCTGAAGTGGTGTGGCCGTTACCAGTGCTGTAATTAATGGTACCAGGCCCTAAGAGCATATTCCGTGTTCATAAGTTCCTTGAAAATATCCCTAAAATTATAAAAAAAAAAAACGTGATGAAGGCTGAGGAGAGCAATTATCAAACACAGGAGTGTATAACGAGGCTGTGTGCAGCAAACTGGCTCCAGGGCATTTCTTCTTGGTGCCTGGAAGCACACATCACAGATAGTTCTCCTGCCACCCAGAGAAACGTCGTCTCCTTGCACAAGTGCTGTGGCATCAGCCCTGCGCGGCTACTCTGCCTCCCTGTCCTTTGTGAAGTACACCTGCTCAGGTGCTCACTTAATTGCCGTAATGAAGTTTGAATTCACATCTTTTTATACTTTTGGAAGGTGCAAGAGACGTGGTGCGAGTGATAAATGCAGAGTCGTCTTGAAACGCGGTGTAACCCTTCTCTTTTTGTCCTTTCAAAAGGAACTGGAAGACCTGAATAAGTGGGGTCTCAACATATTTAACGTCGCAAGGTATTCCCACAACAGGCCGCTCACCTGCATTATGTACGCCATATTTCAGGTTGGTGGTTTTTTCTCAAATTTGCTCTTCTTTGACAAAACTATTTTCGTTTCCAGTTGCTTTCTGCTTTGTTGCCTTCTCTGGTATGCCATCCTGATTTGATACATGCCTGTACGCTTGCACCATTTATTATTCAGGAGCGAGATCTACTAAAAACATTCAAGATCTCATCAGACACTTTTGTGACGTACATGATGACGCTAGAAGACCACTACCATTCGGACGTCGCTTACCACAACAGCCTCCACGCCGCCGACGTGGCCCAGTCCACGCACGTCCTGCTCTCTACCCCCGCGCTGGATGTGAGTTTCCGAATTTGAGCTCGGCACTTTGCGTTGGGCGGGTGTCGTGCTCAAAGGTGGGATGGGGGCTTAAAAGCACCACGTTGCCTTGCGCTGTGCTGCTTGTAGACCTTTCTGCTGAGTAAATGTCTTGGCCCCAGCAAAATAATTTAAAATGCACAACTGGTTTTCTAAAGCAGCCTCCCAAACTGTTGAGAGATAAAAAAATAAAGAGCTTTTCTGACAAATTCCTTTTTTTTTCCCTTCCTAGGCCGTCTTCACTGATTTGGAAATCCTTGCGGCAATTTTTGCAGCTGCCATTCATGATGTGGATCACCCCGGGGTCTCCAATCAATTTCTTATTAATACCAGTGAGTTTTATAATAACTATCTGCAAACCTGGAAACGGATGGAAATGCGTTTTCCAGAGCAGCGAGTCACACCCTGTGACTTCCAGACTGCATTGCTTTCTCAAAATACTGTGTGGTAAACGAGTTAGACGTTTTGAAATAAAGCAGTAATTAAAATGAAATTCATAACAAAGGAAGTTATTGTAGTGCAATTTGCAAAGCGCCCTTGAATCTCGTGAACGTTACTGCTTGCTAACGCACAATGATCCTTCCAATCCTGAGTGCAAATTTTGTCATTAATATAACATAAATAACACTATTGCTATTGACAACGGTAAAGCTAAATGTTGTGGTTCACGTTGTGTTCCGCGACAGGCGAAGCGTGTGTCTTGATTCCAAAACATGAGTATTGTTCTTTTTTGGAAAGTGTGCTTGGAGGATTCACGCTTTCTGTTGTTGGTGATTCCGAAGCCCTAAGTAAGTCAGCTGGGTACTATTTTGTTCGTTAGAACCCAGCAAAGGGCTGTGTGTGTTACATACAGCTGTGCTCGGGAAGGAAAACTGCACACTCTTGGCATGCATGAAGAAAAAAAAAATAAAATTTTTCCCGATTTATTGCGCGTAGACAAAGATTTCAGTAGCCAGGAGAAGCGTTTGCTGTTTGAAGTCACACATTTCACCTGTTTGTCTTGCTTCTCTAGATTCTGAACTAGCCCTGATGTACAACGACGAGTCTGTCTTGGAGAACCACCATCTCGCTGTGGGTTTCAAGCTGCTTCAGGAGGAGCACTGCGACATCTTCCAGAACCTGACCAAGAAACAGCGTCAGACGCTCAGGAAGATGGTGATCGACATGGTATGAGCTGTGCCCACCCCGCTCCTCTTTCCTCTGAAAGAAAAACCTGGCTTCTTTGCATGTTTGCCCGTACTGAGGTCCTGTTTTCACTTCTGCCAAGGTATTGGCCACAGATATGTCCAAGCATATGAGTCTGTTAGCTGATCTGAAGACGATGGTGGAGACTAAGAAGGTGACCAGTTCAGGAGTTCTCCTCCTGGACAACTACACAGACAGAATACAGGTACGTCAGCCGGTTCCCTGGATTTTGGGTATTTTGTTCAGGATTGAAGAAACCACACTCCCCTTTTTACTGTGGCATTTAAATGGACCGCACATAGAAGCTACTGACCTAAATTTTCAGCAATCTTTTTCTTCTGTTCTGCACCCCGAAGAGGTACAGGGTACATCACCTTTTAGGTGAAAGGGATTTTGGTTTTGGAACTGTAAGTGTGCACGCTCTTCTGAAGCTGCTCTGTAAGGCTGAGGTTTTGAGGGCTCCTGAATTTCCTTGCTGCTTTCCCCTGCTTGTTTCTCCTGTCAAAAAAGTAGCATTGTGAGATTGCAAGAATTTCATTTGTCACTCCATACCTAAAGCAACTCTCGCACTGAGCTGAAATGGGTGATGTACAGTCTGTCCCCTCTAGGATCTAATCCTTGATTCGCACAAGGGACAAGGCAGAGCTGGAGCAGGGTTACGGAGTTAGCGGGACAAGATAACGTCCTGATCCTCTCTCCACTTTGGTGGCCAGCTTCTTAAGAGCAGACTCACGGGAAAACTCTCCTTGCGTTTTTATTTAAGACTGCTGATGTCAAAACAGGTCACTCCTTTGCTGTCTAAATCCTTGCGGCCACAGTTAGTCAGGCACATTTTTGGTGTGCGTGGAAGGGATGTTACTCATGTAATGAAGCGGGAGCGTTTAACCATCTGAGAGCCTGGAAATGGCTTGTGGATGGTGGGAAGCACCTGCGTTCAGAAACGAACCTGTGCGATGTAACGAACGTTGCACCCCGTGTAAGAATCCAGTCGTCTGAAAATCGCACGGCGATTTTTGAGGCGGACCGTAGCAGCTCTCTGGGGGGATGTTACCATGTTAATGTTTTTATAGGCTGTTGCATAATCGAAGAGTCTTGTGGTTAAATGTTCTGAATTAAGCAAGCAGATACAGCTTGAACCCGGCCTCTTTTTCCGTTTGATTTTATGAGTTTTCTGATTAATGTAATTGCAGGTTCTGCGAAATATGGTACATTGCGCGGACTTGAGTAACCCCACAAAGTCTCTGGAGCTGTACCGGCAGTGGACGGACAGGATCATGGAGGAGTTCTTCCAGCAGGGAGACAAAGAGCGAGAAAGGGGGATGGAAATCAGTCCGATGTGCGACAAACACACAGCGTCAGTGGAAAAGTCACAGGTAATTGGCCATGAGCTGCACTGCTGTACAATACAAGCCTCAGCTTGTGTTTTTAAAGTGGAGACAAAATTCATCTGCTTTCTCTAGCACGGTTAGGCAAACAGCCAGCTGTTCAGAGGGCTGGTTCTGATTGACCCTGACACCCAGCTGTGCCCGAAGCTCGCACAGACTGGCCAGGCTGTTCCAGCTCCTTTATGTACCCCTCCGCGTCTCCTCACTTCCAAAGGCGAGTTCCTCTTGCCCTGTTTGTGTCCTGGATTCCAGAGTTGGTTTCCCAGGTTTGAAAAGTGCAGTTCCCATTTCCCCTTCCTCCTGCCAGCCCTCTCCTGCCTTCACACCCTCCGAAACGAGCACCTCCGAAACCTGCTGACATCGTACCCCGTGTTAGACGCTTCTAGCAACGCCAGCCCCGATGCCGTGCAGGGTTAGGAGCATCTCCCAGTTGAGATCCGCTTCAGGGCACTGGAAAAGTCTGGATGCCGGTCGCAGAGCAGTTCTGCAGCGCACGATCTGGCCGGTTCAGTTTGAGGTCTGATGGAACCGCCGCGTGCCGGGTGAAATCAAAGAAAGGTTTATTTCTGTCGATACAAACCTTAAAAGGAGCTGGATGTGTCTTGGTTTTTGAGATCAACTGCCTCATCCCTCGGTCTGATTCATAGATTAAACGGTTTCGAGGTCAGATTTTGTTCTGACCTGAGTAGCACAGGCCGTAAAATTTCACCCGGTTAGTCTGTAACGAAGCCGATAATTTTTGTTTGCCTAAACATCTTCCAGTCTTTATATAATGGTGTCTTGGTTGTTGTTTTTAAATGACTCGAGCAAGTCATCATCAAGGTTTTTCAGCTTGAATAAGTACCAAAATTCATGATAATTATTTCCAAATGTCCTCTAGGGCTAAGCCAAGTGGTTTCAAAATTATTCACTCAACCGCGTGGTGATTTTGTTGGAAAAATCTGTCTTATTTGTTAACCTAACAAGAAATGAATCTTTCAGCTGGGCTTGGCTAGAAAATGCCCATGTGCTCTGCATGTGAGCTCCAATTAATTTTTTTGTTTCACAAATGGTTTCAAAATGGCATTTTTGCTCTGCAAAAAGAACAGGAATTGCACGAAATGGCTACCGTTGGAATCCCAACTGGCGGCAAAGGAGACAGGGAGGTGGCACGTCCGTTCTGGAGAGAAACAAGGAATTCGTTGGAAAATAGGACGCAAGAATTTCAAAGCTCTAGGTGTTACCTCCGTGCATCAAAATATTTTAAGATCAGGCCATCTGGCCAGCTATTCCATGATTTGGGATGTTTAAAGAACCGATGGCCTGGTTACGCTGTGACTGATCTCAAGCCGTTGGGGACCTTGAGCATTTTGGGTGGCGGTGAAGCCATCGCCTAACCGTGCAAAAATTTTTTGGGTTTTATTTTTTTTTTCCCCATCCAGAACATGTGCTGCAGGAAATTTTCATCACCTTTTTGTTTAAGCTGCCTCCACAGTCCGTTACAATTGAATGTTAATGGTTCTATTGACATCCTGTTGTGTCTGAAGGAGGCATGTGTGATTTCCAAAGCAAACATCTGCACGTTGAGCCTGGCCCCTCTGAGAGCCATTTTCCTGCTGCACAGAAACCTTGTCCAGCGGAGAGAGGAGAGAAGTGACACGCTCTGCCAAGACGGAAGAATTTCAATCCTCTTTATGGCCATTCAGGTTTCTCCATCCTGGACGTACGTCCTCTTAGTCAGACAATTGAAAAACAATTTCGCTCGCAGCTTACGCGCCAACGGGCGGAAGGGCTGACGGGCTCGGCCGCAGCCCTCGCCGTTTCCACCGCTGGCACGTCACTCCGTGGGAGTCGGGCGGCAGCGGTCCGTCCGCCTTCGCGCGGGAGGAGTGCTCCTTGGGATGAGCTGCCCTGCCTTCTGCGCTCCTTCCGAAACAAACGGAAAGGGAAGGGAAGCTCTACCGGGGCTCCGCAGAGGAGCGCGGCAGCTGCTTTGGCAGAGTAGAGGACAAATGCTGAAACGTTTAAAGATGCAGCAGCACAAAACAGTTTGGAATAGGTACGAACTACACGCTGTGGTAAAATAAACCCCAAGGGCAAACTTCAGTCCGAAAAAGCAGTGGTGTTCGGCGCCAGGGCTCGCCCTGGGAGCGCCGGCGTTTTCGCAACCGCCAGCCACGGCAGGACCCTGGGGTGACGGGCGATGGTCTAAACCGTCTCTGTGCCCTGACAGCTGGTGAGAGGCATCCCTGGGTGGGATGTGCTGTCCTCAGAGCCGTGGCTCTACCCCAGCTTCCGCAGGACAGGGACCGAGCCGCCGTCGGGAGCAGGGATGTTTAAAATCACGTTTCCAGGCGGCTCCTGCTTTTAGTTAAGCTTTCATCCACGGTTGGGTTTTGGACAAGACAGCAAGCCAGTCCAACGTTGTAAGTGCAGCTTTGGGTATCAGGTGGTTGTGTCTGCAATGAGACTGCGCTGGTTTGGGGACGTGCTCTGGGACGGGTATTTTGCTTGTAAAAATCATGTATTAACAGAAATTGAGCTTTTTTTGACACCCATCTGCTGCTGGCCGTTCCCTGCCCCTAAGCCCGCGTGTTCCTGTCTTTCTCAGGTGGGATTCATCGACTACATCGTCCATCCGCTCTGGGAGACGTGGGCTGACCTGGTGCAGCCCGACGCCCAGGACATCCTGGACACGCTGGAGGACAACAGGAACTGGTACCAGAGCATGATACCTCAGAGCCCCTCTCCCCCGCTGGAGGAGCGGGGCAGGGACTGTCAGAGCCTGATGGAGAAGTTCCAGTTCGAACTGACGCTGGAGGAGGAGGATTCGGACGGGCCGGAGAAGGACGGCGAGAGCGGCGGCTACTTCAGCAATACAAAGACACTCTGCGTGGCCGACCCGGGGGAGGAGGAGTCGCAGAGGGAGGCGAACATAGAAATTGTGACAGAGGACACGTCTCCTGTGGACACATAATGTCCCCGACCCGTGTGAGTGGATTTTAAACACTTAACGAGCATGCAGGCAGTCTGACGGACTGGCTGCAGCCTGGGTCTGAGGCCTGTGTCTGACACTGGCTGACAGATCTCCCCAGCTACTTGAGATTGGAGTCAGGGTTAAAGGTGGTGTAGTGAACGATTGCTCAGGAAATGAACGGGTGACGTGCGTTGCGGTTTCAGCCTTGTCAGCTGAGAGCATCCTCTTGTCCTGGAGCTGGCTTGGGTCGTGACTGAAGAGTACATGACACACAACTGAGAGATTTTATACTGTTAGTTTTGGAGTTTATACCAGTTAGACTGATAGAAACTACTGATTAATAACTCTCCATAGAAATCCTGTCCACCTGACCACCTGTCTGCAGACCTGTGTGCCTTCTTTGTAAACACTTTCATGTCTTTTCCAGAGTCTCTTAATTAAACACGCGGAGTTTAGTATAAAAAGTGACACAAGGTGTTTCAAAATTGACCGATCCTTTTTTGATTCTTCCTGTTACAAGAAGCAGTCTTCCTTTTTTTCATGGGCAATACCTGTCGCTGTATGGCGGTCCATCGCTTTTACAGGCTGACCGGGAGGGAAACCCTCTGTTTTGCGTTCCCGCGCCTTCGATCGCCTCCGTAACACCCCCGGCGATCCGTTTAGAGTCACTTCACGGCGCCGTGCACCGTCTCCCTTCGCTTGCTCGGAGTAGCAGTGATTTTTTCCCTCAGTGGGGTTTCGTTTTGCTCGTGCGCAGGGCAGAGGGTGGTTTGTTTCCCCGCGTAAGCAAGCGCGCTGAGGCAGCGCGTGCCGCGCGTTCCCCCTCGGCAGCTCCTCGGCTCGCTGGAAGTTGCACGCTCGGGTGTTTGTGTTTCTCCCGCCTGTCGTTCCCGTTTCCTAGGTTTAGGCCCACCGTCCTCCTCCTGCACTGCCTTGAGCTCTAACACCTCCATTACTGTTTATAACAGTGTATTTATTACGTAATGTACATACTGTAATGTTTTGTAAGTTATTAATTTATATGAATTAACATTGCCTGTCGGCGGCGATGTTAATTGTGTAGAAAACTCGGAATAAGAGTTGCCTTTTTTTCTCGTAACCTTTTGTATTGCATAAAATACAAGAACCTGAACATAGCTGAAGAGACAGACGCAACCCAGGAAGGGCATTCGGGTGGCAGCCGCCCGCGGGGGCTTCGCCTTCACGGCGAGGTTGGGGAGCGGACCCCGGGGCAGCGGGCGAGCTGTGGGAAGTGCTGAAAACCCAGAGGGGAAGCAGGGGGGGAACTGCAGAAAAACAAAAAAGCGACCCCCGCCAACGGGCCGGCTTTTCAATGTCACGTTCCAATTTCTGAACAACCCAATGTGAATTTTTATGAGACAAATGTGAACTGATGTAATAATTGTGCTGTGAAACTTCTTCTGACAAAGCTTGTCCGGCATCGTGAGCGGTGTCAATCTCGGTTTGTAAAATATAGTTTCAAGCTTTTGGTCCAACTTGTGACTAACTAGTTAATGAAAATAGCACAGCTGTGCATGATCCATGGGTTTGTATGTCTGTTGAACACTGCATTGTTCCAGGTGGTTATTTTATTGTTTCCCAAAGTTTCACACAATGTATGTTATAGTATTATATATTGTGTTCAGATGCATTCTTAAGAGATTTTTATATGAAGTGAATAAATGAGAGCATGACCCTGCCTGCGGCTCTT
The DNA here is from genome assembly GCA_009806455.1 of Tetrax tetrax. Taxonomy (NCBI): domain Eukaryota; kingdom Metazoa; phylum Chordata; class Aves; order Otidiformes; family Otididae; genus Tetrax; species Tetrax tetrax. The sequence continues at coordinate 356,848 of WHYT01017286.1, forward strand.
GGTGCTGCTTTTTTCCCCAGATCAACGCGGGTGGCACCCGGGGCGAAGGCGGCCGCGCTCGCTCTGCTCGGCTGGGACCCCGCTGGCAGCTGCAGCGCGGTAAAACTTGACCCTCCCGCGGCCCAGACCCGGGGGACGGGCAGAGCCCTTGTCTCCCGCGCGGGAAGAGGCGGCTTTCTGCGGGCGGAGGGCACGGCCGCCCTCTCCATCGCGCCGGCTCCGAGCCCTTCGCCTTCCTGCGCGGCAGCCAGCGGCGCAGCAGGGCCGGTGGCAGCGGCGACAGGAAGGCGACGCAGACAGGAAGGCGATGGCCGCAGCCGGCAGCGTGGCCTTCGCCTGGCGCGGGGCGGCACCGGGGCCTGGCTCGCGGGCTGCTTTCATGTCCTGGCCTGACCCAAAACAACTGATTTTTCCAGTAAAAAAAAAAAAACCAAAAAACCCATCCAGCTGGCAGGATGGAGGGGCAAGGGGATGGCAGGGACCCCCGCAGCACCGGGGACTCTGCGGGCCGCCCTCGGCGAGGGCGATGCCGGCGGTGTCCAGATGAGATCCTTTCCGCTTTCTCCGAAACGAAGCCACGCGACAGCGCCGATCCCCGAGCCGCGTGCCTGCCTCCTCCCAGCGCAGCATGGGAGCGGCGGTGACCACCCCGCCGTCACGCAAACACCTCCGCTGTGGCTGGGAGGGGGCTCCCACCCCCCTCACCCCGGCCTTGGCGGCCGGCATCAGCCAAGCAGCCGCGACGCCACCCGGGGCTTCTCCCAGCGCCTCGCCGGGGTTATAACCACCGGTCCAAGCTTCTTGGCGATGCCGATACCGATTTTCTCTTTTTTCCGGTGAATCCAGCCCTAGCTGTCGTTCACGAGCGCCTTTGCTGCATCTGACTCTGCCCGGCGCTGCGCTCGCAGCTCCCAGCGCCGTGCGGAGATGGGAAAGGGGTGATGGGGCTGGAAAAACATCTGCGGTGCTGGCTGGGGACGGACGGCGGGCAGAGCGCTGAAGCTGCGGGTGAGCCCCGCGGCCGCCCGGCGTTTCAGGGGGGAGGCGGCGTGGACTGGCCCCCTCCCCGCCACCGGCCTTCGCTTGCTCGCTTGCCTTTCCAGTGACCTAGTTCTGCCAGGCGGCGGCTTCGGCGCGCGAACGCGGCGGCGTTGCTCCGGCGCGGAAAGAGCAGCTGCCTTTCGCCTCTCCTCAGCAACAGCAGAGAAAACGCGCCGATGGCAGCCGCCTTGCAAAACTAACCCCAGTCCCTCCTGTTCGCCCTCCATTTTCGGGGCGGGAAATCCCAGTTTGGGTGCGGGGTGGCTCGCTGGTTTGATTTTCTGCTTTTCCTCGGGGGACGGGGATGCTTTACCGTCCCCGCGTCCAGAATGCCTGCTGGCCCCGCGCGCCCCGTGCGTGGTTTCCTTCAGCTTCCTCCTCGCTCGTTAGCGGCCCGGATGGACGGTGCTGGTGGGTGCCGGCCTCCCCCCGCCGGGATTTCCCCCTGGGTGCAGCCAGAGACCCCCAGCAGGACTGGGAATTCCCCTTCAAGGGCCTGGCAATCGTCGCTGCTCGGATATTTGGGGAAAAACAGGAGGAAAAACCAAAACCTGCAGCAAAACCCGGGTGCAGAAAGCACGCATTTCCGGAGAGGGGGTGGCCCCCCGGGGCTGCAGCTGGGGCGTGCAACGGCGGTGATGTGCAACCGGGGAACGCATTCGGGCTGGGCAGCCCGGCTGCGCAACGGGGGCGTGCGACGATCGCCGGCGCTGGGTCCAGGAGGGGCCAGGGTGTGCGCGGGGGTGGCGGTGCGGGACCCCGGCCGGGGAGGCTCAGGACCTCCAGCCTCGGGGCTGCGGCGAGCGCGCGCTGTCCCCTCCTCGCCGCCAGCCGTAGCGATGGACGTTCCCAACGGCCCCTACTTCGGCCACCATCCCTGGAGACGTCGCTTCCCGCGGAGGCCGCAGAGCTGGGGTTTCAGGGGGGATTTCTGATTTCTGGCAGCTGGGAAAGCGCCCGCAGGCCTCCATCCCGGGGATGAGCCTCTGCTCCCGGCACAGAGCTGGCCCTTCCCGCCTGCCCGGGGACAGGGGTCCCACAGAGCCCCCGCCGCTGCCAGGAAACTTCTGACCCCGAGGTCGGCGTTGCGAATAGAAACCACGATGCAGAGAAATAAAATAATAAACCAGCTGGGTTGCTTTTTCCCATGGCGGCTGTGCCTGCTCTCCCCGGTGTGGGGCCGGTTTTCCCTGCTCTTTTTTCCCCCCTTGGTCCGTAGGATTTAGGGACGAGCATGGGTGTTCCCGCTCACCGTCCGCTG
>WHYT01017286.1:361324-376227 GCA_009806455.1 Tetrax tetrax
CGGCTTCGGCGCGCGAACGCGGCGGCGTTGCTCCGGCGCGGAAAGAGCAGCCGCCTTTCGCCTCTCCTCAGCAACAGCAGAGAAAACGCGCCGATGGCAGCCGCCCTGCAAAACTAACCCTAGTCCCTCCTGTTCGTCCTCCATTTTCGGGGCGGGAAATCCCAGTTTGGGTGCGGGGTGGCTCGCTGGTTTGATTTTCTGCTTTTCCTAGGGGGACGGGGATGCTTTACCGTCCCCGCGTCCAGAACGCCTGCTGGCCCCGCGCGCCCCGTGCGTGGTTTCCTTCAGCTTCCTCCTCGCTCGTTAGCGGCCCGGATGGACGGTGCTGGTGGGTGCCGGCCTCCCCCCCCCGGGATTTCCCCCTGGGTGCAGCCAGAGACCCCCAGCAGGACCGGGAATTCCCCTTCAAGGGTCTGGCAATTGTCGCTGCTCGGATATTTGGGGAAAAACAGGAGGAAAAACCAAAACCTGCAGCAAAACCCGGGTGCAGAAAGCACGCGTTTCCGGAGAGGGGGTGGCTCCCGGGGCTGCAGCTGGGGCGTGCAACGGCGGTGATGTGCAACCGGGGAACGCATCTGGGCTGGGCAGCCCGGCTGCGCAACGGGGGTGTGCGACGATCGCCGGCGCTGGGTCCAGGAGGGGCCAGGGTGTGCACGGGGGTGGCGGTGCGGGACCCCAGCCGGGGAGGCTCAGGACTTCCAGCCTCGGGGCTGCGGTGAGCACGCGCTGTCCCCTCCTCGCCGCCGGCCGTAGCGATGGACGTTCCCAACGGCCCCTACTTCGGCCACCATCCCTGGAGACGTCGCTTCCCGCGGAGGCCGCAGAGCTGGGGTTTCAGGGGGGATTTCTGGCAGCTGGGAAAGCGCCCGCAGGCCTCCATCCCGGGGATGAGCCTCTGCTCCCGGCACAGAGCCGGCCCTTCCTGCCTGCCCGGGGACAGGGGTCCCACAGAGCCCCCGCCGCTGCCAGGAAACTTCTGACCCCGAGGTCGGCGTTGCGAATAGAAACCACGATGCAGAGAAATAAAATAATAAACCGGCTGGGTCGCTTTTTCCCATGGCGGCTGTGCCTGCTCTCCCCGGTGTGGGGCCGGTTTTCCCTGCTCTTTTTTCCCCCCTTGGTCCGTAGGATTTAGGGACGAGCATGGGTGTTCCCGCTCACCGTCCGCTGCCGCGATGTGTGCCGGTGGCTGCAAGCCAGTGCCAGTTCCTGCCGCGGGCCAAGGCGATGTTCGCTGCTGGTGAAAAGTGGAAATTGAGGAAATTTTGGGTTTCTTCTGAGGAAAAGCCTTGAAAACGCCGATTTGCCCCGGGTCCCTCTGTGTGCCAGCCAGCGGGACGGAGCGCTTCCCAGGTCATAACCCAACCGTAAGGATTTGCAAAGTGCCAGAAGCGGTTTGCTAGCCGAAGAGATTTAGGTGCCGCTGGTTTAGAGTTCACCCAAAACTCCTACAGATGAAAAAAAAAAGAAATGAAAAGCCGAAGCGTTGACAGTTTTGTAGTCAAAAAAAAAAACAACAGGAAGGAGCTGGGAGCTGGTGCACGAAGCACAGATTTTATCGAGACGGCGGCGCTGGAGCGGAGCCCGGGGGCTCACGGCACCGGTAGCCGCTGCACGGAGGGGAGGTGGGGGTCCCGCTGCGGCAGCGGGGCCACCGGCTGGGATGCCGGGGCCGGCCGGGATGGACAGGGCAGGTTGTGGCCCAGCCGATGCAGTTTAAGATGCGTTTGGGTGTTTTAGCTCTCCCCAACGTCCCTTTTTGGGGTGACACGAGAAGCCCGTCCCCGAGGGGTCCAATTCCCTGAGGGCATCCCCCCTGTGCCGGTGAGGGGCTGACCCACGGGGGACAGCAGGACCTGGGGACATCCTCATCCCTACGCTGCAATTAAAAAAAATAAAATAGATCTATCGCAAGAGAGATTCACTCACGGGGGGTACCTTGCTGGTGGTGGGTCCCAGCCGGGGTCCCCAGCTCCCCTGGGTGCCCCCCACCCCCATTGCTGGTACGGCGCCCATCCTGCCGGCGCACAGCTGCCCGCACAGCTGCACAGCGCCCATCCTGCCGGCGCACAGCTGCACAGCTCCATCTGCCGAGGCTCCGGACCACTGCACAGCGCAGCCGGGGGTTACAGCAGGGATGTCCGCTGCTCGGGCACACGCAGCGCGGCTGGAGACTGACCACAGCTGGATCCCCGCACAGCTGGAGGCATCGCCCGGCTGCGGCCCAAATTCTTTGTCTCCCACCTTCCCTTCCTCCGGTTTATCTTCCACTGGGGCTTCCCATCCCAGCGCCGCGGGGTACCTGGGGCTGCATGCCCCCAGCCCAGCGAGGTGTCGGGAGCTGGGGTGCAGCACGGACCCCCTGCCTGGGCTCGGGGGGCGCGTGGGGAGGCCCCTTCCCATCCTGGCAGCGCACTCGAGGCGGATGCGTGCGGTGATCAAACCCAAAACGGGCTCAGTAATATTTAGGACCAGGTGTGCGGTGAAAAGCGGGGCTGCTGGCTACAAAGCCCCATAGCTGTGGGGCGCACAAGGACTTTTTTAGTGTTCCTGAAAGCCTCCTTCCTAGCAACAGAAAATTAAAAGCAATTAAAATATTCCCTCTGCTGTCTCTTGTCTCAACAGTAGGGTGGTTTGGCCCTCTCAGGCTGGGAAACGGTGAGAATTTGGATGCATGTGGAGCCACAGAGGTGCTAGAAGCGGGGGCTTGGGCTCAGACCCCCGTCCCTGTCCCTGTCCCCATCCCCGTCGGGAAGACAGCAGGGCTGGAGCATCCCCAGGGCAGCCCTCAGCTGGGCCTCATCCCCATCAGGATGTGGTGCTGGGGCAGGTGATTACCTTGATTAGCCCCTAATTATACAGGGCTGTGGAGGGGGGCCTGGAGGTTGCTGAGAGGAAGAGGAGGAGGGAGCAGAGGAAGGTGGGTTTTGGGGTGGTGGATGCAGAAGGTGTCTTTTCCAGCTGGCTGGAGGGGGGTTTTTGGACGCTGCTCCAGAAGTGGTGCTGGTAAATCGGTGTTTCAGAGCAGGGCAGCCCTGAGGAGCAGGAATCCTGGCAGTCGTGCCTTCGCGCCCCAGGGCGTAGCCTAATTACCCCTGCTGACATGAGAGCTGTTAAATAAGACAGTGCTGGCTCCGGCAGTGTTACGTCCTTCTCCAGCGTGCACGTTGCACCTCTGCTCCACCAACGCCCCCGTCCCGTGGGGAGCAGCCGGCTCCTGCTCTGCAAAATGTGAGTTTTTGGGGGCCGCCAGCTTGGGCCTGGTGATGGAGGTGGTTGGCCTCATGAGAGGCTCCGTTGGGTTTTGGGGGAACCAGTGCCCATTTCCAACGCCATCGTGTGACTGGTGCCACGGTGGGGATTTGAGGGGGGGGTCCGGCAGGACACTACTGTGCTGGCTCTTGGCCTGGGCTGGGTGCTTTGCGGGGGGTTGGCAGAGTATTTTCAGGGTGCTCCTCAGGGGCCGGTGGCAGTCGCAGTGGTGACGAGCGGCAGCGGTCGGCGATGAGCTCCCCGCTCTCGGCAGGCCGGGTTGAGCCGGGGCCTGGTGGGGCTCCTCTTCCTGCCGCTCCTCGGGCTGGCCTGGCCCTGCGCCCGCCGAGGGATGGCGTGTGCGCGCGATGCTCCGTCTGTGCGAAACGCAAGGGGGGGTGGTCAAACCCAGTAGCATGTCAGGGCGCAGTCGTTTTTTGGCTGGGCGTTTCCAAGAAGGCTGCGAGGGCGTTAGGAGCTCGGCGCCGTGCCGATCTGCCTCTGCGCCCTCCTGAGCTCCATGGAGGCTTGGGCGCAACGCTCTCAGCAAGGCCATGCGTCTCCTATCCACCTTCCCTGGTAGGGAAAAGCCTTTTGAGTAAGGAATTTTGTAAATACGCCGCTTTTTCAGAGCCCAATGGCTGCAAGCTCAGGGGCGTGGGTTTGTCTTTCGCTGTTCCGCGTTCGCCGCGCGACGCCTGCATCCCGGGATGTAGAACCTCGTCTGCGCTGCATCCACCTGGAGCAGATGAACGGATGGGCTTATATTTAGCAAAGGTTTAATTGCGGTTTAGCAAAAGGGCTGCGCAGCCACGTACGCAGCGATGTAAACAACCCCCCGGCTGCTGCCGTTAATGCCGGGGGATTTGCCAGGGCCGCATCCTGCGCGGGGACGAGGCTGGCGGATTTGGGCTTTATTTAGCAAATCCCCCTCCGTGCCGCGCCCCGCACTCCTCGTCTGCCCCAGGCCGCCGTGTCCCCGGACGAACGGGGACGAGCCGGGCTCCTCCGCGCCCGCGGCGCCTGTCACATGTACCTGGAGCATGACTCTGCTCGGATGTGAGTAATGCTCTCCAGTGACTCACTTTCTGCCTTTTTTTTTTTTTTTTTTTCTCCTTTTTATTCTGGCAGCTAAGCCAGCCAGGGATCGGAGGCGTTTGATTGAAGGGCTTCCGTGAAGCGTCTGGTAACTGGGATCATATTCTCCTGTATTTTTTCAGGCTCCTTGGAAATTGAGGAATGCAATTCTGCCACCATGATGGAAGGTAGGTGACAATCCGAGCGGTGTCTTTCGGGCTCGCTAGAGTTTTAAAAGCCATGGTGGAGGAAGGAGGATGAACCTGCGTGTGGGAATCCTTTCCCTTTTTGAAAGAAATAAAATAATCATAATAAAAATAACATCCTCCCCTCCCCCTAATCCCCACCAAACCGAAGCTCCCTGCCGGTGAGCTGGCGGATGGTGATAGAATATCCAGCCCGTCGCATTATTTGCGATTCCATCCCCAGCCCTGCGTCGGCAGGTGGGGGGACGCAAGCGCCCCAATAACCGGCAGAGCCGCTGGTTCCTCTGGCCGGCGAGGCGGCAGCCGGCGTGGCTCGCTCGGTCGGCATTAAGGTCCCTTAAGCGTTATTTTATCCTCTGCCTGGAAAATCCACTTTCTCAGCCCGGCGCAATGCACGGAGGATGGATTTGCGCGTTATCCGCGGGCACGGAGCGGGGGCTGTGGAGCCGGTCGGTGATGGATGGGATTCTGGGGTTTTACAGCGCGGCTGTACGGATGAGCGTCTTTTCCCTGGCAAACAGGGTATTTGAACCGCAAGGTAATTTTTTTGCCGTGTCGTTGGTTTGAAGATGCAGGCTGTGAGGATGAGGAGGGGGGGGATGTTGGATTGAGGCTTGCTGGAATGGGAAAGGAGAGAAGGAAATATGGGCTCTGGGCGTAAGGCACTTCAGGGAGCAGCGTGAGGCGGTGCGGCCGATCAGGTGTGGGAAAAGCCCCTGGGCATGTCGTGAAGAAATTCTAACCTATGTCACTTGTCTCAAGCTTTTTTTTTTTTTTTTTTTTTTTTTTTTTGTTTTTTAACAGAATAGTTACTCCAGGGCCAACAAGATAAAAATATTCTGTGGGTTTTGGATTTTTCTGGGGGTTGTTTTTTGGTTTTGGTTTTTTGGTTTTTTCTTTTTTGGTTTTTTTCCTTTTTTTTTTGTGGCCCGTTGGCTGAGGCAGGAGGCCTCACCCCAGCGAGGGCTGCACGGAGCTGCATCCAGCGCTGGGGTCACGGCGCTGCCGGCATGTTAACCAGACAGCTGCCTGGCCTTCCCCGAGATGACAGGCAGAAATCGGGCTGCCTCTCACCATGCCCCTGCAAATCACGGCCTGCTGCCCTGCCCAAATTAACCTAGAAAGGTGTCGGGCCCTGTGGAACCGAGATGTCTTGTATTGACTTAAAATATTTGCCTAAAATTGGACATTGGGGTGCTGTAATGGCCATGTAGGAACCCATAGGAATGGCTTCCTGCTGTGTTTTTTGATTCCTTGGTGTTAAGGGAATGGGTGGTGGTGTCCTTTGATATCAAGAAACGCCTTCGGTGATTCCCCCGATAGTGATGATAAAGTCGCAGGCAAAAAGACTTAATTTTAGACCATGCCATCAAACTCATCCCGCCATGCTAATATGCATGGCACACAAGAACAGGACATTTTGGAGAAGATGCCGTTGACCATGCGATTTCTCTCAAAAGAATCTACATTTGTGGAGGAACTACTGTAGATAAATTGATGTTGGCTTGCTGTGAGTCTTGCTTGGGGTTATTAACTGGTTTTGAGGCTGGTTGGGGGGAAGGCTGTTGGGTTTTTTGGTTGTTTGGGGGCTTGTTTTGGTATTCCTTGAGGATTTTTGCCTCGCGTGCAAGGTGCCTGTGGTGTGCTGTTGTGTGGGAGTCTTGGCCGCTGTGGCCCAGGCAAGGGGACGTCCTGCCCCACACCGGGGAGGTCAGTTGGGGAATTGCTTTTCATGAACCAGTCTTGCATTTAAAAACTTAAAAAAAAAAAAATACTAGACACAAAAAGTTTCCCCATTTTCTGTGACTTATTAAACTGCCTAAGGTTGCTCCCCAACCAGCTAATCCATACAGGACCCTAGAAGGGACGCCAGAAAATTAGAAGAAATAATTACTGCTTTTGATGAGTTTTTTTAAAAATTGGAAACTGGCTCTGTTTGTGGAAGAGTGCAACTCTTGTGACCGTTATCCTCCTAACACCTTGCGGAGATGCTTTATTTTAATATAAGAACGATTTTGAGTTCAGCTTATAGCTGAATTTGATCTGAATGGAGTGGGATGGACCTGTCTCAGTTGATGTTTCTGGATCCTCTTCTTTGGAAACAAGAGAATTTGGGTCTTTGGGAATGATGCAGGATGTGCAATTTGTACTGGTTTTGTTCTAACCCAGTATGGAATATTTTCTCACTCTCCTGGTAGATGGGGAGAAAAAGTGCGCATATTTTTTTGCTGTATGCCTGAAAATCACAATAACGTCTAAGGAAACTAAATGTGGGCATTGTTTCAAGAAACTAGCCCTGGTTGGGAGGAGAGCTGAACACAGAGAACCACAGAAGGATTTGGGCTGGAAGGGACCTTAAAGCCCATCCAGTCCAACCCCCTGCCAGGAGCAGGGACATCTCCAACCGGATCAGGTTGCTCACAGCCCTGTCCAACCTGGCCACCCAACACCTGACGCATGGTGCCCGGACCACCAGAAGTGGATGATCCTCCACCTCCAGAGCATGGCGGGGCGCAGCATGCATGTGTGTCACCATTGCTCGGTGTGCTCTGCTTGGCTTTGCTCACGCAGATGGAAAGTAGGTGTTGGGGATGGGGGCTGAAATCCCCCAGCTTTGAACTGACAAAAACAACCCACAGCAAATCCGTGTTGCGTGTCAGCACTAGATCTGGGCCACAAACTACTGGAAAGGTCCCGCTGGGTGCTGGGAAGGTCTCTGCAGGTGTGGCTGTAGATGTGAGAGGTCTTTGGATCTTCCCTTTGATTGTGAAATAGCTCACCAGTACTTGGAAATGCATCGGGTGTGTCATTGAGGTAAACATCCGTGCACAAGAACAGGTTTATCTCCTCTCTTTCATCAGTCTGTTCCATCTCCAGCGTGCTGAAGGTATTTTGTACAGCTTAATTAAGTTTTGAAATCACTGTGGCTACATGTCACTCAAGCCAGAAGCTCGGTGATGTTCAGAAAGATTAGACGAGTGCGTGGCTGATTGGAGCAGCCGTGGTTACGTTAGAGGTCATTTCCTCTTCTGCAGGAGGTGGTACCTACGTTTTTCCAGAGCCCAAACCAGACGTTTTCTGGGGAGAAGCTTTCCCAGAGTGGAAATTTCTCTCTCTTCTCCTGGCTTTCTTTGCACTCTGGGGAGTTTGGTCACTCTGGGACCTTCCATGGATGATTGGTCACATCCAAAATGGCAAAAACTTTCTTGCATCCTCTTTTAGCAGTGGTGGTCTCCAGGCCGTAGGATTTCATCTTGCTGAAGAGGTAGTACTGGCACCAGTGGCATCTACTGGCGTGTAGAAAAGCATTTTTCTTGATTAGACAAGTCTTTAGGTGGTCTTGTTTCAGTAAACGGTGTATTTAAAAGTGCTTAGCGTTGGCTGTGTGACGCGGCAAGGAAATGACCCGGTAGAAATATTTGGTTTTTATTGGAGAAAGCCAATAGCAGGTTTGAGGCAATTAACATAAATTCAGGTATGGATGGCAAAACCATCTCAGGAAGTACATGAGGAGCAGAACACGAAATTAGGACATTTCACCGCTTCTCAGATTCAAAGATGTGCATAAAGCCTTTTGGGATGTGTTTGGAAAGCTGTCCTGCACGGGAACACTGAGATTTTGAGTTGCTGTGGACAAGGCATGTGAAAATTGAGGCTTGGGAAGCAGAGCGCTTGCAACAAAACAGCAAGGAGCTCTTTAGCTCTTGGTTTTGTGGGTTCAAAAGCAGGGGATGCAGCCAGTGTGTCCAGCCCAGAGCTGCTCAGGGGACAGTGACGTGCCCCCGTGCTGCGTCGTGGTGCTCCCAGCAATGTCTTGTGCACTCTGGGTTGGAGCTGGGCTGGCAAAACTGGACCTGAAGAACATCCCCATCAACGTGGATTGAACCTGCTTAGCTGAACAGGTTGCAGTAGCAACCTCTGGTCTATGGGGTGGGGGAAAAAAAGAAAATCCTTTTTTTATGGACGTTCAAACCCTTCCTGCTGAGCTGGTTTGGGTTTTTCCAGCTGTAGTCCACTGGCAGCGTGTTCCTCCAAAAGGAACGAATTTGTCCGCCGAAAGGACAAATGGCTCCAGCTCAAAACCAACAACCACCGAGCAGGAGGTCCCTCCCAAACCCTGGGAATCTGGGACATGCTTCGGATTGGGGCTGGTGGTACTCGCCAGTTAAAACCTATATGGTGCCGGCGTGGGGGCTGAAGTAGTGGCATTGAGGATTTAAACCAAAATACGAGCCAGGCAGCAAAGCCTGACGTTTGCCTTGCACCTAAAATGATCGATGGGATGTAGTGGTTGACGTAAAACTCAGAGGGGTTTTGGGAGGGTAGAAAGTGTAGAAAACATGGCAAAACTCAACAACTGCATGCGATGCAGGTCTGAAAAACACCTCCTTGGAGAGAGCCCCAGCTCAAAGTGTGTCCTTGGGCGTCTCAAACTGGTGCCCAAACACAACAATTGGGGTTTTTCTGCCAAGGCAGAAACTTTCTGTGCAAGTCATTGGCCTCATTCAAATTTTAAAGACTGTTTAGAAAAAAAAAAAAAAGTTAAATGAGATTTCTATTCTTCTTCAATCTTTAGCACAGGGTCTTAAGTGGTTAAAGGTTGAAAAACATGGTTGTGTGTGGAAATACCGTTCCCCAAATGCTGGTGTTGAGGTTGCAAAGCCTCAACAGGTGTAAAATGGGTGAGGTGGTGTAAAATGGGTGCATCCCATCCCACCACTGGGATCTGAAAGAGGGGGCAACATGGAGGGGGAAGTGGAAAGGAGAGGAAGGCAGAGTTCCTCCCCAAACCAGCAACTTAAACTATTTTCATGCCCAAAGCTTGGTCTACTTAGTTTGGCTTTCAAAGCCAGGATCCATCCTCCCTTGGAAAGCCGATGAGGGTGTGATGCTGGTTGCATTCACGCATGGGTTGCAAGCAAAGCTTGCGTGTGGTAGCGTTCCCACTTTGTGCTGGTCCAGAATAGCCTTTTTTTTTTTTCACTTCAAGAAGACATTACACTTGAGTTTCTACAGGTTCGGTGGGAAAAAGGCAAACACCTGGCTGATGCGTGGTTCATGTTTTAGCAAAGCGCGTCGTTCACATGCCATGCGGTCGTACAAAGCGTAGCCCTGTTTGCCGTGCCAGCTATTCAGCAGCCTCGGCTTTTTGTTTGTAGTAGAAATTCAGATGCAGGCTGATGTTTCCTGGGGCTTTCGAAGGTTTTTTTGCTTTGTCTTTGTGAACGGAAGAGGAGTAAGCCTTGCAGTGGTTACAGCTACTGGGTTTTTTTTTGCACTTACAAGCCTCATAGAATGATTTATTTTAATTTTCACTTTAGTTTTAGGTGGCTTTTAAGTTCTTAGGTGGTCACCAGGCAGATGCTGGTGTCAGCACAGCTTTCCTGGGCACTGGAGGCATGGTATTTCGGGGCCATCCTTCAGGAACAGGCACGGAGCTCCTGCCCTGTCCTACAAACCCCCGTCTCCTCCCCTGCACGCTGGCGGGCTTCGCCGCAGAGGTGGGAAGGGGAAATTCCCTACCGCGTCCCTATTTACACCAGACCGGTGCTGACAATGGTGATATTGTTTGGAAGCAGTGAGGTACGAGGACTGGGAAGTCATACTTTGCAGGCTGTGTTATCCGGGAGCCGTTCCTTACCCATCCCAGCCTCAGAAAAGCATTCCTGACATCGGCGTGTCTATCTCTGCATCTCAATTATTCCTTTTTTGTGTGTGGTTTTTTGTTTGGCTTTGCTTTTTTTTTTTTTTTTTTAGGAGAGCTATTGAGGAAAAAAATCTCAAAGTTCTTCACCTACGAGTTGCAGGGAATTTAAAACATCAACTTGAGGTTAACGGCATCGTGCGTAGGATGTGTGGAAATAATCTTGTCAGGGAGGTTTGGGGCAGGTTGAGCCAAGGAGGACGGGAGTGTCAGTGGGCAGCTGCTTGTTTCATGCTTTATCTTAAAATACCGCCCAGCATCATGCCTAGCACCCAACTGGTGTGGGTGGGATGGCCTGTACCCCGTGCCCCGCTCCTGTTCCAGACAGCATCAGCTTCAGGAACAAGCTCATGTCTAAAACATCAGCTTCCATGAGATTTTTTTTTTAATGACTTAACAAGAAGTTTTTGTATTGGCTGAAAATGAAAACAAACTTGAGTATTATGATAGAAGAGGAATCACAGAACGGTTTGGGTGGGAAGGGACCTTCAAAGCCCACCCAGTCCAACCCCCCTGCAAGGAGCAGGGACATCTCCAACCAGATCAGGTTGCTCACAGCCCCGGCCAACCTGGCCTGGAATGTTTCCAGGGATGGGGCATCCACCGCCTCTCTGGGCACCCTGGGCCAGTGTCCCACCAGTCTCAGTAAAAAATATTTCCTCCTCCAGTTTAAAACCATCACCCCTTGTCCTATCAGTGCCTTTGTCAAAAGTCCTTCTCCAAATGACCTGGCAGTGAGCCCATCTGGGGCACTTTGAGGTGCCCTTCCAAATGCCAATTAATTTTTAATACTATTTATTGGAGATTTGCAGGGGTTTGGCCTGGTTTTGGCATTGGTGCAGGAGAAGTCCCCAGAAGTTGTTAATAACGAGATTTTCTGCTTCATGTTTACCTGGGGACCTCGAGCTCCTTCACGCCGCACGGTTTCTCTGCGGGGAGACAGATGGGTGGAAGAAGTTCCGTCAGTTTTGTCAATCGCTGCCTGGAAATGAAGCCTTTCTCTGGGTCAGGTCTCTAGCTCTTATTTTTAGTTACGCTATTGCTGAGGTTAATCACTGCTTTAAAACCAAGGTATTCATTTGACAGCAGCCTGCGGGAGGAAGAGGATGGTTAGAGGAACTGGAAAGAAGTGTCTCATCACCCGTTTATTTTGGGTGTAAATCTTCACCATATGCAATTGTGAATATTGCAAAAATTATTTTTTTTTCTGGATGACCAAATTAAGAGCAAGTGATGCTCTTCTCTGGAGTTGTACTTTGTCCCCAAGGAAGCGGCTCCTGCATCATGCAGGTGACAACCCCATCCCAGATGTTCTCTTCTCTACCTGGAAAACTGGGAATGGGAGTTTGTGGAGGGTCGCACAGATGTTGGCTGCAGCAGGGTGGCCTTGGTGGCGAAGCCATGGGGTGGATGGAAGGCTGTTTCTTAGTGTCATGCTTAGGCAAGAGTTTTGGTGGGTTTTAATGAGTCCTTCTGTTTGGCATAAACTGTATGACTGTGAAGTTGGTGTGGTTTTCATAAAAACTCTCAAAATTGTTGCTGGGGGTCTGTCGTGCGTGTGGAGGCAGTGGGTTTTAAGCAGATACCTTTTAAAACAGAGCTGTGAGGTGGGACCTGCTGTTGGCCATGGAGCAGATGTGACGGCAAAGCCATGCAAAGAAAAGGAGAGGTTTGCAATGGGATTATTTTTTTGGGGAGATGTCGGGGTGGGGGATATAATATGTCTGGGTATCCCTTGGCTGTTTTGAGTGGGGAGCACTGCCCCACAACCAGCCCAACACCCTCCGGTAGATGCTTGGTGCTTGGGCAGGCACGTGGGAGCAGCGTCGTTTCCCGTTCCCAGAAAACCAAAAATCAAAACCACCTAAAAATAGAAATCTGAGTGTCATCTGGGGGGAGAGCCTGTCCTGGACAACTTCTTAAATAGCACAGCAACCTTTAGAAATGCATCTGGTGTTTTTGTGTGTGCGCCAGCCGTGAATGAAAGCCACAACTGTACCCAGATTTAATTTACTGACAATATTGGTGGGGATGTTCGTGTCCTGCATCCCTCGGTTGCCGCACACCCGGTCTCTGAAAGTCGATATTAAAAATCTAATCTCTGGGGAAAGCAAGCGGTGAGCGATTCCTGCAGCTGCTTCACTGAGGCTGGTGAATAACCTATGAGCAACAATTTGCATCCTTCTGATGCTAAATAATCCTTAAATGCTCAGCTCCATTGCAGAAGAAAGACGGATTGATGTCCTACATGTCGCGACGTGTCCTGCTGGTGATGCCTTTTATTTTAAGGACAGCCTCCAGCTGCTGGGCCGGTCCCGGAGCTTTGCCCTTGGGCTGGGGCTTGCTCTGAGCTGGGTTTGCTGAGCATCTGTGGGACGACATGGAAACATCTGGGCTCCTGGCTGCACCCAGCTGCAGTGATGCCGATTTTTGTGCTGGGTCTTGCCACGGGAAGAGCCTATATTTATATGGAATTTAAATGTATTTCCCTGGCTCAGGGTGTATTCCTGCATGCTGGGGCTGCAGTTAAAGCCCCAGCCCCTTGAACTCCTGAGTCCAACTATTGTGATGGGCGTTTGGGCGGTTTGTGAAGGGAGAAAGGTGCAAACCCAAAGGAAGGGGGAAGACGTGAAGGTCCTGGGAGCCCAAACCCCTCTGGGTATGTGGAGACGGATGCTCGCTGCTCCGGGGCAGGCATGATGTACAAGTTGGTAGCCACAGCCCCAGAGGTGGCCACTTGGCCTCAGGGCCTCCTCTGAGTTCTCCTTCACGTCTGGTAGCTGGAATAGGATATGCCTTTTTAGGAAGGTGTTGAATGTTAATTCAAAACCTCCCTAGGCAAAGTTCACTGCAACCTGTTGAGAGACTTAATTACCCTCGTGGTGGAAAACGTGACTGTATTTCTGAATCAGCCACGGGATCTTGCATTACCTCTGTCTCTTGGAGTGTGGATCCCTTCATCTCCACGTTTCCCTTCCTAGGGTAGGTGCTCAGATCCCAGTACAGCCGCTCCCAACATGGTGCTGAAGAGACAAAGCTCCTGCGGGTGCTCATCTCCCCCTCCTCCAGCTTTCCTGCAGCCCTGACTGCTCTCTCATGGGCCACGTGCCAGGGCCAGGGTGGCTCCAGAAGCACTGGTGTTGAGCAGGATGGAGCCCAGGTGTGATGCCACCTCCGTGCTTCTCTTCGGCATCTCCATGCTTAATGGCAGGGCTTGGTTTTAGCACAAAGCCTTTGATTCCTTGATGATAACCATGAGCACCATCACCAGACCCTTAGTTAAAGGTGGTGCGTACCACATCCCAAAACAGCATTATTTACAAGACTCAACAGCATGGGACCTCAAGCCACAAATGACCAGTCCTTCTCTAGGAAAAAATTATCCCAGAGCAGTAACTTGCAATGTTTTGTTTTATTCAGACTTATTTGTGGTCTTGTTTGAGGTTCTCAAACCCTGTTAGTCCTTCAGTGTCTCCCAACAGAGTTGACTGTAGTTCCCATCCGTGGGACTGTGCTAACCAGGGAATTTTTTTCAGTAACTTGGAAGTGTAACAGGGCGGAGTAAATTCACGTAGGCAGGCAGTAAGGACCTTTAGTGCTTGACTGGCTCCTTATCAAAGGTGGCTTTGTTCGTCCCCCATGGCAAAGCTCGATGTGGTGGTTTAGTGACAGTTTGCACTGGAAACTATCAGTTTCCTGGGATGAAATATTAAGTACAGCGAGATCACGTGGCCGCTGGGCAGAGCTGGATGTGCATACAGCTCTGAGCCTCTTCAGCAGGGGGGTCCACTGTTTGTTTTAAAAATGACTTTTTATGTATTCTGAGGTGGCACAGCAAGTAAGCTCCCGTGAGTGACTCCCCCAGCCTTTTTTTGAAGGGATTTTCCAGCAAATATTCAGGAAAAAAAAAATTCCTGACCGGTTACAACATAGACTTTGCTTGTGCAGGGAGAGTACTAATTCAAGTCCTTATGCTGGGGTGCAGCTGGTTTCTGGACCCCCACCAGACATACCTCAATCAAAATTATCATCATCAAAATTCTTCAATTCTAGGTAAACCTTCTGATTTTAATCCAAGGCTTGTTCCCAGGTCAAATGTGCTTCACTCTGGCAGCCTGTTCTTGCTGGGAGGCCTAGCTGTCTCTTGTCCCCATCTCCAAGGATTTGGTGGTGGTCCCTTCCTTGAGTGGAGGCTGGTGGCTTCCATCAGTGGGACCTGAGACAAAAACTACTGTACCTGGTGCTGTTAAAGCCCAGGGGCTGTTCCTGCTCCCTGAGCCACTGCTGTGGCACCTTCCTCCTTCATTGAAGCTTCATCCAAGTGTGAATGTGCGCTAGTTGTTGATTTGAAACAACACGCTCTGATCTGGCCTCAGGAAAGATTCCTCTTTGGAAAGAAGCTCTGGGGTCTTTTTCTTTAATACAACAGGAGCTGAGCTGTAAGAAATGGTCAGGTACTGGAACGGGCTGCTTAAGGAAGTGGTGGAGTCACCATCCCTGGAGGTGTTCAAAGAACGTGTAGATGTGGCATTTCAGGTCATGGTTTAGTAGGCATGGTGGTGTTGGGTTGATGGTTGGACTTGATGATCTTGGAGGTCTCTTTCAACCTTAAAGATTCTATGATTCTACAGAATGCACTTTTTTTTTTTTTTTTTTTTTTTTTT
>WHYT01017286.1:376247-400806 GCA_009806455.1 Tetrax tetrax
TTTTTTTTTTTTGTTAAATTGGTAGGAGTATCTCCATTGTGTGTTGCTTGGGAACTATGGTCTTGGAGGATGGGACATGTTGGCTGGTGGAGCCAAGTGCTTGAGCAGGACAGCCTCAGCAGACCCGTAGGAGAGGCTGGAGGAGAGCACTGAACCGCAGCACATGCTGGGGACAGGGAGCTGGAGAGTGTGTTGTCAGAAAGTGAGGCTAGTGCCAGAAATAAACACCCTCAACAACGAGGTAAAGAGAGGGAGGCCACAGCAAACACAAAGCTGTTGGCAACACCAGGTTGGACGGGGCTCTGAGCAACCTGATGTGGTGGAAGGGGTCCCTGCCCAGGGCAGGGGGGTTGGAACTGGGCAGGCTTTAAGGTCCTTTCCAACCCAAACCGTTCTGTGATTCTGTGAATACCAGGAGCCTGGCGAAGCCCACAGCCTTGGCTGGGCTGGAGTCTGACATGAGATTGGGAAATACAAGTGCTGCTGGTTAAAAAGTGAGTCTTTGCTAGAACTTAGTCTACTGCAGTGGCTGAGATGCACCATTTTCAATTAGGAAAGAAACCAGGTGGCAGTGGAGGCAATGGGATGTCACTAATTGCCTGTGATGAGATTTAACGGTGACAAATTTGTGGCTGCAGCCTGGTGCCTGCAGTGACACCACGGCGGGCGCGCAGCAGAAGACCTTCTCTCATGAAGGACTCATGTTTGTAAGGACTCATGGTCTCACAGACCAGGGCCCGGCATGCAAACGGTGCCATCGCTGCCCGACTGCTCCTTGCTGATGGTCCATCTTCTCTACTCTGGTGTAACCTCTGCAATTAGACTTGTAAATGAAGGCAGTTAAAATATTAACGAGGGTATCGAGGCAGGGTGCGGAGGGCTCGGCTCCTCGCCGTGTTACTGAGCCTGCTGAAAGGTTCTGAGCTCTCATGCAAAGGCTGGTTCAGGTAAAGCATTTCAAATGTTACGAAGATGTATACTAGTTTAATTACGTGTAAGACAAGCAAAACCAAAAATAGCATGAAGCAGTGAGGTTACTGAGACTTGACTTTGCTGAAGCAGTTGGGAATCCCTGGTTTTGCAGGACTGGACCAATGGACCAAACTTGCCCATTTTCATGTAAAAAATGTCATCAGTGCAGCAGCGGGGCCTGGAGTAGGCGCAGGCTGCTGCTGCTGCATCAAACCAGGGGAAACTTCTGGGCTGGCTTGAGAGTATTTGAGATGCTGCTGTTTGGGTTGCTTATGTGGGGCTTGAGGTGGTTACACCCTCACTTCTTAAACTTTAATTTACCATTTGACCTTTTCTTCTGGACATGACTTAGAATTCACTATTTTTGTCTTGTTTCTTTTTTGTTTGTTTTGTTTTGTTTGGGTCTTTTTGTTTGTTTCTTTTTTTGTTTTTTTTTTTTCTGAGATAAAGGAGGATGATTATTTTTTCAGCAAAGCAAGCCAAAACCAAATACAAGTCCTTTGGCCATGAAACAGCAGCAGGTTTCCGTGTCTTTGGACCCAGCAAAGATAATTCAGTAAGAGCACGGGCAGGTTAGTGTGCTCAAATCGCCTCCAAGCTATGTGCAAAAAAAAAAAAAAGTCCACACAACCAAACCAAAGAAAGATAGAAGCCAATGGTGGTTATTTCTTATTGCTCCTGACTTCTCCTCCTCCTTCCTCCTTCTTCCCCTCCCCGCAGCTACTTTGGTCTTGAGTCTCTGGCATGGCGATAGATAACGTTTATCTCCTCGCACAGGCTGTTGGACTAATTTCAATAATTTTTTTTTTTTCAGTCATCACAAAAGAGCGTTTAAGACAAGGGCATTCTTATTGATGTCTTCTCCTTTTTAAGAGTCTCCTTTTTAAGAGTTGTGTTGCTTTTATGAGGCCCATCCTCCCGAGCGAGTAGCTCTTCCTCCAGGCCCCCCTACTGATATTTGGGGGTTCAGAACCACCGACTGCTCCCACCACCTGGGGATGGAGGGTGAGGGGCTGAGTGTAGGAGAACAGGATTATTTTTCTTCTAGAGATGTGAAGTCTTTAGTATAGAAAATGAGACGTTGGTTGTTTTTAAGAATGAAGTTCAGAAAGCTTTGTAGTGTTAAAAATACTAGTTCATATTTCTCAGATGCCAATTCTTAAGTAGACCAGGAAAAAAGGATAATAGTAAATAAAAGGTGAATCCCTGATTCAGAGAGTCATTGGGTTCGGAATGAGATTCCTGGAATGTGGTGGTTAGTTCAGCCTTGGCTTGTGGCTACTTTGAGTCTTGGAGTAACAGCACCCAAAGCCATTTGACTTGATCAAGAGTAGTTAGAGCATGTGAAGTTGTCATACCTTGGAGGGACCGGTGGCTTTCCCTGTGTTTGTCTGTCTGTGGGCAAGGCTGGAGGCCTCAAGAGAGGCATGAGCTCCTCTGAGCTGCAGCTACCCAAAAGCAGAGCTGACCTGGAAAATCACTGTGGTGTCCCCCACCAAACCACAGACCTTTCTGGTGTCACCATCAGGGGACAGGCAGCCAGGGTCTGGCACCAGCGTGGGCAGTGGGGTTTGGCAGGGGACCTGCTCCTGCTGGCTCTCAACAACCATCTCCAAAGGAGGCTTTCATTTTTAATCATAGAGTCATTACGGTTAAGACCTCTAGACCATCAACCCACCACACCTACTAAACTATGTCCTGCAGTACCATGTCTACACGTTCCTTGAACACCTCCAGGGATGGTGACTCCACCGCTTCCCTGGGCAGCCTGTTCCAATGCTTGACCTCTCTTTCAGTAAAGAAATTTTTCCTAATATCCAACCTAAACCTGCCCTGCTGCAACTTGAGGCCATTTGGATTCATCCTATCATTAGTTACTTGAGAGAAGACTGACACTTCCCAAACGTGTCTCTTTTTCCCCTCAAACATTACCATTTTAAGCAGATGGTGGGCCTATTATATAACTGAGCAGAAGGCTTCGTTACAAAATTTAGCCAAATTGGGCACTTCTTCAGATAAGACTAAACAACAACCCATTTCTGGGGTTTTCGGCCCTCCCGGTTCTACTTTGAGTTTGGAGAATGAAGTTATTCTAGGGGGTGAGATCAATGGAAGTCTTCTCCAGTTTATTAATAACTCGCTTGAGCTTTGAAGCCGTAAGAAAGCTGGAAGGCAAGATGTAATAACAACAAAGCTGTCCATGCGAGGTTGTGGGATGAGCCCGCAGGTGTTTACCTGCTTCATGGGGTAAACGTCCAACCTAAAAGCTCCATGAGAGACCTGCTGGAGCCTCTCCTGGTCCAAGGTTGGTTGGCCTGGCCCTACATTGGCCCAAAACCCACTTGGCCATGGGGTTTTGAGAGCTTGTATTTTGATATTTAAATCCACCATTCTTGATGTGCTGTGGAAATCTAGCATTTGCAGTGCTTGTTTTCTGCTTGTCCAGAAGATCAGAATGTTTCTGGGAAAATGGAAAACAATTTCAATTGAAGGACACATTTGAAGCGGGAAGCAGACCAAGGAAATCCAGTTTCTCCCAAAACTTGAATGAACCTTGCTAGAGCACAGAGCTTCTGGGACGAGTGCTCCCGTGTTCTTGGGGTGTCCAGAGTTGATTTCAGGGGAGCTACACAGGAGATTTGGCTTTTCACTTGAGGTAGAGGATTTTTGTTGAATCCTAAACAGTATTTTTTTCACAAAGCAAGTTTTGGCACAAGCAGAGCTCTGTGCTTCTGGCACGGTGCATGTCGCATGCGTTGTATCGCAGTGGTGGCAACCCTGGTTTGTGCCGCCGAGCCTTATCTGAGCCTTCGGAAGTCGTTGCATGCCGCAACGAGGAGAGGAAGCCTGGCAGCAGTATTTACCTTTCCCACAAATTAACATCATAGCTGTCTCCTTGCGTGCAGCTGGCCCCAGCGCAGTCGCCCACAGCTTCTTGGCCGAGCTGAGGGAGACGGGCGCCGGTGCTGCCAGACCTCTCCTCCCCTCCATGGGCTCCATGGCTGGTGGGGCTCCCTGGCCGCTCCACTTCCCGGCCGGCTCCAGCATCCTTGGTACCACACGTGGTTTTAAGCACTGCGCAGCTCAGGAACCAGTGCAGAAGATGCCCAATCTCATGGTTTAAACTGTTGTTTTTTGTTTTTTTTACACCAAAGAGGGATTTCCCCACCGTGCATTCGTACCCACGTGCAGCCCAGCAAATTAGCGTGTAATTAAAACAGCAAGCTTAGAAATATTAACGGTGAAACATGTAGTCATGCATGCTGAGATCTTGACCTGCAAAGTCCTGCTGGTAGTTTATTGGGTTTGAGAGTCTATTTTTTAATCTTATTTATGAATTATGGGTGACGAGGGAACAAGGAACTTTTTGGAGGATTTATTTGGACATCGCATTCTTATTTGTATTCCTTCTACCCACAGGACTGAAAAAACGTACAAGGAAGGCCTTTGGTATACGCAAGAAAGAAAAGGATACTGACTCCACGTAAGTCAATGAAACCTCATTAATACTTAACGATGCTGGGGAGGAGTTGTTGCCCGCGTGCCAGGACAGGAAGGAAGCCAGCGCATCGCAGGCATTTGTCATCCTTGGGTCAAGCCTTGCCATACCAAATACATTTAAGCCGTTTCCCCTTGTACACCCGGTAGCCAACAAATAAGGTATTTGCTCTGCGGAGATGATAAAGCCGCTTCTCCACGCGCTCGCGATTTACGGTGCCAGTTAGCGGTGATCAGAAGGAAATGACTCCTCTGGGAGTTTCAGCAGATTAATCTCTGCCCAAACTACTGATTTGCCCGTCTGCTGAGATCTTTTTAGATGCAAATTCAAATTAAGCGGATGCCTGTGCGTGCAGCGAGGCTGGCTGCGGAGCAAAGGGCGGTGTGCTTGGGGACAGCGAGGACGCACAGGGCTTGCGGAACGTGCGCTCCTTTGGTTCCCCACATCTGGCAGGGGTTCTCCCAGCATCTGGTGAGGGATGCTGTGCACGGGTGCAGAATTGCTGGCGGGGCACTGGGCGCAGCCCAGGGATGGCTCTCGGCTGCCGCTGATGTGGCTTTTTGGGGGGATGTCCCAAAGGAGCCTGGGGACAGAGTGGGGCAAAGGCAGTAGAGCCCTGCTCCCACAGCATCACCTAGCTCCTTAATGTCTGACACAACAGAAACCCTACAGGGTTTTAATTTTTTCTTTTTTAAAAAAAGAAGAAAAATGGTTTTCTGAGCCATTTTGTATCTCAGTGGTGGTTGGTGAGGTTTGCCATGCGAAGTGAGAGATCTGGCCGTGCTCCCAGGGCCATGGTGAGCCCGGCTGCACTGGCACCCATGGGGCTTTGCCAGCTGTGAAAGGGGACCCAAAAATACAGGGGAACGTGGAGCACATCCCAAAAGAGGGCTGTGAGGCACCGAGCTGTTGTTGTGTCGGTAGAGCAGGGGTTTCCCACTGGGAATGGTGGCTGTCCATCTGCCAGCCAGGCAGGAGCTCCACTTGTGTACGGCTTCATTTATAATTTATCAGAAGCACACGCAGGAAATGCGCTGCTTTCCATCTTCCTCTTCTGCTCAGTGGAGCCAGGTCTAGGTCCGGTTTTTAGCCAGTGCTGTGACTTCCACACTCGCTTGCAGCAGCCTGCTCGTCCTAGAGGCTGGGGAAGCTGGTGGCACACAGAGATAATGAATGCTGGGGTGTTTGTGGTGGTAATGAGCTCGCAGAAAGGCCACCATGGGGGAGACGCTGCAATTAGCACGTCACAGCGATTAGCACGGTGTGAGGTCGCGTGGTGGTCACGGCCTCAAGCAGCTTTGGGCGGTCTCCAAATCCCCCATCAGCAGGCAGCGCAGGGCCATGAGGGACGGTGGGTTCCCAGACCCCTCTGGTCACCCCCCACCACGGCTCACCCAGGCGGTGGGCATCTCCGGAGCCGCTGCCCAGCTCCCGGCGAGATGTGGGATGTGCTGGAGCTGCTGGGCAGTGGCAAAGGACCATCAGCAGCTGAGGGTGTCCACGGGGCAGGAGGTGACATCACTTATGCCGGCACTCATGCAGCGTGGGGGAAATGCAGAAGCTAAGGGGATCTTGACTGCTTCCGAAGAATTTTAGGAATCTTTGTGCAAAGAGATCAAAGATGAGAGAGATGGGAGGCAGGCGTGTGTGACAGAGAAGGTGCATGGCCAGGGTAGGGCTGTGGCAGTGGGATGGGTGCAAGGAGGACCCAGCCCCGCTCCTCAGCCAGGAGAGCACAATCATTGGCAGCAGCGCTTTATTTACCAATAAATACAAAACTTGTCATCTGACTTGAGAGCGATGGTACTGAAACTGTCACACGGGTTTCACGGGGAGCGCGTGGCAGGTAATTCGGATTTGCCGACATTTTCACCATGAAAACCATTGCTGCTGTAGGCAGGTTAAGAAAACCCTTCCCGCAAGCTGACCGGGCGCGGGAGCAGTTCAGGAGCTCACACACCTGCCTTTTTTTTTTTTTTTTTTTTTTTTTTTTTTTTCTTTCTCTCCTTCGCAGAGGGTCGCCGGACAGGGACGGCATCGTAAGTATCACACGGGCCCTGGCCCCGCTTCCCTCTCCTGCTGTGGCCCCGCCAACGCGAATCCCTCCATCCGCCGCCATCAGCATCTTGTGAACCATCTCCTCCTTTCTGTTTAATATAGAAAATAAATCTGGGTAAGAAGCTGTCCAGAATAATGACACATTCCAGGGTTTTGACAAAATCGACATAAAGAAAATAACAGTATGAGCGCCGTGGGCAGGGTGTCCTGCTAAAACCCCCGGCTCTGCATCCTCGTTTCCACTCCCGCTAATTGGCTTGGGTGGGATTTGCTGTGCAATGAGTTAAGGGAAAATTGCCAGAACAGCTGTTTCCAACATCTATTTTTATTTTCTATATTAAACCGAAAACAGAGATACTTGTTTTTGAATTATTGCTGCTTTTATCTATGGTGTCAGATAGAAACACCCCTGCTAGACGTGGGTAGTTGGCGGAGCATGTCTACATTAGTAATTTGATTTTTTTTAAGTTTCCCAATAAGTATGTTGGGCTCAGACTGGGACTGTGCTGGTTGTTATTTCTTGAGCAAATTCAGACATCGCTAGCTCACCTCATAACAAAAATGTGACCCTCAAGAGGCTCAGCAGGGAGAGGGGTGCTGGGGTGTCTTTTACAAAGCCATGCAAAAATTGGGGTGCCAAAGTGCTCCTTTTGTGGGAGATCACTTTTTTTTTCCATACCTGACCCAAGATCCTTGGCTTTGGGCTCACCCTGCATTCGTAGGCCACTTGTTATTAGCTGTTAAGAAATAATGATTAAAAAAAAAAAAATAAAATTAGATAAACCTGTAGCTCAGGTAGCGCTTAACCAGGCTCTATTCAGCAGGAATAAATAAATAAAATGAGGAGCGGCCTGGAGCAGTCCCCTCCACACGCAGAAGTTGTGGGTAGCCAGGCATGGGTGCGGGGACCACGGGCTGAGCTCAGGTGCTGGTCTCCAGTCTCAATTTTCTGGGTGCCCTGTGGTTTAAGCTGGGCGCAGGGCAGGGTCTCCAGCACTCCAGCAAGCTGAAGGATGCAGAAATGCAATTTTTGGGGGGTATTACGAAGCCACTGAGTGGATTGGAGGCAGGGGAATTGGAGGATGGAGATGTTTAGAGATGTTTAGTATAAATTTTCCTCTCACCGTAATATTTGCCGCAGGCGGTGCGACGGCAAATCCTCCGACTGCTGAATAGAGCCCCATCCCCGAGAAAAACCCCGCTTACTCCGAATGGAGCCACAGCCAAGCCCTCCTTCTCTTATAGAACTCTGCAGTGTTTGCTCATTCCTTGTAACTTATTTTTGTGTCTTTTAAAGAAAAAAAAAATAAAAAAAAAACCAACCATTTTAGCTCCCTGATGTGGAAAACCTCCCAGAAACGGGAAATGCTGTCGTGTATCGCTGATGTGCTTGCGCAGAGCCGCTCTCTGTCGCGCCTGCGCAGGCGGCCCCAGTGATACCCAGTGGCATCCCTGCCGGGGCAATGCGCATATATAAAATGCACTGCTTTTTTTCTCCTTAATTTTAAAACGTGGAAATCTTTTTTTTTTTTCCAATGCACTGCAGAAGAAAACAAATGGAGCCCCAAATGGATTTTACGCAGAGATCGACTGGGACAGATACGTAAGTGTCCTACGGAGCCACCCCACCGTCCGGCACCTGAGCAGGGACCCAGGCTGTGCTCCTGTGCCACCATTTTGGGGTTCTGGGTGGACACTTTGGGTAATGCTCAGGTGTTGGCTGGATCCAGATATGTATTTTGTATCTGCATATTAATGAAATAGCATAAAACAGCCCAGAGCTGCTCCAGCTTTCCAGGAAGAGAGTTAGTGTTCCTAATTCTTCTGGGTTTTTTGTGCCCTGTTCAGAATTCACCTGAGCTTGATGAGGAGGGATACAGCATCCGCCCCGAGGAACCAGGCTATATCCTTTGTTGTTGGCTTTGCCTCTCGGTTTACAAACTGTCAGATGAGCAGGAGTTCACAGGCAGGCCACGTTCTTATTTATATTTTATATTATTTATTTTCAAATATTATATTATTTATTATATATACTTTATTTTCCTTTTGAGCTGTCACTCCAAAGCTAAAATTGTCTCCCAAGGGGGAATTACCTGAGGCAGTAGAGCAGAAGGTGATTTTTAATTGCCTTTGATCCGCTGCTATGAAATGAGGGGGATACGTGAGCACGGGATGCCCCATGGAGGCCCTCATGTCCCACCCCACCTGTGGGGCGGCGTGTGGGTGCTGGCCATGTGGTGCTTTGTCATGGCTGATCCTCTTTTGGGGCAGAAACGACCTGCGTGGCAGTAAAAGCAACATGAGCAAAGATCAACTTTCAGCTCCTATTGTGTGCCCTGCGAAGGGACGAGGGGACATTGATGGCCAGAGCCATGCATGTGCCAAGCTTTAGGCTGGTGGCAGTTTTAAGTCCCCTCCTCGTAGCTGGAGGAGGGTCAGTGGAAAAGCAGAATTTCTTCTTCTGCCACTGCTGAAAGATGCTGGTTCTCAGCAGGTGATGAGCCCAATGGGGAGGAAACCTGGACACCGATGCAAATCGGGCTGAACCAGGGCTGGCTTTATCTCTGTGAGCACCAGCTCCCATAAAGCATAAAACATGGATGAATTAGTGAAACATCCGAGCAGGGACAGGATGATTTGCCCCTGCATGCTGCTCCTGTCCTTGGGATGAGCGTTTTGGGAATGTGTTTGGGATAAGCATTTTGGGAACACCTAATTCCCACTCTTCAGGGAGGCCTGAGCCTTTGAACTCCAAGGCTTTGCCCTTGTAGAAGAAACCTTCTTTAACTGTGCTCTACCTACCAAAGGAAAGCACTTCTACTCCTCAAGTGAATCCGAAGAGGAAGAGGAGGCGCATAAGAAGTTCAACATCAAGATCAAGCCCTTGCAGGCTAAAGACATCCTGAAGAGCGCGGCGACGGTGGACGAGCTGAAGGCATCGATCGGCAACATTGCACTTTCTCCATCCCCCGTGGTGAGTCCTTGGTGTTTCTGCCTCTTCCTGCGGTTCCAAAAGCAGTGATGCTCCACAGGGCTGGCTCTTCCTTAGGTGCCAACAGCCCAGTTTGCATTTTTGTCCTTATTTACAGGGTCCAGTTTATGCAGAGCCAATAATGTGACTGCTGGTAGAGCTCGGATGTATTGCAGTCACGTTTCCAGTTCAAAATGTCCTAAAAATTGCCTTGTCTGCTCATAAAACACCACTGTATGGGATGTTGGAGGGACATTCCTCACCCCAGGGGTGAATCGCAACGCCGGGAAGGAAAAGCATTGTCTCCCTGCTCCCTCCCGGTATAAATACCATCGCCCTCTGGTTTTCCTAAGGCCTGTTGAGATTTCTGTCATCTCATCTCAATCTGTTCAGCTCTGAAAAGATTGGATTTTTGTCTGTCAGTAGGCTTTAGTGTGGGCTACAGTGTCTTTTCAGATGGAGCTTTAATTAGCCTGCAACCCAAAAACCACCAACCAAAACCAACAAGAAAAACCCCCACCAAAATTCAGCATAAAAGGTAGAGGGGGACTACTGGAAACTGGCAATTACATTTGCCAAATAGTGGATAACTTAATAATCCCACAGAATTTCTTATTGCAAAACCAAGCTAATTCTGGTTTTGCAGAGCCATGGCCCCAGCAGTTTGCCGGTCCTGGGCTGTAGCTGGCGACTCCGGTGCAGCTGCGGATTCTGTACTGCGGTGTAGGGGTTTCAGTGAGTCTAGCCAAAAAGGACAAAGCCACCTTGTCTCTAGGAATAAAGAAAGACCTATTAAGAAATTATTGAATGGTTACGCTCAGCTCCTAGCAGTCCAAAGTTCCTCGGTTACTTTTGTTCTGATTTACAAAATAGTTGGAGTTTTGCAGTGGTGTATGAGGATTAGGCTGATGGGGTTGGCAGTTCTTCCACACCTTGCTTTTTCCAGGAAAACAAAAGCCCGTAAAATACACATTTTCACTAGATTTGATTCTGTCTCTCCTCTTCTTTGTTGTGTTTTTCCTGCTGAGGTCAGGGGGAGTTCTGCCCTCGGCTCCCAGGATTTAGCCCCCAGTGAGCACGTCCGTGTGTGCGTCAGGTGTGGGTCCGGCCCTTTGGGTGTTGGGTTGGGACACTGGGCCCTTGGCTTCGGGGAAATCCCACCCCAGCGGGGCCTGGCACCAGATGCCTGGCTGGAAAGCCGAGCAGATGCGCTCCACTCAGCCGGAGGGCTTGGAAGAGCTCTATGCCAGGCCGAACAGAAGGCACCACGCTGCTGCCCCGTGTCGGGATCCAAAACCCAATGTGCAGGGAGCCAAAGGGCGCAGATGGGGAGGTGAGCAGTGCCGCGGCCGGGCGCTCCCCGGATCCTGGCAAGCGGCAGCGGCCCCGCTGTCTGGGAAAGCACCGGTGCCCTGGGCAGGGGCTGGCTGGAGGAGCCGTGCCTCCGTGGGAGTTCATGTAGAAATGGTGCTTTTTGACTTTACTCTCACGTGGAAACCTCCAAGAAATGGGAAACAGCCTTTGCCTGTAGCTAGCAGGGCCCGCTAAGGACAGCGCACGTGGATCCTTTCCGTAGGCTTTTATTTCTCTCTGCGCTCTCTCGCTCCAATCTTGCGTCTGAATGAACGGCAGCGCGCGTGGCTCCGCTCTGCTCTGTTTAACATGACGCTCCTGGTCGTAATACAAACCTTTTCTTTCTCTTATCCCTTTATAGAAAATATCTTATATTCTCATTTTCTTTTTTTTTTATTTTTCTGCATTCTTTTAGAGGAAAAGTCCGGTAAGAAATACAGTTTTTTCTCTTACAATTTTTTTAACACGGTCTGGTGTCCTCCTGTTCGTGTGGTCCTTGTTTTGCATGTCTCTAGAGCTGGAACATCAAGTGCAAATAACAAATCCTCCCGTTTTGGAAGGCATTATGTTTATTCGTGTCCTTCTCCCTGGATTTAACTTAGAGCCTTTTAAAATAGAGCTAGGCTGTCTTCGCTTTCAATGTACATAGTTTGGGTGAAAAGTGGGTGGTTTTGGGCAAGAGGCTTAAGGGTGTGGTTTTGGGCATGTTTTACGTGCATCGTTGTGCATCACAAAGTGTGAGAAAGCAGAAAAGCCACCAGTAGGCGATGACCTGTGGGGCCACTGGTGCGCGATGGTGACGGTTTCCCAAGAGAGCCAGGCTTCAGACTGGTCTGAGCCCAAAATGGGGAAATCCACCTGTTCTGCAGGGTTTGGGTTCCCTCAGGGGTCTCTCTGGACATTGCTCTCCTCCTCCTCGTGAGCCATCGGCCCGTGGGAGCCAGGCACTGTGCCCCCAGCCGTGGGGGCTGTGTGGAGGAGGGAGCCCACCTGGCTGGTGAAGATGGAGGGGTGCGATGGGTGTCGGGGGACTTGAGGCGCTGACCTGTCGCTCTCTGACCAGGTGTCTCTTCTCTCTTCCTTCTCGCTGACCGCAGCGGCGCAGCCCGGTAAGCACCCGCGCCTGCCGCTTCTGCCGCTCCGGGGACGGGGGTGCCGGTGGGGTCTGGGGCAAGGGGAGCTGGGTGCTGGTGCCATTAGCCACCCCGTTGTGTGGTGCCAGGTGATGGTGGGACCCCGTCTTCCCCCACCAGCCCAGTGGGGTCCCTAGTGATGAGCATCTGCATCCTTGCAATCCTGGAGTACCCCTGCCACGCGTCCCACTCCCCTCCGCCCGCACCGCTCCCACGGTCTGGGGGGGGTTTGGCTTTTGCTGTGCGGGGGCGCGTGTGCGTTGTGTGGTGAGAGCGAGGATTTAGGCTGCTAAAAATAAACTACTTGGCTGAGATCAATTTGTAGCTGTCAAACACGAGGATTTTGGTTTTACGCCGTTTCTAACGGGGTGAGGGTGTCAGGACGGCTGTGAAGGCAGCGCCACCAGGTCCTGGCTTTACGTGGCTCAAAATCCTCTTGGTAGGGATTTTCTGCTCCCCGTGTGCTGGGAGCAAACGGGATTTCATGACACGCACGTGCAGCTGGGCACGTTTCCGCCACGCACAGCGAATATCACCCCAGCCAGGCGAGTCCTGCCGCATCAGCTTTGCTCCCGCGGTGTCCCTCCTTGGGTGACAATTGCCGTACGCCTGCGTCCCCATGCGTTCCGCTTACCTCATGTGTTTCTAATTCCAGGGGACGATTAAAAGGAATTTATCCAGTAAGTATGTCCTGCAGCCTTCAAGAGGTGGGGGGGGTGGAGGTGGTATTTTGGGAAGGGGAATTAAAAAAAAAAAAAAAAAAAAAAAAAATGGGAAGGGGTTAGGTTTGTTCTAAAGTGGTCCTGATAGAAATCATGGCATCCAAATGTTTTCTGTAAAGAAGGGGTATGTGTAGAAACAGTGCAGCTCCCTAGTCTAGTGCTCTGCAGAAATAAAATCTGAATTAATAAACCAGACCTTTCATTGCCAGCACTTGCGCAGTAGGTGTGGGGCGGTACACGGGGCGGGGGGACGGGGATGGCTCTAACCCTGCGTTGTCTGTCCTGTGCCGCAGGTGAGGAGATCGCGCGGCCCCGGCGCTCCACGCCGACGCCAGACCCCGCCAGGTCAGTATAGCGTCCACCAGTGTCATCATCCAACACAGCTATGGTCAGGCACGCCAACCTCATGTTGTTTTCAGGCATTTTGATGGGCACGTGCACCATTGCTCAATGGGAAGCGTCTATTTCTCCAGATTTTGGTCTTTTTTTCACCTATACCTGGATAGATCAAACCCAAAATGCAGGAGAAGAAAATGCAGCAGAAAAAATGCAGCAAAGCCACTGGATATTTACGGCTGTACAAATATCACCTAGCTGAGCTTGCCCCAGTTTGGCTCCTCAAAGATACCACTGCAAAAAACATCACTTTTAGAACTTTTTTAGACCCACGAGACAGCCAAACATGAAGTTTGGTGTTTAAAAAAGCTGCATAAATGCTCCGTGCCTCAGGATGCAGGAGGCACAGGGAGCTTCAGGTCCACGAGCTCTTTGCTCAGACGCCGTGTGAGTAAAGGAGAAATGGGGGAAGGTGCCCAGCCGGTGACGGCAGATCCCACCAGAGCGTGGCCATACAAAATACGTGGAGCCAAGGAGCTGGATGGCAGTGGCAGCCCTGGGTTCGGATGCACAGCATCCATACTGCTCTCCCACCAGTGCGGTGGGGATGTCCGGCTGGAAGCCACCTCTGGCCTGATGGATAGCGAGAGCTGGCATGCGCATGGTATAGAGTGACCGAGGAAAGCAAACCGGCTGGTGGAGATGGAGCGAAGCCAAATCTTGCTAGAAGTGCGCCCTGGGCAGCTGCTGGGTTTGACTCAAGGTGCGCTGGACCTGAGCATGGTCCATACCTTCTTCTTTTTCCTTTTTTTTTGTGCAGTCTGGAGTAGCTCTGATTAATCCTGAAGCAATCCGTGGTGCCTCCACGGCAACTCGGGCGCTACGGGTTTGCACCGCAGTCCTACGGTTGCTGCTACCGCTCTCCTTTCCTTTTTCTCTGCCTGAAACCCTGTGTTTTGCAAGGTGTCTGTTAGTCTAGAACATGAAATGAAAATACAGATACTGATAGTGAAACACCAGGTCTGAGCACACACGCAAACCTCAGCTTCCTCTGCGCTTGTCTCGCCCCACAGCAAGAAAGCCGGGGAGGACCCGGCGGCGCTGGCACCGCTCTTCGGGCCCCCGCTGGAGTCGGCGTTCGAGGAGCAGAAGCTGGACGGTGGGTCCGGGGACGCGGCTGGCAGCTCTGGGCAGGGACCCGGGGAGGGCTCACAGCACCCTTGAAGGAGGGGGAAACCCCAAATTAAAGTAGAACGCAAAGTAGTTGTGTTACAGGCAGTGTGGGGTTGGGGTTTATGTGGGTTATATGGAAACAGAGCAAGGGTTTAAGTCAATTAGTTAACGCTGCGGGCTTGGGGCAGATCCTGGAAGAAAGCAGCTAACAAACATTAACAATATTCTTATTTTCTCAGAGAAAAAAAACCATTCTCCCTCGGAGCGGTTTGTTCCCGGAGAGGTCATCTCCTCCCTGCTCTGCTTGGCTATCGGGAATGGCCACTGCCACTTGTAGCCTCATTAGGCCTTGTAATTAAAGACTCCAGCTAGTGCTGTCAATCAAAACTGTTTGCGTGAGGCTATCTATGCATAGCCCAAGAAAAACAGTGCAAAAAGTCTAAATGAGAGATAAGAGTGGGTTTTTTTCCCCCCTACAACCTCTGTTAATATAATTTGATCTTTTCTCTTTAATACCTGGGGTTTTTCTGCATATCCTAAAATTCCAGCCGATGAATGCAATGCTTCCCTAAATGTAACAAGCCTCTGAAGACGTAAAGGGTATTGTTTTGTTTGTCAAGCGGCATGAGTGTCAAACTAATTGTGTGACCTGTTTAAAAATCGGGCAAGCTCGTAATTATCTAACATCACAGAAACCTCCCTGTCTTTAATTAACGAGAGGTTTTGGTCACTATTTATTTTCCTCCCTTCGCAGGCCTCAGATGAATATGTCTCATTGTATTTTGGTGTTTGTAAGGAACCGGTTTTCTCAGTGCCCTTGCATGTGTATTTATTTATTTTTGATTTTCAGCCACTCTAGACCAGCCTGAGATATGGGGGTCGGTCCAGCCCGCCAACGCAAGCGTGGAGTCCCCAAAGCTGCCCAGACCTTTTCCAACTGGAAGTAAGTGACTGTGCAGGTTATTAACCAAAAATAGATGAGTATATAGAGAAATTAAATCTAATCTTTTATTCTTCCCCATCCAGACTCCTGCTGCTGTGCAATTCTGGAATATTGTAATCCCACAGCAAGTTAGAGGGGATTTCCCTCCCCTCGCTTGACTCTTGCCTAGCTGCAAAGTCATTCTTTCCCTATTCCCCCTCTTTTTTTTTCTTTTTTTTTTTTTTTTTTTCTTTCTTTCCCCTCGTTAGCCATCAGCACAGCCTATTTTGTGCCGAACCCAGGCCCGGCGCTGCCAGCTGGCCAATGCCGGCATGCTGAGGTCAAGGCAGCCTCGCGAGGTTGCAAGGGGATTGGGACACCGGCGGTAGGAATGGTTGCTGAAGGGTGCTGACCCATGGCACATCCCATGCCATTCCTCTGGGAAGGGTGGGGGTTTCCATGCTCTCTACATCCACTTTGCAAAAATGCCCCTGCAAAGCAGCGCTGCATTAATCAGCCACGGCCTTCTTCCTCCTGTTCGGGCATCCCCCGTCCATGCAGGGTGGGCATGTGAGAAACGTGGAGGCAGATATGGGCCTCAGGGGCTACAGCTTTTAATTACAATGGTAGCTCAAGGTTTTAAGACATGAGGACAACCTAAGATTTAAAACTGGGGGAAAAAAATACCCAAACACACCAAACCAAAAAATCTAAAACCCAACAAAAAGAAGGCCACTGGCAATTGCGTGTCGCCCAGCACACCACCGTGAATACCTGGGCTGCGGAACGCTCCCGCTGCCGGCGTCGCACCCTTGTGCCTCTCTTTCCAACGCGCTGCAACTGAATTCCTCCCTCCGCTCTCTTCCGCAGCACCTCCGCCGCTCCCACCGAAGAACATCCCAGCCACGCCGCCGCGCACCGGCTCTCCTCTGACGGTGGGAATAGGTAAAAACTCCGCACCCAGTCTCCTCACCCAGCCCCAGTAGACCAACGTGGGGGCTGCACTGGGGGCTCGGGTCCCCGTGGTTGCGTTTCGGACATGTGTTCAGCCCTCCTGCATCCTCTTCCCCTTGCATACACGGTGCCGCAGTCGGGACGATGCTCTAGGAGCCGTGCGAAGATGCTTGTGGCTCCCCAGCCAGCGTTGCCCTGGGGAAATGAATGCTCTCCTCTCCTTGCCTTTGATACCGGTTGCTTTTAGAAAGGAAATGCAACGCTAACCTTAAAAATCCTTCTCAAAATTGGGAATGAAACGGTGCCTGTAGTAAAGGGTAGCCCGAAGGAAGGGATGGGGAGATGGATGCAGCAAGGGGACGTGAAGCACTTATAAGCGTATAATTCATGTTGCTGGGGATGCTGCCTGCTGTCCTATTCTAGCAAAAACTATATTTTATCACCTAAACTCAGGATTAGGGGTGGAATGCTGGCACAAGGAGCCCGGGGGGCACATTAAACCACAGCTGTATGCATGGGGCTGTTGTGGGGCCACGGGCTGCCCCAATGCTGTGGCAAGAGAGCAGGAAAGGAAGGATGGAGGTTCTCCCTCTGGATTTTTGCTGAGGAACCCTGCCTCAGCGTTGGTTGTGAAGTCAGGTGCGAACGTTGATGTGCGGTAGCTCAGTGGGTGGAGCCCCAAAATACCATTATCTGCCGCTATTTGCAGCTGAAATACGTACACCCTGCCCGCCTTCCTGTGCTGCACGCCTAGTGCCAGGGGTTACGGGGCCAATTAAATATGTATTTAAATATATATTTATATACATGTGTTTGTAAATAGATACAGTGGAATGTTGTGAGAGTGCTGAGTGTGGAAGCTTAATACTCACTGATAACCCAGTGCGGCGATAATGACCTAACGATGTTATTTAGGCGACAGAAACGGAGGCTGAGAGCCAGCTGTAAATTTGGCAAGGGTATGGGACCGTTGAGGTTGAAATGGTGGCGTGCGGTGCATGCTGTCTCTGATCCCGTGTGTGTTATTTCAATCCAGTGTGGTTTGCATGGCGCGCGATGGGATGGAGAAACTTTCTTGCACATGAATTATATTCCTGGCAGCTTATAAGAAAATATGTTTTTAGAGCATCTATCTCCTCTCGAAAGTAGCTGGCATAGAGCCCCATAGAGAATAGCGTGCCCCTGGGTTAATGCTAAGTGTAAAATAAACTACTCTGACCGCAGGAGGTGACCAGCCAGCAGCAGAACTCAAAAGTGACAAACTTCCATCCATCAATGACTTGGACAGCATTTTTGGCCCCGTCCCATCCCCCAAGTCTGCTGCTGCTAACGCAGAAAACAAGTGGGTCAATTTTTCCGATCAATCTCCGGAAAACACGACTCCGGAGCTGACGCCCCGGGAAAAAGCGAAGTCCCCGCCGGTGGCGGGCAGCCCCACTGATGCTCCAGCGGCCGAGCCCTCTCGCCCGCTCCCCTCGCCGCTGCAGCTGGAAGAGGTTCACAAGAAGTTTTCTGAGCAGCCCTACCTTAAGGATGATAACTTGGAGCCGGTTGCCTCTCCCAAAGATTTTGGGCTGGGACAAAGAGCGACCCCACCTCCCCTTCCGCCGCCCACCTACCGGACGGTGGTCTCCTCACCTGGACCGGGCGCCAGCAGTGGCACAGGAAGCACCAGCGGTACGTCCCAAGGCCTTGGGTGTGCTTCAGTGTGGCCGTGACCGCATCTGCCATCCCCTCCTGCCTGGTTGTGCCTGTGCCTGGCGCCTGCTCTCCCACCTGGCCGTCTTGTGCTTCCTCGTCCAGCGTCTGCCTCCTGTGTCCTCTCCCCCTCTCCCTGCTGCGTGTCTCATGGGTCTGACAGCCTTTCCCCAAAGCTCCCAGGAGCAGCCCTTCCCCCCCTCTGCTACGCATATAACCCCCCACCGCAAGGATTGTCAGCTCCACCCTCAGTAGGCTTCAGAGTGAACGTAGATGGAAACATTTCAGGCAAATAATCTAAGTAGGCTGCCATCCTGCACCCATGAGAAATTATTTTTGAGAGCATTGCCCCTGCAGAGCCTTGCAGGCATCTCCACCCATGCTGGTGGCGGTGGGAGACAATGGGCGCGTTGGGTGTGCAGCCTGCATGGGGGGTTTTGGTGGTGGGGGGTGCTGCTCGGGGGTGTCCCCCGAGCGTGGCTGTTGCTGCAAGTGTGGCTTTGCTTCAGTGGTGGTGGCTTTTGCGAGGCGGCTGTGGAGTGGGTGGGTGGGGGGTCCAAGCAGGATGAGCTGTCGGGGCTGCAGCATCTAGATCCTGGTGGCACTGGTCAGAGCTGGGACTTATCCATGAGACTGGCAGCAGGAAAGGGCAAGCTGCTCTGCTCTCCGCCTTGCGCGAGCACAGGGCCATAGGATGGGGACGCGCCGGGGGCTCCGCGTGGCGGGATGGATGGAGAAACCCCCCTCGCATGAGCCAGGGACTGGACGGAACCAGGCTCCTGCGGCAGAGCCACCTGCTTGTGAAGACCTGCGTCCCCCAGAAATGACTACCTGTCTGCGTTCAGCACGCTTGGCAGCTGCTGGCACCTCGGCCTTACCCCCTGCGGGACAGCGAGCTGGAAAACCGCAGAGCATTGGAATACGCACACAAAAACCATGCACGTCTTCAGAAAGCCACATCCCATGGCAGCCGGTCTGGGTCCGTGGTGCAGATCCGGCACTCTTCCCACTCTTGTCCTCTCCACCACTTCAAGGCCACTGTCACCGCATCCAGCCCCAGGGATGTCTGGCTTTGGGATGCCACGGAGCAGGGTCATCCCAGGACACCCTCCTGCCATCGCATCCTGCAGCAGTCCGGTTGTGTGGGTGTCACCGAGGCAAGGCTGGGACCGGCATCCCAGCTGACTTCCAATTTTGTGCTGATTTACAACATCATGCCAGCATTTCTTGTTGTAGAGGTAATTCCTCTGGAGAACCTCAAATCCCTGAAGAATAAACTTGCTCAGATGAAGGCTGATGCGCAGCAGGGCTGTGCCTAGCTGGTGGCCGCTCCTGAGCTGGGGTCAAACTCGCCCTCAAAGGTTCCACAGTGTGACACTCGTTTGGTGCTGCTAGGTTACTTTCCCTAAATAATTCCTATTTTATTATTTACTGGGATGAGGAAGGAAAAAGTCAAACTTTGGTTCCCAAATTAGACTTCTAAATAAAAATGACTTGAACTTCGGAGGTGCTCTTTGAACAAGTCAATCTCTCATCTGCCTTCTGCCATTTACATCCAAGTCTTGCATCTGTAGATCTAGCTTTGATATTTCCTTGAGCTGAGCTATCACCCAAACAACTTAAGAAATGGATTCTCTGGTAAGCAGGAAAAATAAAGCTGAAGACGTCACCTTATTGTCGCTGTAGCAAAACACACCCCTCCCCAGACCATAAGGGGCTGCTGAGCCCCACGGGGGCTGTGAAACATCGGCTCAGCCATCCTGCGAAACGGGGCCCGCGTCTCTGCCCCGCTCCTGCCGCCCCTCCTGTCTTGGTGCCACCGCCGACCGCTCCGCACAGCACCGGTTATCGCTGAACTTATCCCACAAGGAATTTCTGCACGCGGAAAAAAAACAGCCTGCTGGGTATCCTCTTAGGCATCTGTTAAAATTTCTATTTGATCGCAAAAACTCCCCCTTTGCAGCAAGGTGGCAGCCACAGGGACCACACGAACCCCGACGACAGCACCCTCTCTTTCTTTGAAACTCTTCCAGCCGGCTGGGAAACGCTTTGTGCTCCCAGCCAACCCCATAGCCCTGCTCTTCCGCCCTTCCTCTTCTTCACTGGGACAAAGCTTTGCCCATCTCACCAGGATCCCTCATGCCCGGGGTGGGGGACCGACTCCGCTCGCCGGCTGTGCCACCCCAGGAGCTCGCGGAGCCCTGGGAGCTGTGGCCTCAGCACCAACTGCTGCAGGGGTTAAACTCATTCTCAGCCCATCATTTTTCTCCCACTCGTGTTGCTGGTTTTCAGGTAAAGCCATAAAACTTCTCCGATAACAATTTTGCCCAGCGCTCCTGGCCAAGGGGGCCGGGTACCCAGCGCAGATGGGCAGATGCATCGGCATCAGCAATCCCAAAAACGCTCTTCTCCCACGCAAAGCTGCTAGCGCGGAGCAACGTTCCAGGAGAACTTGTGCAGGGCACGTGTGTGCGCCCATGCCGGCTCCTGGGGGAGAAGCTTTGGCTTTGGGCGCGGGGGTCTGGGGGATGGCGGCTGTGGAGACTGCGCTGCGCGCCTTCACGGCTCCACTTTGTTGCAGGTTCCTCGTCCCCGGCTCGTCCCGGCACGCCGCTGGCCACCTGCGGCACCCCGCCACCGCCGCCGCCACGACCCCCCTCCCGGCCCAAGCTGCCCCCCGGCAAGCCCGCCGTCACCGATGTGGTACGTCCAGGGTTGCGACGGGAGCGCGGCGCGCGCTGGGGATGCGTGCATGGCAGGGCGGTGGGTCTGCGTTTGCAGTCTGGTGCCAGATTAATTGAGCAGAGCAAGCGATTAAGAGCAAATAACCAGCAGGTGTTGCCTGGCCTGGGTGGAGTTTTCTAAAATTTGTTCACCAAAACAAATTGTGGACGGAAATACGGCTGTGCGCACCTCCAGCTCTGCCTGCCGGTGACGCCAACCGCGGGCAAGCGGTGGTTTGTGGTTACGGTAGAGGCAGAAAATGGGTGTGAAAAGGGAGCGTGCCCCTGGGAAGGGTCCGGCCGTGCCCGCCAAAGGGGTCTGGATGGGGTGGGGTGCCCAGCAATCTTTGGTAGGGCTCCCTGCCACCACGCTGCGCCGGCTGGGTTCTGCCTTGTCACCCCAGGCTGCTTCAGGTAAGTCGTAGAGAATTCCTGGGTCGATGTTCCGGATACGAGATTATCGACGAGCTGCTCCCCGGTGAGCCGGCACACGGTGGGCGCCGCGCCCTTCCCGGTGCCCAGTCTGTTAAATCCATCCCGTGATCCCTGCAGCTCCCGGTGCGGATGGGGATTTCAAACGCCCAGACCCACAAGATGGTGGGAATTACTTGCCGTTTCTCTGGGGCCAGACTAAAACGCCATTGACACTGAAAAAACTAAAATTGTTCAGTTTTGCGCTAACCCGGGGCCTGTCCCCACCACCAGTGGAGCCGGCTGGCCTGGAGGTGCGGAGGGTTACGGCTTCAGGAAAAAAAGCTTCTGTTTGTTTTATGCAAATGTCATTTTGCATGTTATTTGCTTTAACCTTTTGTTATTTTGTTTTTCTGCAGTCCAGGCCTTTTAGCCCTCCTATCCACTCATCCAGCCCTCCTCCGATCGCGCCTTTAGCCCGGGCTGAGAGCACCTCCTCCATATCTTCCACCAATTCCCTGAGCGCAGCCACCACTCCCACCGTCGGTAAAAACACACAGCACTGCTGTTCTTTCACCTTTCCTACATCCTTTCAAAAGTTTTCAAAACCTTTTCATTTGCTAGATCCTTCCTCGGGTTAGCGGTCGTTCCTTTTTGTCGGGTGTTTAAATGCAAAGAGGGATTTGAGGGGGGTGTGATGGGTCACGAACGTGATGCTGCTGGGGAAGATTTCTTTTTGTGGCAGCTCCAGGTGCAGTGAGAAAATGAATGTTTGATACAGGTAGAGGTTATTACTGAGTGAAATATAACATATAACGTGTTTACGGTTTGTAAATTTGGTCAAAATAAGCTTTTGTTGGGTGGGGTGCTTTTACCCTGGAGGGGAGCGGGGCTGGAAGCCAGACCTTGCGATCCAGGCGACAACTGACATTAAATCTCTTTGAATGTCCTAAAAATCACATTTCCCCTTAAAGTGGTAGCGGGAAACAGGCTCTTGGCCAAGGGTCTTCCAAACCGTTAGTCTGACAGGTCCTAGACCAGAACACAGCGCTGCCATTTTCTTTTGGAGCAAGGTCCTGAAGAGCACGGGTTTCATCAAACCCTCCAGGTTCCCCAGGGCCTGAGACAAGAAACACAACTGAAGGCTGGCTGGCAGCTCCCAGGCTCCACGTCTTGGGTCCCCCGGGTTGTCCTCCTCCGTCCCTTCCGTCCCGGCTGCCGCCGCCCCCTCCTCCGCCATCCCTGCCGTCCCACCTAGCTGCCGGCCCCACCGCCCCTTGCTTCCCGCGGCTCCATCTTCTACCCGAAACATCCCTCTCCTCCTTTTTTTTTTCCTTCCTTTCCATGGTTTTATTTTTCTTTTCCGATGAGCACGCCTGGTTTGCGTGGCGGGGAAGGAGCTTTGCAGACCGTGGCTGGCGTAGGCTG
The DNA here is from genome assembly GCA_009806455.1 of Tetrax tetrax. Lineage (NCBI taxonomy): Eukaryota > Metazoa > Chordata > Aves > Otidiformes > Otididae > Tetrax > Tetrax tetrax. The sequence continues at coordinate 398,601 of WHYT01017286.1, forward strand.
GCAGATGGGCTCTGCAGAGGGAGCTGAAACTCAAAAAAAGACCCAAACCCAGCTGGCGTTGGTGTGTGCGGCCCTGGCTGCAGCGTTTCCCACCGGCTGTCACCTTGGGAGGCTGTGGGAGCGCCAGCATTGCCACCCTGACGCCGTCTCTGATGGCCGGAAGAGGATGGGGTGGCCCGAGCCACGCGGCAGGTGACGTCCCCACGGTGCTGGTGGCCACACGTGCCCACCTGAGCCCTCTCCGTAGGTTTGCTGGAGTCTCTGCCCTGCGTCTCCATCCCGTTGTTTGCTTCACTCTCAAGGTGTCGTAGTTGCTTGTACCTGTTCGCCGGCTGTTGGTCACCATCTCAGCATGCTGCTGGAAAAAGAAAAAAAAAAAAACCAAAAAAAAACCCCCAAAAATGCATCTCAAGCAAGGGGCCAGCAAGCCCTGAGCATCCCCACTGTCGGCTGTCGGTCCTGTCTGTGCCCATCCCGCAGTGAGCGGTCGGCGGTGGGGCTGGCGGTGGCCTCGGCCGGTGCCCGTGGGCACGGTGGCCACGAGGCGCCTGCGGCCGCGGTGGTCAATGTGATTTTGGTGGAGGGGAGCAGGCAGGCTGAGGGCAGGGATGGCTGTGGGGGATTCAGGGGGCTGGGAGAAGTGGCGATGAAATGGGGGGCTGCGTGCGAGGCTGACAGCCCCTGCCCTGCCAGGGCATGCATCACTGAGCAGGCAATGGGTTCCTTACGCTCTTATTTTTAATTTATTTTTTTCCCCTTTAAGATAGATATTTTTGTGACCGAAATTTGCCATTTGATGCTTTTTAATGACTTATTCCACTACCTGCTCTGACGCCGGGGTGAGCAGTGGGGGCTGAGGCGGCGGTGGCGGAGGGTGGGAAGCTGTGCCCACCAGCCCCGCTGCCTCCCACCCCCTCCATGGGGGCTTTCCTCAAAACGGAGCCAAAACCAGGGCTCTCGGGTCACCCTTTGGCGGGGGGGGCACCAAATGGGCCAGCAGGAAGCAGCACCCCCAGATTTTGCACCTCCAGCTCCACGAAAAGCAAGCAGCGGGCGCTGCGTTGCCAGGATTTGGCCTGGGACGAGGGGTCCCGTGGGGCTGGGACACCCCGACCTGTCTGGGGCTGCCCACAGCCCACGGCTGGCCACCGGTCCGGCTCCACCACGCTCTCCGTCTCTCGTTTCCTGCGGCAAAGTCCAACGGAGTTTGTCCAAGAGCATGTGGAAGAGTCGTTGCGTTTCTTTGTCCCCCTGTGCTGTTCTGGTTTGCTTTCGTTACGGTTGCACGTACGGTCTGAATAATTTACTGCAAAGAATGAAGCTGTTATTTCTGTGTCAGCGACTCTTCCGTTGTTCTGCTCATTCCAATCCTCTGTCTTCTTTTGTTGATACAGTGTGCTGCTTGATTTGAGTTGGGATTTGTTTCTTCATGTTTTTTTTTTTCTCCTTTGTGTTTGTTTCTTCTGCTTGTGTTATCAGAAGACGATGCTTTTGTTGACAAACTGCCCGTGTTTGAAAGGCGCTGTGAAACGCCTGCAGGTACTGTATCAGCAGGGCATTTTCCCAGACATCCGGCTTCGGAGCGGGCGGCTGCGGGCACCCGAGTGCCCCAGCACCCGCCACTCGCAGCACCTTGCGTGACAGTTTCTCAGTGACAAAAAGGATGGCGAGGTGACAGGCTATCACCTCGCGCATTCAATAGGGTTAATTTAACAGCTCAAAAAGCCCATTTTTTTTCCCCACCCCTAGTTATTTTGACAGTACCTGGTGTCCAACGTGGCTTTTGAGGCCGGTGTGAGCGCAGGGAGTTGGTGGCTGTAAGGGAAAAGAAAAAATTCCAGCTAGGTATCTCCTGCTCTGTGTGCGTGTGTCTGTTCATCTGCAAGTTTTACGGCCTGAAACGCAAGGGAAGATACCAGCCTTTCACTGTCGCTTGTTTTGCACACCGGCGTGGCGGGCGCTTGCAGCATCCCACTGGCGAAACGCTCGCTGCTGCTGCCGTAGCAGGGCAGAGCCGCCGCTGGAGGTGAAGAGGACAAGGCGTTAGCCAAAACCAGCACAGTTAGAACATGCTAGCGGAGTGTGTGCGCAGAGAAGCCTCTTCTGCTGTAGGCAAAAAAAAAAAAAAAAAAAGAGAAAACCCCACAAAAACCTTACCAAGCGGGCAGAACCACTCTTCCATCTGGGCTTCCATAGCTTTGCTTTC
>WHYT01017286.1:417536-427775 GCA_009806455.1 Tetrax tetrax
GGGGTGGGGACAGGCTTGGGGACAAGAGACTCGTTCCCCCAGTGCAGTGGGTGGGAAGTGGGGGGGCTCTCGCTGCACCCTCCCTGGCACAAACCCTCCCCTCCTGCTGTGTTTTGAGCCCCCCGTTTCCTCCCTCCTCAGTCTCTTCTGTCCGGCGCTGCAGGTGTATCGTGAAGATCACGGGGGAGATGGTGCTGTCGTTTCCAGCGGGCATCACCCGACACTTTGCCAACAACCCTGCTCCTGCCGTGCTCACCTTCCGCGTGCTGAACTACAACAGGCTGGAGCACGTCCTGCCAAACCCCCAGCTCCTCTGCTGGTAAGCCTCCGCCTCACCGGCCTCCCAAAGAAGGCAGGTTTCCAGAAAAATAGGTGCTTTGCAAAACCACGTGGGCCAAAGAATCTTCCTTGGAAGCCTGGCCTGGTTTTGGGAAGGAAACTCTCAAGCCCTTAAATGTTTGCCGGAGCGCTCCCTTCTGAGAGCATCCCCTTTGCCAGGCAGAAGAGCGTTAGCGGAGAGGAGCAAGAGCTTTGAGGGGGTTTGCTCGTTTCGTGCCTCGCTTTGCTCGTTAGACCTCCTGTTTGCAACATGAGGTGACCTACAGGTCGCATCTGCTGCGCCTCCCCGGAGATGTCTGAGGACGAGGCAGAGATGCACGGAAGGGAGGCAATGTTTCTCTAAACGTGGGATTAAACGTGGTCCCAGCTGGCGGCCAGCGCTGATGCCCTGCATGCTGTGTAGAAAAGCTTTCTTCCGCCGAGGCGGCTTACGCAAAGGGTTAATTCTCCCTCTGTGCAGCGACAACACGCAGAGTGACGCCAGCACCAAGGAGTTCTGGGTCAACATGCCAAATCTGATGACTCACCTAAAGAAGGTATCGGAACAGAAACCGCAAGCCACCTATTACAACGTGGACATGCTCAAATACCAGGTAGGGGTTCTTCTGTAAGATAAACTGTGCCAAAAAAAGTGTGCGTAGCCGGTAGCGCAGACAACGTGAGCTGAGGGCATGCTACCCCCTAGGCCCTTCTGTAGGTCACTAGATTGCCTGGGTTTGAGCCCGGTACAAACTTGCTATGAGAATACGAGGTCTGGGCTCCTCTGAAACCGAATGCGATTACCGTGTCTGTAAAATGGGATTTCTCCCTCCACCCCTACGGAAACTAAATGTTTTTTCTGTCATTTTGGAAGGTGTCTGCCCAGGGTATTCAGTCTACTCCATTAAACCTTGCAGTGAGCTGGCGGTGTGACCCTGCAAGCACTGACCTCCGCATTGACTACAAATACAATACAGAGGCAATGACCACACCGGTAGCTCTAAACAACGTCCAGTTCCTCGTCCCCGTCGACGGAGGAGTAACCAAACTTCAAGCTGTGCTTCCTCCGGCTGTCTGGTAGGAATCGCTCACCCAACAAAGCGCTCGTTTGCTATGTCCACTGCGTCCCCGCCTAAAAGAGGAGCGGGATCACCCCGGAGAGGTGTCTGGGGGTGGGAGCTGGCGGCACGCTGGGGACCCAAACCTGGTCTTGCAGGATGAAGTGTGCAACTCTGATTTTTTTTCTTTTTTCTTTTTTTTTTTTTTCTTGCCCTTCCTATGTCGCTCCCTGCGACGGTGCAATGTAAAAGCGGTGTTTTCCTGCTCGGGTCAAACCCAAAGCCAAGCTCCCAGAATCGCAGCTCTGGAGAGCAGCACCGGAGCCGCTCCCCCAGCCCACACGGCCATTAGCAAAATTCAGATGTCTCCTTCAAAACTTCTGCTTTCCTACAGAAATGCTCTTCTTCATGTGTTTTTAGGAATGCCGAACAGCAAAGGATATTGTGGAAGATCCCTGATATCTCTCAGAAGTCAGAAAATGGAGGTAAATACCGCAAATGTGCATGTTATTGACTCTGAATACTTAAATCAGACACCGATTTATCGTGTCTGCACACAAATCCGGACACACGGGCTCCTGCTGGCGCTTGCCAAGGGAGGATGCTGTTTAAAGCGAGGAGCAAAGAGCTTTGAAAAGTGGGGATACATGCTGCTGGCACTGTTTTGCCAACCGCTTTGGAAGGGTATTAACACACTGGGTTTGGATGCGGTTGGTTGACAACTCCTTTGCTCCATTGACCCTCTCCGCATTTGAAGGCTGAGGGACTTGCATCCCCCTCAGGGGGACCACAGCCTCCCACGGGTCACCCATGCAGCTCAGCCGCTTCGTATCGCTGTCTGAAAAGTAAAAATCTGCTGGGAGGATGAGGGGGTTTGTCCCGGGGGGTGCTGCTGGCTGGGGTACAATCGCGGGAGTGGGCTTCACTTGCAGCGCTGTGGGCGTCTCACTGCCTTTGCTGGCAAATCTGGCCCTGCGATGCGCGGTGTGCCTCTCCGGGCTTGTGAAGGGTCTCGCGCGGGACTTTTAAATTGCAGGCGTGGGGTCTCTGCTGGCCCGGTTCCAGCTCGCGGAGGGGCCCAGCACCCCGGCCCCCCTGGCCGTGCAGTTCACCAGCGAGGGGAGCACGCTCTCCAGCTGCGACATCGAGCTCGTCGGCGCCGGCTACCGCTTCTCCCTTATCAAGAAGAGGTTTGCGGCAGGTAGGTACCTCGCCGGTGGCTCCTCTTGGGATGGCCGTGTCCCTGACGGTCCCCTCCGGCTGTGCCGCCATGCCTGGGGTAGATTTGTGTATTTGGTCACCGTTCAAGCCCAGAGGTCCTGCTGCAGCTTGTAAGAGCCTTGAATTTCATGGGTTCTCTTCTGCTCGTGGGTCCAGCATGAAAGGCAAGGTCTGGGGACCTGGACCTCCATGAAGAGCCTTTGCCCCATTGCTACAGGGAAATACAAGTATTTTTCTTTTTGCCCCATCGCTGCAGAGAAAGACAAGTATTTTTCCACGTGTGGCCGTGGGTGTGGGAGCCGGTGGAGGTGGGCGGCCATCCCCGGAGAACCGGGGCTGCTCTCTCCCTGCAGCTGATTTCTGATCCCGTTTCTAGGTAAATACTTGGCCGATAACTGATGGAAGCTTATGCAAGTCTGTGGAAAATAATATGGAAAATACCCAAGGACTGCTGTGCGTGGAACGGGTTTAATTACAGTTTAAGGAAAATGAACTAAATCCTGCACTCGGGACATTTCTGTTGGAAGTGTCGACAACTTTCAGCATTTTTTTCCTTGGAAACACCGTCTTGACCAGTCCTACAGTATTTACTTCTAGATGTAACATTGTTAATGGTTTTAAAATGTAATTATTGTATTTGTAAATTGTACTCATTCCAGTAAGGCTGTATTTTGGCAGTTAGACACTTGAGTTTTAGCATTTTACCATTCATGAAATGGATGTAATTTAAACTGTGGTATATAAATTTAATAGTAGTACTGTTGAATGGCACAATGCTTACAGAGGTAGATTACATTTTGTCAATATATACGATTTAAATACAATACTGATAGCTGTTACGAAGGGGGTGCCTCATAAAGAGAGAGTTAAGTAGAACAGACATGCTGATTTACTTTTCCTTCACTCCTTAGTATGTCTCACGATAACAAATAAAAAGCTCTATCTTCAGGTTTAGCTGGTTTAACTCCAGATAAATATTTCTGTAACTGTGGAGGTTCCTCAGACAGTCTCCCAGCAAGAAACAGGAAAAAAAATGCCACTTCTATAAAGAGCATTTACGTCAAATTTCCATGGCAAGAAACCTCTGTGAACATGCCCTTGCTCTCTTACAGCCGCAGGTGAAGGGTCAGGAGTGCCAGCCGCGCGTGCACGGGCAGCGAGCGCTTCTCTTTGCCCCACGCCCCCAGGTTCTGCAGAGATGCAGATAAGGAAACAGGCAGGCAAAGAGGCTGGGCAGCAAATCTGAGCTTACAGCACTGCCCAGAAGAGTTATCGCTGTTTTTAAGGATGCATTTTCTGAGCAGTCTCCACATTTTCGGTTGCATTTCCTCGTTCCTTTGCTTGCTGCTTCTGTTTTTTATCGCCCATGTTTGAAAGCCCCACAGGTTTAGAAAATGCTTTAAAGACATGCAGCCCCCCCACGCCTTTGCCTTTTACCACTTAGGCAGGAAAGCAGAGATGTACGAACGCTGGAAAACAAATGCAGCCCCAGCCGATGCCAGTGCCGGGGAAGGAGGAACAGCACGGAAAAATTGTCCCTCTGTGTATTCCCCGAGCCGACGCGGGCTCGGAGCCGGGCTCCTCTCTGCATCGCCTGCGCAGGGTGCGGCATTTGATTTCTGGTTGCCGTTAGTCTCAACCTACTGCTGGCAACATATACTGATAGCATTAATGGCATGGCAGCTGTCAAGGTGGAGAGCTTGGTTTAATGGGAGAATTTGGTGATGTGGGGGAAAGAAGGAGGAATCTTTTCAAAATTAAATGCAGCTGCTCTTCAGATGCACAGAGGAGCATAGGAGCATCCCCTGAGCGGGGTGCTGGGGACCTTAGAAATGTGTAAGATGACAAATACTGCTAATTTTACAGTCAACAATGTTGCCAGGATTAGGCCTGTGCGTTCACGTTGGAAAACTTTGTGCGTGTTGGGAAGTGCTTGCTCACAGACCTGTTTGGAGTGACGTAAGAAAAGAGAAATCCGTGCCCATCTTAAAAGCAAAGAAGGAGAGCTGGAGATATTTCAGTCCTGAGACGACTCCCAGGCTGAGATATGTATGACAGGGTGGTTTGGTTGCGTGCATGCTCACAAAAGGCATTAACACAGAAGATAAAGCACAATTCAGTTATGCAACTTCATACATCTTTGCGGTTTCTGCAAGTACACTTGCCAGTACTCCTGGATGGAGTGTTCAACTCCGTTAAGTTTTTCCCCTGAAATGGAAATACGTATAAACTGTGTAACCTACCCCTTTCTGACACAGGAACATAGGGCAAAATCTAAGAATCAGTTTATGCATAATTGGTTCATGCTGTGTACAATTGTTATAAACTCATGCTTCCAAAAGAGATCTATGTCATAGTCCTGAAAATAAGGATTTTATAATGTAAATATTACCAGAACATAGATATTTTAATTTATATTTCATTTGAAAGACAAGGTGTTTACATTAGCATTGGGTTTTTAAATGCTTTTTAAACAAAAAAAAAACAAACCATAACCCAAAGCTCCCAAGCTTGTCCCGTTTGTGCTGTCCCACAGAACGGAGGTCGTAGTCTCTGGGTGCGTGGTGGTGCCGTGAGGCAGCCCCCGTGGCCTGGGCAGAGAGACGAAAAAGTCCTGTACTCTTTCTGCTTTGAGGAGTCAGCAGAAAAAAGATGATGGGCAGCAGCTTGGCATGTATCAGACTAAATTTAGAGCACATAGGGGCACAGATAGGGATGTTTATCCTCAATTCCAGCTTCCGTAGTAGTGGCCAGAGCCCTCCAGAGAGGGCACGGGGGATGCGCTGTCCTGTTGCATTCAAGCGCTGCAGGCTTCATCTCCACTTTTAGGCAGGAAAAACTGCGTATCTTCAGGAAATGCACGTTTTTGGTGATCCCTGCCCGCCAGCAGACGGCAGCTACGTCAGCAGGGAGCTGAAAAGGCAGCAGCGATTCGGCTGCAAGTCACCTGCGTTTCTAGAGCCAAGCATCGGCGCTCTGTTTCCAAGCGTGTGGTCCAGGACGTCTTCTGCCCAGTCAGGCTGAGGCTGAAACAGCTCAGCCCCCCAGCACTGCCACCCCTTAACCCAGCAGCGTCTAAATGTCCGAGTGAAAAAAAGAAAATAACTGAAGAAGGCGTTCAGATAACAACTAGGCGTGATGCGTGCACAGAAAGGCATTAGCTTCATCTTTTCCTTTAGACTGTGTCCTCAGCCAGCTCTCTCCCGAGGGATTTTCCGCAGGGATCCCCAGGAGGTGCCAGCAGCCCACGCCCGCAGGGTCAAGGTGCCTGTGAATGGAGCAGGAGGGTTTTTCCCAACAGACACCTGCGGACTTGGGTCTTTAGCTGTTAGGAGCAGGACGTCTATTTTTTTTTGCAACATTTCTTCTTCTATTTGTTGCAAATATTTACAATTCTCAGCCAGCTTACAATGCTCCTCACAGGAGACATTTCAGACCAATTTTCTACTTTAACAATATTTCTTAATAACGATGAAATTGCGCAGCAGTATGAAATACTACCAGATAATAAGCATTTCATTTGGTGTTTGCATTTGTTCTTAAATATCACTCCCCTGTTATAAAGCTGCTTCTTATTTTTGCTGTAAGGCCACTGTCCATTAAACTCTTACTCCTGCCCAGCTGGTGTGAGTTCTCAGTACGTACATGTGTGGCTTTGCTCGCAAAAGCTTTTCACACGAGCGCGATCTTGTACTGAGGAAGTTACACAGATATGAAGACTTTTTCTGATGCAGGCTGGACTTAAAGATATTCATGTTGCTATTCGGTATTTCACTTAAATTAATTTTATTTTCAGTATGCCCTTTCAGGATTTATCTATTAGAGGGTTTTTTAAACCTTAGATGGGAAAAAAAGAAGTTTTGAAGCCACGCACACCTGAAGTGAGACCCATCTGCCTTCTCCTTTTAACACGATCACAGAGACCCAGGGCTGTTTTTCAGTGCAAAGCTGGTCAGCTCTTGCACAGGTGATTATTTTCCCACTGAGATCTCTGCTGAGACCTTGCTGTGCTGCCCACACCACCACAAGTCATACTGGTATTTGTTTACCCAATTCTGGATGATTCCAACCAGACAGCGATGCCACTCCACTGAACAGCAGCTGCAGAGATTCCTGTAGCTCGTAAATAGTCACCACTTCACTTTCTTGCAGCAGAAGCATTTTTAAATGGCTGGGCTGCAATGAAAAGGTGTCATATTTTTAAATGAGCCATGAGAGAGTCAAACATCTTTTACTAAAAGCATTTGGCCCTCCTCAGACCTCTCCCTCGGTTCCGCATCTCCTTCAGCAGCAGTGCGGTTCCTGTGCCTGCAGTTCTGCATCATAGAGGAATCCTGCTCTGTTTCACCTTTTTTTTTGGAAATGTGGCCCACAGTCTGTTACCCAGACACCCAGCATTTACTTGAGAAAGCCACTTCAACACCCGGGAGTGATTTGTTTCCCTACCCTTTTGTTGTTTTTATGTGAAAATATCTTGTCTAAAAAAACTTAATTTTGAAGCTTGACATGACCAAAATATACAACGTCATCTTGTTGTACTTTCCCAACAAGGAATTACTGTCTCAAAGATTTAATTCCATAGCCAGAATTCTTCTTTTCTTCTTTTTCTTACAATTTCCCAAGGAAAGTAATTATTTTTGTGATCATTGATATTTTAGTTCTTATTTCATTTCAAGGCTAGAAAAAGATATGCCTCCTCCGTGACCTCCCCTACCACTTTTGGAGGGATGGCAGATGCTGCTGCTGACAATTGTTTTTGAAAATCAAACATGTTAGTGCGGCAATACTCTTCAAAGGTTTGCACACAAGCAGGACTTCACTACAGGCCAAGCAGTATGGGATACACCACGCCAGGTTTTAGCGAGGCGTTCAGAATACCTTATTCCTCCGTTCTTATTCCTCGCGCTAAGGTTGATGAACTCACCCGGTTGCTTTGATGGCATAAAACGTACGGAGACACTAGTCGTGGTCTGAGCGAGGACTTGAGGCGGGTTGAGGTCTGAAGCTCCAGTCCCACAGCCATGGGCTGGTGGGCACGGGAGAACCTCGCCGTGACACCTCTGAACCCAGAGGAAAGCCCCAAATTAATTGGATTTCCCAGGGTAAATGCCCTGTGCCATTTTATGAACTCCCTCGTGTATAAAATGTTTATAAATATTTGTGGATTAAGATACACAGGTCTATTTTTAAGATTTAAGTTAAATAAGTTAATGAATGGCTGGCCTTTCTTGCCTAAACGTGCAATGAGATATATTATACCTTTAGTTGACGATGGCCTAGGTACTGCTTAGTCTGTGATGAAAACTTTGCTGCTTACCTACTGTTCTCAGAGAAAAAAAAAACTGTAAAAGACATACAGGTTTGTTGCACACAGACTATCGCAGCGAAGCTTTGTATTTGACCACTGGTAATATGAATGTGTTGTATTGACTTGTTGAAGATAATCATGAAACAACATATTTTAAATGTTACTTGCCTTATAGATTAGACTATGACTATGTGGATATCATTTTTTTTTGTAAATAATGTTTTTTATAAATGTCTTTCCTCCATTCTCCCCGTCACCCATTTCACAAAATCTTGAATATGCAATTATTTACCATGCATAATGTTGAAACAAATAAATCCCCCTGTCCGAACAAAAGTTTATTAATTCTATACATATGAACCACATTAAACACCCGATTGAGTTGCAATTTAAATGTGATTTTTTTTTTCCCTTGAAAATAAACAAAAAGCGTAAAACAGTTTTGTTTTTTTTTGTCTGAGTTAGCTTTGCTTGCAGGGGCGGGAATATCCAGAGGTATCCGGGCTGCTTTGGGGTTGGCATGCACGGCTGGGAAGGAGTTGTGAGGGAATTCAGGAGACCACAGGGACATATTGGGGATTTAGGGACATGTAGGGGCCTGGGGGAGGGAAAAAAAAAAATTAAAATCACATTTAAACGGGGATCCACAGGAGCCGTGGGGACCGGTGGAGGCTGCGGGGATGTGGAGGCGGGAAGGGGAGGGGGGGGTACAAAATGGCGGCCGGTGCCGGCGACACCGCTTCGGGCTGGGCGGGAACACGCAGGGGCGGGAGCCGGGGAACCGGCTCCCGGTGGTCGCGGGGCGGCGCTGGCCGCCCCCCTCCCGCCCTTCCGCCTCCCCTCGGCACTGGTGAAGGGATGCATGGCGACGCGGCCCGCCTGCCCCTCAGGTCCCCCCAGACGCTTCCCGGTGGCGGCGGTGGATGATATCCTGCGGGATGTGCTGGGGAGCTACCTGAGGGAGCAGCCCTACGAGCCGGCCCGCTGCAGGGAGGTGGCGAAGGAGATCGCTGAGGTACTGCTGCGCTCGAGGGATGCGGTGGCCATCTTGTCCTCAGGCCTTGATGGTGCCTCAGGGAGGTGGACATCGTGACGAGGAGGTCCACCAGGATAAATATGAAGTGAAAACAAATGCGAGAGGAGGCTGTCAAGATGCACCAAGGGTTGGTCTGAGATGGGTGCGACTTGGGGCTGTTCAGCCTGGAGCAGAGGAGGCTCCAGGGAGAGCTGAGAGCGGCCTCCCAGTGCCCAAAGGGGGCTGATAGAAAAGATGGGGAGAGACTCTTCAGCGGGGCCTGGTGTGACAGAACAAGAGGTAACGGTTTTAAAACAGGAGGAGGCAAATTCAGACTGGATATAAGGAAGAAATGTTTTACACTGAGGGTGGTGGAACACTGGCACAGGTTGCCCAGAGAGGTGGTGGATGCCCCATCCCTGGAGCAACCTGATCCGGTTGGAGATGTCCCTGCTTCTGGCAGGGGGTTGGACTGGATGGGCTTTGGCGGTCCCTTCCAGCACAAACCATTCTATGATTGTAAGAGTTAATGCTGAGGTTTTTTTGAGCAGCAGAGGCTCTGACCAAGCATACTGTTCAGTAAAAACTCTGTGCTGGTGTTGCCCTGTCCAGAAATGCCATTAGTAAGTTTTAAGTGTCAGACCTTGCTGAAATAGGCCAGTTATGATAGTGGCTGAATTCTGCTCAGTGACACAGATGGAAGCTCTTTGTCAATTAAATCTAGTCTTGCTGCTGAAAAAAGACTGTCCTGAGCCTTTGGTCTTTCTGCTGATTTGGCCCAGAAGAGCTCACAGGCATTAAAAAAGCAGCACTGTCTGCCCTTCCTTTCCCCCCTGTAATCAGCAGGTAACTGAAAACATACGGAGAATATAGTGTTTCCTCGGTACTTAACATCTGTACCTGCATTTCTGTAGTCCAGCAGGAAGGTGTGCCTGATTTTAGCAGGTGGAAATGTTGGTTCTCATGTGAAATGACCACAGCAGTGTACATGCCACCTGTCTGCAGGGCCAGGGGAGTTTGTCATAGATGTTTCAAACGCTGAAGTTCAGAGGTTGTCATCAGGATTGTTGCAAGGGCTCTACAGTGCAATGCTTGGACTTGTCTGTCTCAGAAAACCAAATCACTGAGCGTCTCCTGTAAAGAGAGCTCACCACTTGTGTCTAAAAGTGTTTTTCTCTTGCAGGTTATTAAAGCTCGGGTAAAAGACCTTATGATACCGAGGTACAAGATTGTTGTGCTGACGCATATTGGGCAGCTGAATGAGCAGAGCATGCAGATTGGAAGCCAGTGCCTGTGGGATCCTGCGAGTGACACATTTT
>WHYT01017287.1:0-33049 GCA_009806455.1 Tetrax tetrax
TTAGGATGAAAAAAAAAAAAAAAAAAAAAAAAAAAAAAAAAGAAAAAATCTCTAACAAGATAAATACGGATTTAATTCCAGAGGATTATTTATTGACATGAATAATCATAGTAAAACATGTCCTTCTTGACTGAGGATCTTTTTAAGATTTTTGCCCACGATTCTTCATCAGCTTCCTCCAACTTTAAGAATTTTCCACTTAGAAAATAGCAACTTTTTCCTTATAGATATTCAAAGATGAGTTCAAATAAAACTTTATCAACTCCAGCAGAAGTATCATATCACCATATTATTCAGCTTATTTCTTTGCCTCCAGAATCTACAGACACTTTCTCAAGACTTAATTCTAACAACTTCAGTAACTCAAGATTTTCTAGAAAGTCCTTCCCAGGTCTTCAGTCTTCACCATAATTGGTTTCTTGTCAGCAGAACATGTAAATACTAGATTTTGTAGCATTATAAAAACCACACAGTCAACTAATTTTTAAATGTCTCTAACATCCCTTTACAAGCTTCCTCTATCACAAATATATTTTAACTTCAAAAGTCACACACTTACAAAACGTACATAAACTTCTGTGAGAAGTCTGTCAAATACGTTGTGCTTTCTGGAGGAAAAACCCCTGACCAAGACTTCTCTCCACCTGCCCCCCAAAAACTCTCAGAAAGCAGCTTGAATTAAACATAGCTGGAATTACACAGCTAGGCAATACAATATACCTATAATTAATCAACATCAAGTCCAGATCAACAATGTCTGTAACCCTGATTCAGATTCACAATAATCAGAAGGCCTGGAAATTAGTTTGTATTCTACAAAAAAATAAAGGTAAGAAAAGTGTGACTTATCGTCTGCTAACTAGGTCAACAAGATCAGACACCAACAGCCTTGCAAACGCCCGAGCAAAAGTGACCACAGTAGGCTAAAAACTAACTCCCAAATGTAAAGGATTCTTATTGTACTAGAGACCATAAAATTGGACGCAGTCCTCTAAAAGACAGACCCAGGTTGTTCTCAGAGTTGCACAGGGATTAGGACAACGTCCATAGGACAGAAGTCAGAAGAGTGGAAATTCTGACCAGATATCGGAACAGGCGGTTCATGTATACTGTGGACTCTTCATCCCTGAAGATATCCAGAACTCAACTGAACAAGGCTCTGAGCCACCTGCTCTAACCAGACCTGCTGCTTTAAGCAGAGGTTTGGACTAGAAAATCTCCAGATGTCCCTTCCACGCATGGTCTATGATTCAATGCTTCCAGTTTTATCCAGAATAGTACAGTTAAAAAAATAAACAAACAGAATCATAGTAGTAGAGACTGTAACAAAAAAAAGTGAATCCACCTTTGAGATTGTTCTTCAGTTGAACTGTATTAATAACTACCAAAATCTGTCCAGGATCATTTTAGGATTGGGTTTGCTAATGAAAAATGAACCAACTTCAAGAGAGAAATGTGAAAGAGTACTTGTAGAAACCTTCACTGTTGTAGGAGGGACAGATGTAGCAAGAATCTAATTAAATATTTTCATTGTGAGCTCAAAGAAGTGTCTTATATGTGTGTACTCAACAGAGATGTTCTTGAAAAAGGCTGAGGTGAACTTAGTATTACGAAAAAAAAAATCTTGACAAGAAAGAAAAATTGCATGAGGGTGTTTCTTCTTTGGAAGGAATAGAAAACTGTTAGTTCATTAATTTGTTTAAAACTCTCCCTAAAAATAATTAATTACATAATTTCATTGCGAATATGGTAAGACTTCTACAAAAGCAACTTTTTTTTCAAAAATAAAAGTTTAACATTTCATAATGAATGAATGGCTTTTTGAGAGTTTTAGTAGTCTCACTCTGTATCTTCTTCTTGGCTTTGACAGATACAGTGCTTTACTATTCAGTGCTTCTCTCTCAAGAGAAGAGTTGGATATCAGTTCCAGACAGTTCATGCAACATTAGATGCTTAATTTTTGTAAAGTGCTTATTCATGTAACACAATCTTTTTACTTAGAAGCAAAGAAATTAATGGTACAGAACCATCCACTGGTAACAGTTTGTGAATGCTAGGACAAACAATGGTCTTTCTTCTATAGTCCATGTTTGATAAACTTAAGAATCAGAGTGTTTAAAAGTAAATTAGAAGAGTCATAGGTATTCAAAAATGCATTTTCACCTAAAATATTATTAAACTTCAGGAACTTAGAGTAACAATTTAAATACTTCTGCTTCTCTGTTCTTTTCTGTTAATTCCTAAATGCAATCAAACCTTTTTACTCGCAAATCACACTAACGTGTTTTACTAGAACTTAGAAAAAAGTGTCTGTAGGATGAAGCAGGAAGCTTTCCAAGAGTAAAAACCACCAAGTTCTGCCTCAAGGGAACTTTGTCACAGAATTACAGATCTGAAAACAGAAGTATTGACACAATCTTAGTAACAGGGCATCACTGCAACACACTTTAATATAACAACATGTCAATCAAAAAATTAAGTCTTTGAATACATGCTCATATTCATGGGTTGTAACCTGTACAAATAAATGTCACTAAGGCTAATAAAAGAGAAGAGCACTGAAGTTCTTACATATTAAGAAGGAACACACGTTTTCTAGATTTTTAAAGGAAAAAAAAAAAAAAAACACGAAGAAACAGGATAATAGTAGATTTTAGGCATGATGCCTAAAAATTTGGTGCCAAGTGCATCACGTATAAACAGCACTACCTCCATAGGAAAAAGAATCTTTCATGTAAAAAAAAACAGCCTTAAAAATTCAGATCATCTTGATATGTAGTTAAAATAAGGCTTTTCCTCTTAAAAGGTCCAAACATAAAGGATGCTCAGTAAACCTGATAGTTAAATATTATGAAAGTTTTCCTTTAACTTGTGTATAGACAGTCTGCAAAAATTGCAAAAAGTCATAGTTTACAGAATATTATTTTATCTTTCTGTTAGAAAAGCTGATAGGTGACCATGGATACCTAAAAAGAACCAAACCCATTATAATAAACAAAAATAAACAGCATTCCTTTATTATTGCTGTATGTCTCCTAATAGACAGGAAGACTCAATTTTCCAATTAATAAAGCTCCTCCCCTCAGCTTCCCCCAAGCCCTGGAAGTACAGTACTTCTCACAGGGATCTGTTACTAATTTCAAGCAAGAAAACCATATTAACCTACTTCTCTGACATGAGATTATATTATCAAAAAGAATAAAAATGATACCTCAGATTTTCAAGTCTTAGTGATTTTACATGCCTCAGTTACTAGTCTTGAAACAGAAGACCTTAAATAACTGCAATAATATTCTTCCCACTCCAACCATCTACTGGAAATTCAGATTCTATAAAAATTTATTCCAAACACTGAAATAAAACATGACTGATCATTTTTTAAAAATTTAATCCTTTGTTTTGCAAGCTCTGGATATCCTGTTAGAAGCAGAAAAGACCAGGTCCTAGTTCCTCCAGCATGGAAAGAAGAATGCATCATCACTGCACCTTTTCTCCCTTTACTAATACTTGAAGACTTCATGACTTTTTGTTCACACACCGAGCAGATGAATTTGATTTTTCATACTCTTCTAAAGAGAAGGCTCAATTAATGGAGAAGCAACCCAAGATGTGATTTTAAATTCATTTTCACATGACTCTCATGAAGCAAACTGGAAAGGTTTCACATTTTCTAACTCCCAAACCTTGAACAAGTAAAACAAAAATGCTCATCTGCTTTCCAGCAGAAAACATTGCTGCCAGAACGTCTGTGCACATTATCTTTCCTTTTTTTCTTCTTCATTTTTGGTCTACTCCTAAGCATGTAACACAATACTTTCATCACATGGCCTTTGACCAAATGGATATTATCATAATTCTATGTTCTCTGTTGCAATCAAGAAAAATATATTTACTTTTCAAGTTGTTGATTGCAATTATTGCCTTTGTAATACGATAAGGAAGCCCGGAGCAGAGATCACAGATCAGGCCAGAAGTAAAATGGGATTAAGGCTCAACACCTAAGTCCTTTTCAATCAGAACACAATGCTTTAACGTTTCTTTCTTCAAGTTGATTCTTTTTATCTACTACACATTTCAGGAATACTCTTATCTAGTCCCAAAACTTTTGGCAAAGATGGGTAGGCACTACTGTGTCCATTTCAGAAAGAGGAAGACATTTTTTAAGGGGTCTCATATCCAGCAAGTTATCAGGGCATTTAAGTAACTTAAGCACCAAGTATCTGACGAGGGCATTGATATCAAGAATATTACTACCACTTAACAATTAAGCAAAAACTACTTCTCATTCAAGAGGAGTTAAACTCCCCACACCCACAAACAAACAAACAACAAGACACCAGGCAAATTCTCTACCCATCCTACAATCCATTCAATTTTGTCTACTTCCCTATGTAGTCTAAGAAGCTTGGCAGGGAGTATGCCAGGCATGCCCTAGAAGCACAAACTCAATGATTTTCTTTTCCAAGATCTGTACAACTTCTCTTCAATTCTATTAGCAACTAAAATATCATCATATAACAAGGCTTAGCAAGCAGATCCTTACAGAAATAGAAAAAAATTTGATCACCTTCAAAACGCCTCTGCCTTCTACAGTACTTCTCTTTGAAGCAACGATGGCATTGATGGCAATGTGATGTTAGAGGAGTAAAGATATCAATCCCCACATTACACTAGCAGGCATACACAAAAAAACAGGTAGTTCATAAAACATACATTGCCTCACAGCTAAGACGTAGAATAAATTGGATGCACACAGTGTACGAACCATATGCAATATATGCAGACAAGTCTCCATTCATCACAGTGTCCCTAATTCGAAATGCTCCACATTTTCATAGTCTAACAGAAACTAATTGTTCTTTCTCCCAAGTAATTTATTTTAAATCACAATTTTGTATATCCTGCAAGACCTTTGTTAAACTGGAAATAAATACATGCCCTTGGAAATAAGTGCATGCCTAAGACATATTCATCCTAAAGTATAAAACTACCGTGCACGTAGAATACATATACAAGAACAAAACAATAACAAACTGTAGTGAAATTGTATATAACATACTTGAGAATTCATGGAATTATTTAATTTAACCAGGACCTTATATACTCACAGAGCTTAACAGCTTTTGAAACCGGCACTCTTTAAAGAGAACTACTGAAATTTATCCAAAAATTGCTATGCAGAAGTGATCCCTTCTGGCAACACTGAGAAAACAGGCAGAATATTCAGGTTCCAAAGAGTAAATTACATGTAGACTGATATCTTTGAACTACCTTTATTACTGGGCAATTGTATAGTCTTTAGTCAGCAAAATTCCCAATGAAGTCCAGTTTTACTTGACTAAAGTCAGCAAGAAAAAGTCTGAGTATTTGAACAATAACCATTACACCCTACACTTACACCAATAATAATAATAAAAAACTCAATGCATTTAACAATTAAAAATTTCAGTTAATTACTCTAACTTTCTGTAGAGACTTTAAGAAAAAAAAATGTTAATGGACAACTTCAGCTAATCCAGTCATTTTCTAAAATATCAGATTGTTAAAAATTATTAACAGAAAAATCACAACTTCTCTTTTATAAGAAAATGACATTTTTAAAATCAATATTGCTCTTTCAACTCCAAAAAAACCAACAAGTCAGGCCTCTTTATAAACATTAAAGGTAGTTCATGCATGTAATTATAACTCCATCAAATCTCAGGTACATTCAATATCAATAAAGTTAGATAGCTGTATCATACACTTTTGAGCATTCATTAACTAGAAAAAAGTATTCAGAAAAATCCTAAAACAGAAATTACTTTTTATCTTATTATTATAAGATTAATCTGATTCTGGAGTATCAATATCTCATTTTACCATTCATCATACAGTAATTAATATTAAATTTCTGTATGACTGATTTTTAAGTGAACCGTAACTTTTAAACAAAAGTGTTCTTAAATTTAGTTTCTGAGATCCTTTCCACAGTTATTTTACAATGTTACTACACATTAGTGCTAATCAAGCGTGTAAGAACTTGTCCAGAAAAAAAAAAAAAAAAAAAAAAAAAGTAGCAAATGAAAGTGTTTAGTTCCCCACGTAACAGATGAAATACGAGAAAAACCTGAGAATGCTCCAGCAGAACATATCACAGGCCACAAGACTTGACTGAAAAGTAGCATTTCAAACAAAATATAACTTTTCTTCAACCTACAGTTGATCAGGCCAAGATACTGATTTTTATTCCAGCAGCTTATGAACTAAAAGCAAGAAAACTGTGGCATGTGTATCACATGGAAACCTCTTCAGAAGCTCTGCATTATTTCAGAAGTTGCACCCCGTGGAAAGTCCTTTTAAAAGCTTAACTGGCAAGTATACACTAAAATATTTTGTTTTCCATCTAAAACTACACTAAATTCCTATCCTCAGAGGCAGGATTTCCAGTTTATTTCTCTCTATACACACACACACACACTAAGCTCAAGAACTCCAACATAGGAAAGTGTTGTTAAAGTTTTCAAAAAAGAGTAAGCCTAGTGCAAATAAGTTGACTGTAGGTCTCTCTTCCTCAGAAATTTAAAAAAATAAAAAATAAAAAATCATCACCGGTCTGTATTCTGCAATAAATAAAATACATTTTAGTGAAAATGTAGGTATTTAATATAAAAGGATACTAAAACAAATTCCAAGTAATGCAATTCCAATCTTTCCCTCAATCCCCACCTCAAGATAAATGAAACCAGTTCTAGCAGTGTGTTCTGGCAAAGTATTTAATGAGGAAAAATTCAACTAAAGAACTACAAGACCAAGTTTTGGCAATAGCACACTGAATACCGGATAGCTTTTACCTACATTCACCTTATTCAAAAACCTTAAGGAGATACAGAATAAACTCATAATTATTTAGTACATTATTTAGTATATTTAGCAGTTGTTTAATGTATGTATTTATTTACAAGCGAAGAGAACTTCACAATCTAGAGCATGTATAGAAAGCACTGTAAGCAACAAAACCATTTCATGGTACTAGATTGCAGGTTTCAAACAGATCAAACCCTATAATCAATATTTTCCTAACTACTTTTTATATGTACTTCTTGGTGTCCCCCATTCTATGAAGACTTCAACCGTAATTAAAAGAATGAAAGAAAGTTCATTATTATTCTTCTCCTTACAATTTATTGTGTTTGAATGTGACTTACAGCCAAATAATTCTTCTGATTAAAAGTAGGCTCTTGTATTAGCAGCGCGGATCAACCTCACCTTCTTATTTACCAATCAACTCTGTGCAAGAAATTACACTGTAGCAGAAACTAAAGCAAATACAACCAAGAACAAGCACAGCATGTAAGTAGTGTGCTGACTTTTTTGGCTCTGCAACACTTGAAAATAAATCATGCCATAGGACTTCTAATGGAAAACAGAGAACGAGTGTCTTAAAATTGAATTTAGCATTTGTCTTTGAATTAAGCATTTAGTTGCCAAAGGCATCTATACATACTTACATAGACACCAATACTGTTTCAAAAGTATATTGTTAGTACAGACTTCTAAATCAATATTCAAAGCACTTCAGTTTTGGTTTAGCAGTTTTGTACCTCAATCTGACTAAGTTTGCCATCACTACTGCAAACTGAGCCACGGACTCCATCACATCCCCCAAATAACCCCTAGGTGCAAACTGCCTCATATGTTTTTCAGAAATGTTAACAGAAAAGCACAGCCAGTACTATTTTCCTTTGTATAAAAAGCTACCTTTTGCTGGCCTGGAAGATAAAAGAATTGACTATCAATGAATAAGTACTATTGACATGTCCCCTATTTGAAGTTCAAGTTAGTTTGGTTCCTCAACTATCTACAACAACCTAGCATGACAAAACTATTTCCAAACCTTTGGAAGTTTTGTATTTTGAATCTTCAAATCTTACCTGCAGCCTAGCTCAATTAATCAGTGTCATCTACTACTGTTATCACTTACTCTCTCACACACATTAATTCTCACAGATAACATCCAATTTCACTTACTTCTCTGATCTAGATAGTACTCTGAATATAAATTTCACCAACTATTACACCAAGGGATGTGTTCTAGCAAACAAAACCAGAACTGTTCATCACTTCAACACCTCAAAACTTTATATATCGCTCAGTAACAGTGTATTCTAAATATGAGCTACACTTCTTGTAGCAAGGCATGGCTTTCTACTGTTCAATGCACTGTGATCAGACACAACCATCACAACAGAAGCATATTAAATAAACATTCTTTTAGCCCCTTCCTCTACTGCAGGGGCCAGCAGTCTGAAAAATAACAGCCACATATTCAACCTGTATACACAGAACTAAAACTGGAAGTCTGCTCCTTGGACAAACTTCTCAGGGGAGAACAGCATAAGAAAAAAAAGTTGTAACTGCAGCAGTGGTACTACCTGTTGACCAATGTCCTTTATCCAGGCTTAACAGCAGCCTAATAATACAAGAAACAATCTGCTGCCTTAGTACAGACACACATTAACTAAACACATGGACAGTCCCTTGCACAAATGATCAGGAAATTGCTGTAGAGAAATATAATATGTGAACAAATGTGTTAAACAACCCACTCGGGAAAATTTTTATGTCATCCCTCTCCCTCCCCACCCCCTGCCAGTTTAGGTCAATAGTCACCTATTTCTATCATACACAGTTTTGCTTTATTTTATTTCCCTAACAGGCCTATTACCACTGAACATATTTAAACTCCTATGTTTCACTCATTACAGCCAAAATAATATGCAGATTAGGCTAGTTTTCTGACATCTCCTTTTCCCTTAACTTTACATCCCAGTAGAAAACAGGAATCTAAACCATGTACCAGTGGAACAAAGACTTGTTTATCTTGAATTATTTCAATTCAATATAATCCCCAGGGAAGGAGACAAAAATTCCTTATGAAATTCTAATCTTAAGTCTTCTAACACACTGTTACAGAGAATTCCCTCATAATCTTGTATACTGAGCTCAAATTGTTTATGAACTTGCAGCAATGGGTTGTTAGTTTCTCCTTCTCAGATTAAGTGATTTTTATTTTGTTTATTTTTTAAATGCTAAATTACTTTCAGGGCTAGACTAAGCAACTTGTTTCACTCTGCATTTAAATGGAGTGCAGGATTATATTTACATTTTGCAACCGAGTTAATAGAGTAGCCACCATTAATGGAAACTGAAGTCTGCTGCTGCTTAGAGAGTAAAAGGCACAAAACATATTTCAATGGGCGCCAATTGTCCTCATAGTTTTCTCTAATCAGATACAACTATGCAATGTATGTCTTCCATTACCTCTTAAGATGTTTGAGAACACAGATTTTTTATCTTACTGAAAAAAAGAAAAAAAAACACTCAAAAAAACCCTGCCACTATCTTCCTTTTTTTTTTGTTAGCAGTTTCAGTTGCTTTTATATTCTAAGTTCTACATCAGGTGTGCCTGGAGTTTTTAAACAAAAACATACACAAAAAGACAGTAAAAATACAGTCTTAGTCCCAGCTGCTACATCACACATGCCAAACTAAATGTGTACTCAACATCGACATCTTGGCCATAAGGAAGTGACTGCTTCAAACACTGCTTGCACCCCACCCCTCCCTAGCCAAAAAAACCCAAAACAAACAAACCCAAAAAAACCCCAACAACACAAAGATAAAGGACACTGAAGAGCCAGTCCTGAAATTTACCTTACATCTATTGACAAAGCAGCAGTTCGACCTTGACAGAAATTAAACTCATAGAATCATAGATGGTTAGAGTTGGAAGGGACCTTCAAAGGTCATCTAGTCCAACCCCCCTGCAAGGAGCAGGGACATCCCTGACTAGATCAGGTTGCTCAGGGCCCCATCCAGGCTAGCCTTGAATGTTTCCAGGGATGGGGCATCCACCACCTCTCTGGGCAACCTGTTCCAGTGCTCTACAACTCTCATTGTGAAAAATTGTTTCCTAATATCCAATCTAAATCTACCTCCCTCTATTTTAAAACCATTACTCCTCGTCCTATCACAACAGGCCCTACTGAACAGCCTCTCCGCATCTTTCCTGTAGGCCCCCTTGAGGTACTGGAAGACCGCTATCAGGTCTCCCCGGAGCCTCCTCTTCTCCAGGCTGAACAGCCCCAACTCTCTCAGCCTGTCCTCATAGGAGAGGTGCTCCAGCCCTCTGATCATCTTCGTGGCCCTGCTCTGGACCCTCTCCAACTGCTCCATGTCCTTCTTATGTTGGAGGTTCCAGAACTGGACACAGTACTCCAGGTGGGGTCTCACCAGGGCAGAGTAGAGGGGCAGAATCACCTCCCTCGACCTGCTGGCCACGCTCCTTTTGATGCAGCCCAGGATGCGGTTGGCCTTTTGGGCTGCAAGGGCACATTGCCGGCTCATATGGAGCTTCTCATACACCATCATTCCCTCCCAAGTCCTTCTCCTCAGGGCTGCTCTCCATCCATTCTCCGCCCAGCCTGTATTTGTGCCTGGGATTGCCATGACCCAGGTGCAGGACCTTGCACTTGGCCTGGTTGAACTTCATGAGGTTGGCACGGGCCCATCTCTCCAACCTGTCCAGGTCCCTCTGCATGGCATCCCTCCCTTCCAGCGTGTTGACGGCACCACACAGTTTGGTGTCGTCAGCAAACTTGCTGAGGGTGCACTCTATCCCACTGTCCATGTCACCGACAAAAATGTTGAACAGGGCCAGGCCCAACATGGACCCCTGAGGGACGCCACTGATGACCGGTTTCCACTTGGACATCAAGCCACTGACCACCACTCTCTGAGTGCGGCCATCCAGCCAACTCCTTATCCACCGAGTGGTCCGTCCATCAAACCCATGCCTCTCTAGTTTAGACAGAAGGATGTCGTGCGGAACAGTGTCAAAAGCTTTGCACAAGTCCAGGTAGATGATATCCGTTGCTCATCTCTTGTCCACTGATGCTGTCACCCCATCATAGAAGGCCACCAAATTGGTCAGGCACAATCTGCCCTTGGTGAAGCCATGCTGGCTGTCACCAACCACCTCCTTGCTCTCCATGTGCCTTAGCATGGTTTCCAGGAGAATCTGCTCCATGACCTTGCCAGGCACAGAGGTGAGGCTGACCGGCCTGTAGTTCCCTGGCTCTTCCTTGTTCCCCTTTTTAAAAATGGGGGTTATGTTCCCTCTCTTCCAGTCATCAAGGACCTCACCAGACAGCCACGATTTCTCAAATATGATGGCCAGTGGCTTGGCAATTTCATCCGCCAGTTCCCAAAATCATACGTGTGTATGACCTGGTCAACTCCCCAGTTCATTTTACACTAAATTTATCTGCTAACAAGCTGGACTGATTTTGAAGTTATAGATTCTGGACTCCCACCACTATGTCCCCAAGTCATTCTGATCTGCCCTATCCTCTCTCCTTAAGAATGTCATTATAAACATTTTCAGTAAAAAAACATACAAGCCACAACACTTCTAGAAAACTTCAGATAGACACCAAATAAAAATTAGTGGTTTGTGCTAACAGATCAGAATGCATGTAGTCTGGTTTGGGTTGGGTTTTTTTGTTGTTGGTTTTTTGTTTTGTTTTGTTTTTAAATAATGAACTTTATGTTCACTATCACCTACAGATTTTCCCTTAAAACAAAAAAATAAAAAGCTGTCCGCAATGAAAATATTTTCTAACGTCATTACTGCTTAGCAAACCCTTCTCTCTATAGTCAGTCTGTAACTCCTCTGGAAGTGATGCACAGAAAGTTCTCCCCACCACACAAAAGATTATCTTTTAAACAGGACTGTCACTGGCCACTAGTTCCTATCCCATCACAGATCAAGCCCTTTCCATTTTCTTACTACTACTTACGCAGTAATCACAAATCTAATATGGAAAATGAATGAAAACTGACTTTTAAAGACCTCAGGTAAAAACACTGCCTTTCTGAAATCCAGGTATTCCAAACAAAGGCTGCTGTACCAAACAAGGGAAAAGGGACACCTACAATATGATAAGACCTATCTCAACCACATATACAACCCAATCGGAAATCTAACTATAAAATCATACATTAATCTGTTCTTAACTTGAATATAATATATGTACATAATTCCAATATAAAATTATTCATTCTGTTCCCTAAAAAAAGAACTTCTATTTGATAGAGAGATATTTATACTTTCTGCAGTAACATTAATCTAGTTTAAAATATTGAGAACATTTTCATCTCAATCATATTAGAAAAACTCAATGAACATTAGACATACAAAAAAAAATTAACTTAGAAGACAAAGACTCTTGGAAATATTTGAGTCCCTTAATTATTTTTCAGAACAGGATCTGCACAAGCACAATGACAACACAATCCTACTAATGCTTTCTCCTATCTCCACAGACTGTTAAATGCAAATTACAATCCATATTCTGTGCCTTTCAAACATGAATGGTCCTTTAAGTTTTAATGAGTTTACCAATTGGCAAATAATTTAAAAACTTTTTTTTACATTTATTAACTAAAAAAGAAATATTGATAATAATAATAATTGTTAACTATTAATAATATTAATATTAATAATAAATATTAATATGACAATAAATAATTAAATATTAATAATAAAGAAATATTTTATTAAAAATAATAACATATTTAAATTTTTGTTTACATTTCATTAATTCATTATTAATAATGTTAATGATACATAAAAACACTGGCAAAGCATAGTGGAAACGGTGACAGTAAGTACAAATTCTACAATAACAAACTGAGAACTAGCAGACTCAAGGAACAACTACTAACTCTGTGGGACTCCACCATCCTTTTGTAAAATGGAGTCAGCTCATCTCAGAATGAATTTGTGTGGAAAAAAAAAATTAAGTACATTTTGCCGCCTTTACATTTTTCCTAATGTTTTACCATATAGCCTGAATCAAACTGGGATGTTTAAATAATTATATACCACAGAATCATGTTGCCCTAATGTTATCATTCTCTTCAGATGCTGACCTAAATCCAGAAAAAAATTCCATTTACCCATAAAAATTCCCAAAGTTTTAAGTTTTCTTCAATATTACAGAAGATATTTCTCATGTAAATATGTGGACAGAGAATTCAGGAGCCCAACTGTTCGTTTGTGGGAGGCACCTACATGCCATAATCTCTAAGAATATTCTTTGCCCAATGAAGGCACAGGGCAATCCCTGAGCAATTTTCAGTACTTTTAAAAACAGCCTTAACAGACTGCAACAGTAATTCTCTGTAGCCAGGCTCCGGAGGTAGCTCCTGACCGAGACACCTCTGGACATTACGAAAAGCCCTAAAGAGTACAAGGGAAGCATGGATCCCATCCTCAGCAAGAATTATTGACCACATTTTCCCAGAAAGCAGGTATCTATTCTGGGTACATAACAACAGCTGAAGCGCCTCTAAACCTGCTCACTTTCTTAGAGATTTCTCCTACCTTCATTCAGTGTGCCCAAAAGAACACGTACAACAGCAAATACGTCTACAGTAGTTATTTTCTTAAAAAGCCCATAGCTTAGAGCAAATATTTGTCATTTCAGCTCACATTTATCCTCATTCAGAGCTGCATCTCCTCCCCAAAGTGTTCATAGAATAGAATACTTCAGTTGGAAGGGACCTACAACGATCACCTAGTCCAACTGCCTGAGCACTTCAGGGCTGACCAAAAGTTAAAGCAGATTATTGAGGGCATTGCCCAAATACCTCCTAAAACACTGACAGGCTTGGGGCATCTACCACCACTCTGGAAGCCTGTTACAGCTTTTGACCACCTTCTCACTAAAGAAATGCTTGCTAATATCCAGTCTAAACCTTCTCTGGCGCAGCTTTGAGCCATTCCCACACATCCTGTCGTCGAATAACAAGGAGAAGAGATCAGCACCTCCCACTCCACTTCCCCTCCTGAGGAAGCTGTAGAGAGCAATGAGCTCACCTGTCAGCCTCCTTTTCTCCAAACTAGACAAACCGAGAGTCCTTAGCTGCTTCTTACAGGACATGCCTTCCAGCTCATAATATTCATATTGAAGTAAATATGAAGTTTTCATTATCTTTTCATACACATTTATCATCACTTGAAACATATTATTGCAAATTGTATATTTTTCTGCTTATTTTCAGATCAAAAGTCCATAGTGCCTTGGCACGGCCGTGTCATCATGTAACAGCTCTTAAGAATGCAATACTTCACAATCAGAGTACAGTTCTTCAACACATACAAAAACTGAACCACTATCAATAAGCATACTCAAGCATTGATAATCTCTGTGGTAACGCCACTGTGAATTGCTTTTATCTAAATAACACATCACACTAAACCCCTTTTAAAGTCCTTTGTTGAGGTAAAAGCAATAGGTCTAGTAATAGATTCAGGGCTACGGCTTTGAAAGTAGTATTTTTCCAACTGGAATAATTTGGGTTTGGATGTTTTGTACCTTAACATGTGGTTGCACACCATATCCTTTGCTTCCAAATAAAATAGTTTTTAACATTGTCAGCCCTCAGTGTCGGTTTCCATCTGTATTCCATGGACTATAAGTTACCTACTCTCCAATACAGACTGTTTTGCCCTGTACAGTATGTGCTACAGATTTATAATCCAAAGGGAAGATGAATAGAAGCACAAGTCACAATTTGGAACCGCCCCTGCTACTAGCATAATTATTTTAATTACTTTTTCGTAAAACAATAAAACAAAAAGCCCCAACCATTATCATCACCTAAAATTAGTTTACATATGTGCATAAAAACCTGGCATCTTTTCCAGAAGAAATGTACTAAAATAAAAGAAGTAATATTCCTGGAGTCTAAGGGCGGAAGAATTGGACAAGATCCAACTTATGTTTCACTGCACCTGAAAACTTGCCTGCCTAGTTAATGTTGGAGTATTACAATGCTGTATGTTACCAGATAAGGAGATTCACAAAAAAAAGTTGGCTAAAATATTCAAATTTGGCTCTTTCACCAAGAAAAGGTCAAATCTTTACATTCTAAACTATTACCAGAGTTGCTAGTGGGAACCCTGAAAATCAGTATTTAATCCTGTATCATTTTCAGTAAGTGGAAGTTTTTAAAGTCAGTGTTCCATAAACTGCCTGAGATTTTAGGCCTTTTTAACTAAGTTAGCACTATCATTTGGATGTGCTTGATTTTTTTAACAACTAAGAACTTTGTGTGAATATAACAGATGACATATTTTATATTGACTGAAATTACAACTTAAACTAAAGCCATTTCCAGATTCTTCTCTTAAAGACATACAAGAACTGAATTGTGATCACTTTAATGACAAATACCAAAACTGGTTTACTAATATAGGCATTAAACAGGAATGAGAAGCATTTTTCTTTCTGACAATTCAAAATACCTTTATAAATATTATGCTCATTCCTCTAATTCTGTTCCAAAGGCTTGAAATTTTACTAGACAGTATCTGTAACAATGCAATCAACAGGAAATATTAGCCTCATATATTCAAACAAACAAAGGCAGACAGACGTCATATCCAGCTGCTGAAAAACTACAGAAGAGTTCTATAAAAATGCCATCCCTAAAAATCTCTTTAGGAATATCCATCACCACTTTAACAAACAAGTACATGTAAAGTAATACATTTAATCCACTTTCCTTTAATTCAAAAAGTCTTCTGTGATTGCCTAAAAATAAATTTATGGGAACGTAATTCTGCTTCTCCAACCATATCCTATAACAAAATTTGCATTTTTAAGCCTTGGCTTCATCAAGAGTGGAGAAAACCCCTAGAATTCCTTTCAGTCACTCCAAAAATAAACTTGTCAACTGAACACTGTAAAGGAGAAAAGCCTGCTACATCAGAAAAGCAAAATTTTTCACATCAGTGAATCTCAAACTCTTCAGAAAGAAAGAATATGAATCCTACTTATGTTAAGAAAGTCTAGATACTATGCTATTCTATATTAAGAAAATTACAAATCATTAATTCCTTTCTATAAAAATAGTATCACTTCTGGAGACTTGGGTCTGGAGAGCGGGTACCATTGCTTAAGGGAAACAAATGGATAAAGGAAGATTAAGGTTGCAATAGGCCTTAGCAGCTCAATCAAACTGTAAGGTATTTCTTTTTACTAACACAGCAAGGGTTATTTTCACATAAATCTTAAGTCTTCACATGAGATAACCAAAATTGCAAAAATAACCTCCGCCCTGAATTTCTGATGTATTCTCATAAATATCAAAATAACAAAGTAGTGAAATGTAACAGACATTAAAAGACAACGTCTGAAAGTCACATTGCAACACTTTTTAGATAATCCGCCACTTACAATACACTTAAAGGTAGATTTAGTCCACATGATTTAAAATTTACACTGTCTGCAGCCCAAAATTTCTAGTGTGATAGGGGAAAAGGTCCACACAAAAGAAAAAACATAGCTGAAAAAGCATCAAGATTGGTTTTTTCCTCCATTATTATGATCAAATTAATTTTACAGAAGCAGAAAGAACTTTTTTGCAAGGGCACTTAAACATCAAAAACTGCACAAGTGGACAACAGCAGATTACAAAACACACAAACCCATCAGACCACTACAAACAAACAACCACCTTGTGAACCTCAATGGACTCAAATGAACGTGAGCAAGAAGGTATTGTGAACTTTATATTTTAAGATTCACAAAAAGCTTGCTACCATCATACCACAAACTTTTTTCCATTTGGTGTTGCAAGCTTTCCTGTAAGTCGGTTTTCAGTAAACCAGGAGGAATTAAGCCAACTGCTCAGATACACTCCATACTTAGATGTCTTTGCAGTTCTGTAAACATTTGGAGAATGCCAGTTATTACCCTTAAGACTGCGATCCAATTGTTCTTCTGGACCAGAAATACGCATTATAGCATAATTGTATTTTGGCACCTACAAATCTATGTAGCTATCATCATCCTGAACACCAGCCTGACACCACATAAACAGCTAACATTGTCTAGACAACATATATTCATCACCACACTCTGGCAATAGTTGTGTCACTTGGAAAGAAACATAAAGGAGCTGGCCTAATAGTGGTGTTCAAACACATGCAGAAAACAACCAAGAAGCATGCAATTAAATGCAAAAGTACTTAAACAGCACTGAGAGTTCTAGTGAGGCACCAACAGATCAATATGTCTCAAAATCTAGTACATATGAACATCACAGATGTAAACGTGTCACCAGGTATACTTGGTTTTCAATAATTTCTATCTCTAGGTAGAATTAAACTGGAAGGAAACCTTAAACTTAATTATAGCAATGGTCAGAATAAAGATTTGAATTAAAACCTGTCCAAAGTTGACAGACTCTATTTTAACGTCCACTGGCTCAATCTGATGTGTACAAAATTCACCTACCTCCTCAGATAAGCTACAGTAAAATTTCAGCTTTAAGGTAGAAGCTACCAGCATATGGAGGTTGTGACATGCCAGACTAACAGCAGAAGGAATTATGGGTGAAGCTATTCACAAAGACATGTTGAGGCACACAGTATATAAATTATTCTACTAGTGTCCTGTATTTAATCATCTTCCTTTCAAAATAGCGTAAAATAAATTTGCACCAGATCCTCAAGAATCTCTTTAAAAGGTTCTGAAAAAGTCTCTGGGATTATCTACTATTCATTGAGCATCCAGGCATCACCTGTTTGAACGCTGTTGTGATTTTTTTATTTCAAGTGCTACCTGCATGGAGTTCACTACTGCACTTGTTAACAGACATTGTCTACCCTGCAAACACTGTTTGAAAATTATCAGTGACCAAGAAACTGACATCGCCAAAGAAAAAACAATGAAGAACACTAGCACCAACAGTTACTTAGAAATTCAAGCCGTGGATATGGAGGAACTCAGAACAAAGTTATAAGTTTAAGAAATTCATGCAGAAGAGCAAAATCCAAAGATTACAAGAAAGCAAAATAGTCAGAAAGTAGTGAGAACAAGTCTACAGAAATGGGTGCTCAAGCACTGTGACAAAAAATATGCAAAGTTC
Source organism: Tetrax tetrax (assembly GCA_009806455.1). Taxonomy (NCBI): domain Eukaryota; kingdom Metazoa; phylum Chordata; class Aves; order Otidiformes; family Otididae; genus Tetrax; species Tetrax tetrax. The sequence goes on from WHYT01017287.1 coordinate 17,989, forward strand.
CACTAAAATGCTGCAGTAAGATGGCAAGAAATCCCAGCATGTGGTTGACAGGCAAAAAGAATTTGTAAGATAGGAAAGGACAACTGCTCATAAGCTAAGCTATAGCCTGCTGAGAAGAGCCAAAACTTCAGAGAGAGTTCATCAAGGGAGTATCCCAGAGCAAAGGGTTAAGCTCAGGTGCCGAGATATCAAGAGAATACAGTCAACCCTATTATACTGACGAGGAGCCTCAGAACCTCAAATGTTTAAAGATCAGATTTACAGAAAATGTTTTAGATGCTTGAAGATTCAGATGGATTTTTTTTTACTTCAACACTTAACTCCATTTATATAAACAGATATAGGGCACACTGGCACTTCTGAAAAATCAGACTAGATGTTTCTCCACAACTTAAGATTCCAGATAATGTTTGAAAACTTGGTCATGCACAGTTTGGCCTTAGAAGCAGAGAAGTCATATCCAAGATTTCCAAACTTCTGGGCTAGAGAACTACTCACAAGGTTCTCCTTCCTGTTGACAGGGGTATCACTTTTCATGTGCAGGGAAGGAAGGTTCCTGTTCGTTCCTCTAAACTACTTTTTAAATCCTCTTTTGTAGCAGCAACCCTTTGGTCTCATCACTAAGGACAGCCACCACAGCACACGGATATCAATACCGGTAGGCTGCAGCTGTGGTACAGGCAGGGCCTGGGACCTGGGGCCAGCACCGGCGGAGGAATCAAGCAGATGAAGGAAGGCCTCGCAGAGACAATTACCTGCAGCCAGGCTCTACCCCCGCCGGTACCAGGCCGGCTCCACGCCCCGCAACGCCGGCGCGGAGAGGGCGGTGGAAGCAGCGCCTGCCTTCCCCCACCAGGCTTATTCAGGGACGGGGGAGCAGCCCCCAGAGAGGACTGCGGAAGGACGGGGGAGCAGCCCCCAGAGAGGACTGCGGAAGGCGGCTTCTCTCTTTCACTTCGGCCCGCTCCGCGGCTGCCCCTGGCAGAGACCCCGCGGCCGGTGTGGGACGGTTGGCGGTCCCAGCCCGCCGCCACCAACCGCCGCGCTGCGCCCCCGCACAGGCAGCCCGCGCGCGCGCGCTCGTCTGCCCGTCGTGGCCGCCCATCGCGCCCCCCCCTCTCCCTCCCCCCAACGGGAAAAACCGCCCCCGCGCGCGCGCGAGCCGGACACGCACGCGAGCCCCAGCCAGGGCGGCCTCACCCGGATGTGGATTTCACGCCGCTGCCTCCCACACCCCCACCCCCTCCCCGCACCCAGCGGGTCACGTGGTGCCGGCCCCGCACGCGCGCGCTGGGAGCCGGCCGTCGCTGATTGGGTGCCGGCGAAGGCGCGCTGCTGGCGCGGGGCTGCCGTAACCGCCGTAACCGCCCCTCGGGGCCCAGCGGTGTGCGTGGGGCGCTGCTGGCGATGGGTGCCTCGGGGAGTGACTGGTCATCTTCGGACGGCTCCTCGGCCGCGGCGGCGCCTTGTCCTTCCTTACCAGGCCAGTCGCGGAAACCCGACGCCACTGAAATCACCGGCTGGCGCCGGTCTCAGAGCGGCCCCGGCCGCCGGATAGAGCCTTTGCCTCTTGGCCTTCGGTTCTGCAGTCAAAACGTGATTGCTCGCCCGGCCTGCCGAGTGACCCTAGGCTCGTTGCTTCAAGCTTCTTCCCCAGCCGCATGTTTAGTTAGCACTGGCTGCCACCCTTCTGCATCATCACAGAAAATTAATCAAGAACTGACTGGAGAGTGAAGAACAAACCACTCCTCAATCTAGTCAGAAGGAGAAGTGACTAAATTTTGCGGCATTCCTCTCTGTGGTTGCTCTAAGGTGCTGAGAGGACATGGCATAAACTGGCAAAAGCTAAGGTGGAGCATCCCAGTTGTGAATGACACACCATAGTGTGATGAACTGGGGAAACTGAACTGGTTATTTTCGCTACTACGTGTCCCTGCTTCTTGCAGGGAGTTGGACTAGATGACCTTTGAAGGTCCCTTCCAGCCCTAGCCGTTCTATGATTCTACTGAACCTGTTCTGTGGACAGAGCAGTTGCAGTATCTGATGGAACAGATATTTAATGAAGACTGCATTAGATGTGAATGAAAGGGAGTTAGCATTATGGCTGTGGAATAGTACACCGCAGTAATTTTCATATTCCATACTACATGAAGAAACAGAAAATACAATGATTTAGGCTATATGTCCCATTACACCCGACTGCAGTGTTCCTGAAGGAGAGGATAGAACATGACTTTTTTTTTTTTAAACAACATATGCACCTTTATCAGTCTTTCTGCAAGTTATGCCATGCATTAGGATAAAAATAAACCCACCACTTGTGCTTGAGTTACTATAAAAGTTGAAAATTTGATGGACATTCTGAAACATTCATCCTCAGCAGACAAAACCAGCAATTCTAAGGGCTCTTGTTTTCTGCATTAGTCTTCTACTCCAGTATTATCCCAGCTACAGACCGTTATATAGGTCAGTCAGATGGTAGAGCTGCTTCTTGGATGTACAAGGGGAAAAAAATCTTTATAGAACCTTTTGAGTATTCTATGTTAATACGTGGACGTTCAAGAAATGCTATAAAGTTTTAGTCCATAGTTATCTCATTGGTTTCTATAATACTAAAAGTCAAAATTCAAATTCAAGGGACTTCAAGAGATCCTTTCCAGAATGTTATTTAAATACATTCTCATGCCTGCTCCTGTTTTGTCAATAAACTGAAGATTTCACCTTTTTGACTATCAAGATATTGTTCTCTTTATATAGATTAATGCAAATTTCTGTTACTGATTTCTAGACAATAATCCTTAAGTATGTTATGTTTGTAATGAACATGTTTTGTTTATAATGAATGTGTTTTGTTTTGCCTCTCTGTAATGTGTTGCTTTTCTTTTCTAGAGTTTTCCATAGTGTTTTTGCAGAAGGAATAAGCATATTCTGGGCAAAAAGCCAAGAAAAATTAGCTCCTACCAAGCTAAATTAGGTAATTACATTTTCACTGTGTTTTTAAAGCACAGCTGTATCTTTTGGGTTATGAGAATTAGTATATAATATATTTAACTTTATACTTTTCTTCTTATGTAAGGGAAAATGTCCTTTCAAAATGCAGACTTGTCTAATTAGCTCATTTTCTCCATTTTGGAAATCAGTAAAAGTAAATGCATTGTTTATTTTTTTTTTTTTTAATTGTTCACAAGTTTAATGGTTTGTAGTGACCATTATCAGATGTCTCTACTTTTTTCTGTGTCAGAGTTTGGTAGATGAGAAAAAAATGAAGTCGCTTTTGGTTTGATTTTCCACTTAAATGATTACATTAATATTATATCTCAATACTTTTCAATACTATTTTAATGACAAATAATGGCTATGAATGAAAGATGACGTAGTTACTCAATTTTCTCTGAGCGAAGAGAGTGACATCACTAATACCATTCTCTCAGTAACTGAAGAAGACTGATAAAATTATACTGTGATTTTGTTAAGTAGACATGCAGTAACATTACAGTATCTTACAGAGTTCCTTGAAGCCTACAATCTAAATAGTCTCTGATATTCTAAGACTTTTTTAGTGTCTGTAAAAATTGTGTGTGCAACATCTGTGTGCATGTATAATAAACTACTATTAGTCTAGAAAACAAATTCCTAACCTATTAAATGTATCTTTCCTTAATTTAAAGTGCTCAAAAATTTATTGAAACAGTATGCAAAAATATCTTCAATCCTTAATTCATGTATCAGCATCACAGGAGAGGAAAGCATTCCTAGTATACTGAAACCATTCCAAAAAGAAATCAAATATTAATATTTTTCATGTAAAATAATGTTTAGCTTGTCTAAAAATCTATTTCAACCTCAATTCTGCACAATTTAGATTTTTTTAACACAGGCCTCTATCTCTGATTGTTTTTTTTTTTTTCCTAAATTAACTCAAATGGGAAAAGTCCTTTAAGTCTATAATTTTCTGAATATCGGTATTTTATGGTTTCCTTGGGGTCTGATGTGGTTTTGTTTTGATAATCATCTTCCTTGCTGAGTTGCCACACAGTAGACCTTGAAATATGCCTCTGTTGGTGAAAGTACTTCAACTTCTACGTCAGTTGACCTGTCTCAAGGTACTCGTCAGTTGATTTTGAAATCTCTCTGGATAATGCCCATTTTAGGAGTATTTCCTGTTGTAATGCACCCCAAGGAAACAGAACAAAAAAAAAAAATTCTTACTATTCATTGAATACTAATGAATATGTATTTCATTGAATACCCTGATTTGGACAGATCATCAGTGTAAACTGTTGACATTCCTCCAAAGTGGTACTGATTCCTGACAGTCACCATATTTTGGGAAACTAATGGATGAAGGAACAAAAAGAAACAAGAAAATTCATTTGTCTCACTCTCAGACTCATTCCCTGGAGCCTGAAATGGACAATTTAATAAATGTGAATTCAACAAGTAAAGGAAGAAGAAGAAACACATTGCAAGATTTATACTGATTACAGTTTTTAAAAGGAATCAGAAAGTAGAAGCTGTGTAAAAGGCTTATATTTTGACTTAATATTGAATGTAGCGATTAGCAAAAAGTTGGTTGTTGATGTTTGGTAGCTGTAGTCAACTTTAAACTACGTTTCTCCCTACAGTTTTATGAAATATGAAAAAAAGACCTTTTGTAATACTTAGATTACAGAAAAACAGAAAGTCCAGTATAATTGCACCCAAAATAGTTTGAAATCTAAGACCAAAAACTTTTTAATTTGGGCTGAATGTTATTGTTATGTCTCCTAGAGAGCAAAGTTTATAGAGATTCCTGTCAGTTCTGGAACTTTTTTTTTTTAATTGATTCAGCCTTACATGGTAACATTAGGTGGTTATAAGTAAGTGGGTAATACCACCCTTCAGTATAGCAGTTTGTGTGGTATGAAGCCAGTCATATTTGTGGGTCTTCCAAATCAAACAGTGTTTGTAATGTTATTGGACTGGATGCTTTTGTAAATCTTTGTAGAGAAATAAGAAAAACTCTGTTGAACAAGCATGATTTATAAAGTAGATACAGATTGATTTACCACTATTAAATGCCATAATTAGCCCAAAGAGCTGACTTTCTTACTGAGGGAAATTGGTGACAACAAAATGAAGTATTCACTTTTCTTGTTCTGAAGCAGATTGAGACAATGGGACTTAGGACAGTAAGCTTCTTTATATGAAAGATTACCACTATTTTAATACTGTGCTATTCAACATTTTCAAATACAGTCAAGGCATCTAAAGCCTTCGTGGTCTGTTGTTTGGTGATCAGCAGGAAAGAGTGGACCAAGTTCAGCTTGTTAGCAGTACTCTCTCATTGTTGTGGTCAGTATTAGGAGCAAGATCCAAACAGTTAAACAGTTTGAAGGGGCAGGAGAGGAAAATACTTTGTCAACCCTGAAACTAGCCATCATGTTGAGTCTATTTCGTCAACTTAAATCTTTGATTCCTCCCATATCGAGGTCACTACTCCATCACCACCTAGTTCAGTCCTCACTGGTATTACCACAATTGACAATAAAGCAAAAAGCATATTTGTTGTAGACCACAATTGGCCTGTTTAGAAAAATTCTGCCACCTTTTTCTACCCACTAAAAGAACCCACAGTCAAAGCATACTAGTTTGCCTCTTAAAGTTCTATAGGAAAAATCATGGTACAAAAATCATTACCATTTCCTTTCAAGAAAATTTACTAAAAAGTAGACATTTAAATCTCCTACTGTTAAGCAAAAAGCCTGCTAAAGAGTACCTTTTTTTTCCTAACCTATTGCAATATATTTCTCCTTCTGGGTGACAGTATCAGAACCCAGAGGCCAAGTTCTAAAGTATTTTTTCCCATTTATATAATCTGTCTCTTGACAAACTCTTTAGACAGTTATAGGCAGAAATGTAAAGTTTTCTCCAGATTCATCAAGTAGACATTCTAATGAAGTCTTGTACTGTACCTGCCATCTCAAGAGTCATGCAATCCTGTGTGTGCAGTGTATTAGTAGTATCCACTTTACTAGCCTTCTCTGATTGTTACAGCTTTTATGCATCTAAATAGACACTGTACTAGGTGACTTGGTGTTTTGCTGGGTTGTGTGGGTTTGTTTTAAACATTTGTCCCTGCTGTTTTTTGAATCCTACGGAAGTACTTGTGAATCTGCAGTCAGTGATCTATTTTTCAGCTACCTTTTTTCAGGTTTAATTGATTTGCATGTTAAGTGCATTTGTATAAGCAGCAATGCTACACTGGAGAGTTCTTTGTGAAATTATGTTAAAAGCTTTAAAACAGTTTTTTGATTCACAAGAGCAACTCTTTTAAAATCAGGTTTTGCATACATCTGCAAGAGCAATTTATGAACAGTGCTCTTACTTGAAGTGGTATTTTTCTACAGTATTTTAGTTTCCCTTATTTAATGTTAAAATAAATAAATATTTGAGTTCATAGAAATTCTAGAGAAAACAATATTACACAAAGAAATCACCTAGTTAATCACGGAAAAATGCACAAGTGCTGGGAGTTTGGTTAAGCTGTGAGGGAAATGTCCAAGTACTCCTTTTTAAAGCCATTACAAGCATACTTGCAGCATGTTAAATCAGTCAGACCTCGTCAACAAGAACTAGGGCTGTATTCTTCAGCTGGTAGCTAATGTACACACATTTTCTGGGGATTTGAAAGAGTGGACAAACAAGATCCATAAATTCTCTCAACACCAAGTTCAAGAACTCTGAATGTTGCCCAAAACAAATAGTTTCTGAGGACAAAAGTATTGCCATTTGAAAATAATTCTATTTTTCCACTTGGCTTTCTTAGAACTTTACTATTCAAGACTTCTGTGGATCATTCTGAAACATAATTTTATTTCTAATGTAATCAGTACATTCTCCACAGTGTTGCCAAAATACATGAAGTTAATCCTATGTTGTGGGTTAACCCCAGTAGGAGATAAATTCATTGGGGCAAAAGTTTTCCGAAAGCTTTTGGTCCTCCTCCTAAGGTTTCCCGGTGTTGTTGTTTTTCTATGTTTACTTTAATTTTTGATAAATACATAAAAAGAAAAAGACAGGCTTCGAAGCACTTTGGATTTATCCCATCAGCATGGTTTTGTGGAGACTGACCATGGAATGAGCAGGAATGAGAGAGCGGTTAAATCTTGCCGCTTCACTTACATTTAGTACCTCTACTCATAGTACCAATATTCCAAAGGCAGAGCTTTATCATAAGGATTTTTTGTGTTTATTAATATTTTGCTAAAATTACTGAGAAAATGTATAATAATAAGTTTGCTGTATTAATAGGAATGACTTCATAAAGACATTAAGTAATCTAGGAAGTCATGCAGTCAGTCCTGAACTTCCCTTAAGCAGGAGCTGACACAGTTCTCTCTAAGCTAGGAAAGCCAGGGCTGACAGTGTCAACAAATGTGTCCTATGAAGTGTCTGGGAAACTTAGTTTGACTTGCAGTTTTACCTTAGGACTGAAGAATATGAAAAAATACAACCTTCAGAATCATAATCTGGTACAGGCGGTGTTTTACAATATCAAGCACTTTCTTAAATGATGCGCAGTAATGTGGGTATCTAGCCTATCATCATTATTGACCTTAGAGTCTTTGGCAAGATTTGATATCTCACTGTTCCCTACCCCCAAACCATAGAAACAGTTTGCAAAATTTTAATCAATACAATCTCAGAAATCCCAGATGGATGGTCAAATAACTGAAAGCTAGGCACAGAATTTTTCAGAGAATTTGAGTGAGCAGCTGTCACAATTACTGATTCAGGAGCTGAGCTGGAAGGCTACAAGTGAGCAAAGGCAGGATTCTGTAAACAAAGTCCTAATCTGAGCACCAAAGAAGGACAAATACTGTTGTTTTGGAATGGCTACCTGGAATTGCATATCCTATAGTGGAAAAGCATGACTCTAGTACAGTAGTTGAACCAGATGCAGTACCACATTAGGCAATCATGGAATCCCCTCTCACCAGATTTGCTGGATCAGCTAGTGCAACAGATTGATCAGCATATTAGCATATCATTCCTTATGAGTAATTTAATATCCACTCTTAAAAAGAGTTTGCAGTAAGACCAAATTGTATTGCAGCTGAACTCTAAAAATTATTCCAAGAAAGTTCCTTACTATCTCACATTAAAATCTTCAGACTAGCCTCTTCACAATCCTGGAGTTATTTATAATCAATTATGACTTTGTTATGTTTGAGATAAATGCAGGCAAACAGCCAGAAATGTTCTGGAACAAAAATTCCTCAATTAGTTAGTTCTCTTTGTAAAAAGTGTGCATCCTTTCCTGAGTTCTGGACTTTCTCAGCAGTGGTGGCTGCACCCATCATTGTTGGACAGCTATTACACAGGGAATGGCATTCTTTCCACTGGCAGTCAGAGGGGACTGACCATTCCTTTCTTCAGCCGTAATCCAAAAGTGTCAGACAATTACACCAAATGGGAGCCCTGAAGGAATTTCAGTCTGTTTTTATGTATCCATGTCTAGATATAGTCAAAGATTGACTTTGAAATTACAATACAAAAAGGAACACAGATTTCCATTCCACTCCTCTTTCCTGAATGAAGACATACTTTTTCCATCTCTTCACACTAAAGTTGAGGGATAATGATCCATCTCTGAAATTAGAAGCAATCAATCATTTTTACTGGTTGACCACTTGCAAAATAGCTACAGTAGGGGTTCATTCATATTAGAGTTCAGTATAATTTATTTAAAAATGCAGATAGCTGAAATGTAGGAATGGACAATTACATTTCTCTTCCAGTACTAAATAAATTAATCTCTGTTTTATTAATTAAGGCAGCTTTAATGCTTCTAATTGAAGGGGTTTAGCCAAGAATTTACATAATTGTTGTGGCCCTAGTCACCACACAGTTTCTTGCTCACCCTCCTCCCTCTTCCCGGCAGGACTGGGGAGAGGACTGGAAGAAAGGAAAACTAGGGGGTTGAGATTAAGACAGTTTACTAGAATAACAAAGGCAAATTATAATAATAATAAAAAAAATAAGGATATACAAGATGAACCATGCATGATTTCTCACCACCTAATGTCCCAGTGACCAATACAGCCCATCCTGAGCAGCAATCATGGAAATGAAACCAAGCAGCAAGCAAAGGAGTGAGAGGGAGCCATACCCCGCCTCAGCCAACCCCCCCTTAAATTCTGAGCATGACATTTATGACATGAAATACTGTCTTTGGCCAGTTTGGGTTAATTATTCTGGCTATATCCCTCCCAGCTTCCTGCACCAACTTATAATTTATATCAGTGTGTTTATCAACATTATTCACATACGAAATCCCAAACACACCATTGTACCGTTCAATTTTCCCAGAGGCTGGTGTGTAGTAGGGGATGTGGTATACCCACTCGATACCATGCTCTTTGGCCCAGGTGTCTATGAGGTTATTTTGGAAATGCGTCTTGTTGTCTGACTCAATTCTTTCTGGAGTGCCATGTCACCAAAGAACATGCTTCTCAGGGCCCAGGATAGTGTTTCAGGCAGTGGCATGGGGTATAGCATATGTTTCCTATACTCATCACCCAGTGATTTCTTCCACCATTGTAAGCACATGGCACTTGCCCTGGTGGCTTTGTGGGAGTGTGATGTAATCAATCTGCCAGGCCACTCCATATTTTTATTTCAACCATCGTCCTCCAAAGAGGCTTTAACCGCTTGGCTTGCTAACTTGCTGCGCATGTTTCACATTCATGGATAACCTGTGCTATAATGTCGATGGTCAAGTCTACCCCTCGATCATGAGTCCATTTTTATGTTGCATTTCTTCCTTGATAGCCTGAGATGTCATGGGCCCACGGAGCACAAATTAGTTCACCTCTATGTTGCCAGTCTAAGTGCACTTGGGAAAACTTTAATCGTAGCAGCCTGATCCACCCGCTGATTGTATTGATCTTCAGTGGCCCAACTCTTGGGTACATGGGCATCTCTGTGACATCCTTTTACAACCAGCTTCTCTAACCAGGCAGCAATATCTTGCCACAATGTGGCAGCCCAGATGGGTTTGCCTCTGCACTGCCAATTGCTCTGCTTCCATTGCTTTAACCACCCCACAGAGCGTTTGGCACCATCCATGAGTTGGTGTAGAGATAGAGCACAGGCTGTTTTTCCCTTTCAGCAATATCTAAAGCCAGTTGGATGGCTTTCACCTCTGAAAACTGATTTGATTTGCCTTGGCCTTCAGCAGCTTTTGCAACTGGTCGTATAGGACACCACACAGCAGCTTTCCACTTCTGGTGTTTTCCTACAATACAACAAAACCCATCACTGAACAGGATATATCTCTTCTCATTTTCTAATAGATTATTATATGGTGGGGCCTCTTCAGCACCTCTTCCTCTGGTGGCATTCCAAAATCTTTTCCTTCTGGCCAGTCTGAGATCACTTCTAAAATTTCTGGGCACTTGGGATTTCCCATTCAAGCCTGCTGTGTGATCAGTGCGGGCCACTTACTCCACATAGCATCAGTTACATGATGTGTAGAGGGACCCTTCCTTTGAACATCTAGCCCAGCACTGGCAGTCAGGGTGCTAGGAGGAGCTGTGCTTCAGTACCAGCCACTACTGAAGCAATTCAAACTCCTTCATATGCTGCCAGTATCTCTTTTTCAGTTGGAGTATAGTGGGCTTCAGATCCTCAATTTCCTTGGGTCAACCTCAAGTCTCCCTTAGTGTTTTGTGCCAGAAACTCCAGGTAGGACCATTTTCCTGGCTGCAGTGTAGAGCATATTTTTCACATTTTATCCTCTCTGGACTGGCCCAAGGGCTACTGCATGAACAATCTCCAATTTAATTCGTTCAAGTGCTTGTTGTTGCTCAGGGCTCCATTTTAAATTGTTCCTCTTTCAGGTCACTTCATAAGGAGGGCTTATAACCATAGTGTAACTTGGAATATGCATTCTCCAGAAACCCACAACACCCAAGAAAGCTTGTGTTTCCTTTTTGTGAGTTGGTGGAGACATAGGTGTTATTTTGTTGCCCACATCCATTGGAATGTGATGACATCCATCTTGCAATTTTATTCCTAAAAACCGTATGTCTTGTGCAAGCCCCTTGACTTTGCTTCATTTTAAGGCAAAAACTAGCTTTCAGAAGAAATTGGATTATTTTCTCCCCTTTTTAAAAGAAATTCTGCTGCTGTATTGCCCCATCTGGAGCTTCACCCTTTTCCAATGCAGTCTGAATCAGTCCATGGCAAATGGTGGGGCTGTGTTTCCACCCCCAGGGCAGTCAATTCCAGGTATACTGGACGCCCCTCCAAGTGAAAGCAAATTGTGTAATTCATGTAGTTGTGTTTCATTATGGAAGGACAAAAAAAAAGTGGGATGAACACCTGAAATAATAATTATATCTTGTATTAGTGTCTGACACAGAAAAACCATGATATGCACATAACAAATATTTTGTATAAATTGCATATTCTCATTGTGCAACCATGTGATAAACCCTTCTTTGAGAGAGCATTGTAGTAATAATCATCAAGCAAATAGACAATTACTATCCAAATCTTGATTATTTATCCATCTACTGGAGCTTGGTTTTTTGATTAAATGCACTCCCAAGTAATCCAGCTGCTATGCAAAAATTTAATTAAAACCATAAAATGATGGTTTGACTAGATACTGTTATTGATAATAGATCAAGCAGCAGATATTTGCTAAGGTGAAAGAGTAGCAAATAAACTGCCTAGAGAAGCAAAGGAATACAAGTAGCATTGAAGACTTCTCACATTCATAAAATACATTGTCACCTTGGGGAAATTATTACATGAAGACACCCCTTATTTTTCTTTAAAAAAAAATAAAAATCATTGGGCAAACCTGGGAAGTTGATGAGCAGGTTATAAGTGCTCCCAACTCATATTGCTTTCAGTGGAGGAAGTGGCTGTTCAACATGTTAAGATCTGGTATTATCCTGTGTTTAATTTTCTTATATTGATTTGTCCTTTTTTTCCTCAAATCATAGAATAGAATCATATAATGATTTGAAAGGGACCTCAACTCATATAATGAGTTGAAAGGGACCTCAAAGATCATCTAGTTCCATGCCTCGTACCCTGGACAGGGACACCTTCCACTAGACCAGGTTGCTCAAAGCCCCATTGAATCTGGTTTGGAACTCTCCTAGGGAGGGGACATCCACAACTTCTCTGGGCAACCTGTTCCAGTTCTCCACAACTCTTATTGTAAAAAATTTTCTCCTAATATCTAATCATAGAATCATAGAATCATAGAATGGTTAGGGTTGGAAGGGACCTTCAAAGGTCATCTAGTCCAACCCCTCTGCAAGGAGCAGGGACATCCCTGACTAGATCAGGTTGCTCAGAGCCTCATCCAGCCTGGCCTTGAAGGTTTCCAGGGATGAGGCATCAACCACCTCTCTCTCTGGGCAACCTGTTCCAGGGTTCTACAACTCACATCATTGTAAAATTTTTTTTCCTGATGTCTAATCTGAATCTACCTCCCTCTATTTTAAAATCATTACCCCTCGTCCTATCACAACAGGCCCTACTGAACAGCCTCTCCTCATCTTTCTTGTAGGCCCCCTTGAGGTACTGGAAGACCACTATAAGGTCTCCCCAGAGCCTTCCCTTCTCCAGACAAAACAACCCCACTATCTCAGCCTGTCTTCATAGGAGAGGTGCTCCAGCCCCCATAGTCACCTTCATGGTCCATGTCTGCACCCACTCCAACGGGTCTATGTCTTTCTTATGCTGGGGGCCCCAAAGCTGAATACAGTTCTGCAGGTGGGGTCTCATGAAAGCTGAGTAGAGAGGGAGAATCACCTCACTCAACCTTCTAGCCACAGTTCTTTTGATGCAGCTGTCAAGCTATTGCCACTTCTAAATAAACCCTGTTGACCATTCAGCAAGTATTTTAATTACAAAGACAAGATAAAATGTTTGTTACACTATGAAATAAGGCTGCCTGTATCTTATCCTCAAAAAATGCCATTATAATGTTAGAAATAAATCTTTACTGATAATGTACCAGTGGTGCATTAAATGCTTAGCAATTATATTACCAAAACAAGCAATTAAAAAAATGGACTGCTGGCTTTCTGGTGTGATGTTTCAGCTGGCAAAAATTGATCGCCACTACTGTTGGTGGTTTTCATTAACCTACATTTTCATTTCATTAATAAGCAAAGGAACATTCACACTGCAAATACATTCACAGCACTATAAAGTTGTGTCCCAAGGATTTATATTATCATACCCATTAAAATGCCAATATTACTTGCGTAGAATTATTTTGGGCAATCAAGGAACTTATGAGAAAGGATTGAGCAGTTGATATGGCCTGGAATGCTACAGGACCGGAGAGTTTACTTGCAAGATGTGCCTGACCAATTTGGTGGCCTTCTCTGATGGGGTGACAGCATCAGTGGACAAAGGACGAGCAACGGATATCATCTACCTGGACTTGTGCAAAGATTTGACACTGTCCCGCACGACATCCTTCTCTCTAAACTAGAGAGGCATAGGTTTGATGGATGGACCACTCGGTGGATAAGGAATTGGTTGGATGGCTGCACTCAGAGAGTGGTGGTCAACATCTCAATGTCCAGGTGGAGAACGGTCATGAGTGGCATCCCTCAGGGGTCTGTGTTGTCCCTGTTCAACATTTTTGTCGGCGACATGGACAGTGGGATAGAGTGCACCCTCAGCAAGTTTGCCAAGCTGTGTGGTGCTGTTGACACGCTGGAAGGGAGGGATGCCATGCAGAGGGACCTGGACAGGCTGGAGAGGTGGGCCCGTGCCAACCTCATGAAGTTTAACCAGGCCAAGTGCAAGGTCCTGCACCTGGGTCATGGCAATCCCAGACACAAATACAGGCTGGGCGGAGAATGGATTGGGGGCAGCCCTGAGGAGAAGGACTTGGGAGTCCTGGTGGACGAGAAGCTCAACATGAGCCGGCAATGTGCTCTTGCAGCTCAGAAGGCCAACCGCATCCTGGGCTGCATCAAGAGGAGCGTGGCCAGCAGGTCGAGGGAGGTGATTCTCCCCCTCTACTCTGCCCTGGTGAGACCCCACCTGGAGTACTGGTGAGACCCCACCTCCAGAACTAGTTCTGGAGCCCCCAAAGTAAGAAGGGCACGGACCAGTTGGGGAGGGTCCAGAGGAGGGCCACAAAGATGATCAGAGGGCTGGAGCACCCTTCCTATGAGGACAGGCTGAGAGAGTTGGGGCTGTTCAGCCTGGAGAAGAGAAGTCTTCGGGGAGACCTTATAGCGGTCTTCCAGTACCTCAAGGGGGCCTACAGGAAAGATGGGGTGAGGCTGTTCAGTAGGGCCTGTTGTGATAGGACAAGGAGTAGCAGTTTTAAAATAGAGGGAGGTAGATTTAGATTGGATATTAGGAAACAAATTTTTACAACAGGACTTGTAGAACACTGGAACAGGTTGCCTAGAGAGGTGGTTGATGCCCCGTCCCTGGAAACGTTCAAGGCCAGGCTGGATGAGGCTCTGAGCAACCTGATCTAGTCGGGGATGTCCCTGCTCCTTGCAGGGGAGTTGGACTAGATGACCTTTGAAGGTCCCTTCCAACTCTAACCATTCTATGGTTCTATGATTAAGATGCTTGTGAAAGAACTTACACATACCTATAAAATTTGCATTTCTCAGTTTCATGAACTGTTATTAAATCTTTAAAATAATGGAAACATCTCTATGTTGAAAACATGTTTTAAGAAATGTGTCCATATGTTGAAAAAAATTAGATTAATTTTTGCAAAATTACTTGGGAGAATTTTGACCTTAACAGGTTGATCTACATTTTAGTACAATATATACATTACAAATAACATAACATTATTTATTAGCATAGTATAATGGAATATCACAGCAGTATATTATTTGCATGAGTGAAGAAAGCAAAAACATAATTCCAGACCTGAAGATTTTCTGATTTATTGTGAGTTACTACATATAAGGGAGAGTAATTAGTTTTGCATTTAAATAATTTAGACATATATCTACATTTCTTAAACATGGAGAAATTAGGCCTGTGTTGACGTTCTTTT
>WHYT01017287.1:42295-58681 GCA_009806455.1 Tetrax tetrax
AATAAATCTTTACTGATAATGTACCAGTGGTGCATTAAATGCTTAGCAATTATATTACCAAAACAAGCAATTAAAAAAATGGACTGCTGGCTTTCTGGTGTGATGTTTCAGCTGGCAAAAATTGATGGCCACTACTGTTGGTGGTTTTCATTAACCTACATTTTCATTTCATTAATAAGCAAAGGAACATTCACACTGCAAATACATTCACAGCACTATAAAGTTGTGTCCCAATGATTTATATTATCATAACCATTAAAATGCCAGTATTAGTTGCGTAGAATTACTTTGGGCAATCAAGGAACTTATGAGAAAGGATTGAGCGGTTGATATGGCCTGGAATGCTACAGGACCGGAGAGTTTACTTGCAAGATGTGCCTTACCAATTTGGTGGCCTTCTATGATGGGGTGACAGCATCAGTGGACAAAGGACGAGCAACGGATATCATCTACCTGGACTTGTGCAAAGCTTTTGACACTGTCCCGCACGACATCCTTCTCTCTAAACTAGAGAGGCATAGGTTTGATGGATGGACCACTTGGTGGATAAGGAATTGGTTGGGTGGCTGCACTCAGAGAGTGCTGGTCAACATCTCAATGTCCAGGTGGAGAACGGTCATGAGTGGCGTCCCTCAGGGGTCTGTGTTGTCCCTGTTCAACATTTTTGTCAGCGACATGGACAGTGGGATAGAGTGCACCCTCAGCAAGTTTGCCAAGCTGTGTGGTGCTGTTGACACGCTGGAAGGGAGGGATGCCATGCAGAGGGACCTGGACAGGCTGGAGAGGTGGGCCCGTGCCAACCTCATGAAGTTTAACCAGGCCAAGTGCAAGGTCCTGCATCTAGGTCGTGGCAATCCCAGGCACAAATACAGGCTGGGCGGAGAATGGATGGAGAGCAGCCTTGAGGAGAAGGACTTGGGAGTGATGGTGGATGAGAAGCTCAACATGAGCCAGCAATGTGCTCTTGCAGCTCAGAAGGCCAACCGCATCCTGGGCTGCATCAAGAGGAGTGTGGCCAGCAGGTCGAGGGAGGTGATTCTCCCCCTCTACTCTGCCCTGGAGTACTGGTGAGACCCCACCTCCAGAACTGGTTCTGGAGCCCCCAAAGTAAGAAGGGCACGGACCAGTTGGGGAGGGTCCAGAGGAGGGCCACAAAGATGATCAGAGGGCTGGAGCACCCTTCCTATGAGGACAGGCTGAGAGAGTTGGGGCTGTTCAGCCTGGAGAAGAGAAGTCTTCGGGGAGACCTTATAGTGGTCTTCCAGTACCTCAAGGGGGCCTACAAGAAAGATGGGGAGAGGCTGTTCAGTAGGGCCTGTTGTGATAGGACAAGGAGTAGCAGTTTTAAAATAGAGGGAGGTAGGTTTAGATTAGATATTAGAAAAAAATGTTTTACCATGAGAGTTGTAGAACACTGGAACAGGTTGCCCAGAGAGAGAGGTGGTTGATGCCCCATCCCTGGAAACGTTCAAGGCCAGGCTGGATGAGGCTCTGAGCAACCTGATCTAGTCAGGGATGTCCCTGCTCCTTGCAGTGGAGTTGGACTAGATGACCTTTGAAGGTCCCTTCCAACACTAACCATTCTATGGTTCTATGATTAAGATGCTTGTGAAAGAACTTACACATACCTATAAAATTTGCATTTCTCAGTTTCATGAACTGTTATTAAATCTTTAAAATAATGGAAACATCTCTATGTTGAAAACATGTTTTAAGAAATGTGTCCATATGTTGAAAAAAATTAGATTAATTTTTGCAAAATTACTTGGGAGAATTTTGACCTTAACAGGTTGATCTACATTTTAGTACAATATATACATTACAAATAACATAACATTATTTATTAGCATAGTATAATGGAATATCACAGCAGTATATTATTTGCATGAGTGAAGAAAGCAAAAACATAATTCCAGACCTGAAGATTTTCTGATTTATTGTGAGTTACTACATATAAGGGAGAGTAATTAGTTTTGCATTTAAATAATTTAGACATATATCTACATTTCTTAAACATGGAGAAATTAGGCCTGTGTTGACGTTCTTTTTCAGATTGCATATTTGCTTAGAAATAGAACTTCTACTTGGTAGAATAGTAAAATTACATTAATACTCAATGTTAACAATGTAAAGATTTTTAAAATTTAATTTATGTACTACAAGTATCTTTTTAAGACACTAATTTTGGAAAAACATAAATAACAAAAGAAAAAAGTACTGAGAGGATTGTAGGCATGAAAGTAAATTTGTACAGTGTCAATACAAAATGACAAAAATCATCATTTTGCACCTCTTGCCTCTATTGCTAAACAAGTGTTCCATAGAAGCAGTTGTGCTGGAAAAGGCCTGAGAGTCCTGGCAGACAACAAATGGAACATAAGGCAACAGTAGGCTCTTGTGGGGAAAAAAGCCAACTGCGTACTGGGCTGTATCAGCAAGAATGTTGTCAGTAGATTGAGGGGCACTTTTATACAAGTCTGCTTTTATTAATTGGGATTAATGGAATCACTGAGAAATTTCATTTAGTAGTGAACTCAGACCATGAAAAAACTACAGTATCTGCCACTGCTGATATTTGGTAGGTACTTTGCTGTTACGTGGATTAAGCCAACCCTGAAGTTTTCTCATTTGTGACAAGATGGCTCCACTGCTTGCTTTGCAGCTGTGGATAGAAAATTTCTTCTTCCAGTGCCCCTGAGCAAGTAATACAGCAGAGTGGTTTTGTGGCAGATAGCTGAGATGGAAACAGGACTTGAGTCTTAAGTACAACAGAATCAGATCTTGTAACACATAATCACCTTAAGTATTTAGTTACTATCAAATGTCTGTGTATTGCTAAAGGAAGGGGATTTCTGCTCATTTGTTAGGGAATGAATGACTCTATTGTTAATTAGAATCAGATTGCAAAAAGTGTTTGCATTTGTATGAAGAAACTTCAAATTGAAAAGTCACTGTTCAGTCTTGCCCACAGTTGTGTGAACATACCTTCTAAAATCAGCAAGTGTTGGCTAGCAGTGTAGCAGACACATGTGTGTCTAGGGGCAAGATTGACCCCACAGGCTGCAAGACTTGCCAACACCTAACTTTTCACATTCCATAGACATAGTGAGGAGAAACCTAGTTCACGCTAATAAGCGTGCCTATACATTTTAAAATTCTGATAACATTATTATAAATGTTCTACGTAGTTTAAACACCTATTTATAAAGCAAAATATGACTTCCATTTCTAAGTACCTTTTCTGTTCACTCAGGTTTACTTTGTGAGAGTTTTTATTTAGCAATGGTATTCAAACTAGAATTATAGAAAATCCATTTCTAGACACATGTGAAGGGAATTGTCAAAGGTATGTAAGACAGGCATTTTTATCAGATAGTGTTTAAATACCTATTTTCTATAGTGTGATACCTATTCTCTTGTACTTTACTGTTCTAATATGTCTACATTTTTGTGTGTTTCTCAGGGATATGAAAGATCTGCAAAGGTGCAACCTCTGGAGTTGTGCACTCAGTAGCTTATATTTAGACTCATCCTAGGCTCAAACAGTTAGAGAATTTTCACAGTAGGAGCTTGGACTTGCCAGTTGTTCCCATATGTGCTGCACCTTTTATGACAGACCCTCCATCTGTGCTCACCACTGCAAGCATCTATATTATGCTGTGTATTCAGCCAGATTTCATCTACAAGACCTTCAGTAATGGTCTGCAACTGAAGCATGCATAAGATGCACATCTGTGGCAAGGATATTCCCAAAATCAATGTTCTGTCTGGCAGGTTAGGGGCCGATGCCCTGCGGCCTTGCACCTTGAATGCATCATGGAGGCTGTGGCCTAACTTGCCTATTTCACTTCCAGTCATGCAAGTGGATCACAGGTGTTCAAGAGTTATGTCATGTAGATTACATCCAGTTTGCTCGTCATGGAACAGACAAGTGTGTCCCTGCAGGGCTAGTTGAGGTTCTGTATGTACAAGGATAAAGTCTTTGGTTTTTAATCTTGTAGTTATATTCTCCTGTTGCATCCAGATCAGAGTCATATTCCCTCTTTGTATGCTGGTTAGAGATTTGTTAGAAGAAAACTTTTTCTTCCTTTATCTATTTCCAGAAATTTAATTTTTCTCCTAGACTCATATAGCTCCCTTCTGTATTGTTACTTACTAAGCTGTTTCTCTTAATAGCTATGTAATTCCATAAAAACTCCCTCAGGAAGCAAAGGTTTGTTTTGTGCCTAATAGATTTTTAGTAGAACACTGAGATTATGTTGATACTGAGTCATGGCGGTAGGACATGGCAAGCTGATACACTTCTGAAGGACTGGAGCCAGGTCACCTTAATTCAGCCATGCCCGTTACCTTCTGTAACAACAGAGCTGAAGCATAAATCAGATCTTAGTCCTTTCTTCTTGTTCTTTCTCCAGCATAGAGTTTCTCTGCCAGTGAGCAAGCTGGCATATGCTGCAATTGTGTCTGAACACGCGTTAACATGTAGATAATAAAGGTGTTACAGGAAGTAAATTTTAAGCTTGAGATTGTGCAAACATGACAGTGCAGATGTATCCTGAGGAACCAGGAAAGTTTATGCTCCAGAACAGAGGCTGCTGACAGAAAACATCCTTTATTTAGGATATGACAGTCATTCTGAAGTCCACTGACACATTTCAGGTTTATTGCTTTGTTATAGCAGCTATTGTAAGAAGCCATGAGAGTAATTATGTGGTACTGATAGAATCTATCCAGCTTCAGGAGCACAGGACTAAACCTGTTCTTAGTTTTGGAAAGGGATTCATTCTCAGGGATTCCATTTTGTTTAGAGTGGGTTGTTTTTGGCTTTTCTCCAATAAATATCCTGAGGTTTGACTGAAGTTTTTCTTCAGTCAGAATTTACATTTTTTAAAAAAAGGCATTCATTAAACACATTCTTTTGAAACAAATTATGAGACTACATCAACACTGCCAGTTATGATTCTTAGGTGAACCAAAAGATGAAATGAGAGAAAACCCTCATGAATCATGTGTAAGTATAGACAGTGTCTGGTTGTGAAAGATTGTCAGTTGCAGTCATGGCTTCTTATCAGGACTCTGAAAGGAGGGGAATTACCAAGTTATGATAGTTGTACCATGGACATTCCCAGATAGCTGTCAAAGACATAAGGTGGGTGTTTTTAGTGAGAAATTGCATACGGTTTCTATAAATGGGTAATAATCTTACTTTACTAAAACAAGTAAGATTACTCATCTTTTGTTTCCATTACTTACGTACAATTTCACTTTTTTTTTTTCTTTTAAGATTACAGAGCTGGGTAGCTGAAATAGGCTTTTCCCTTTATAGGAACGCAAATATTTTGCCCACAGTCCTTCAAAAGATGCTATTCTTTTATGTAAGACTCAGAAATAGTATAAGACATTTGTAAAACAGACAAGTGGTGGCTAGTGATACTAGAACTGCTGTTTTTCTATAATTAGTTTGTCTTAAGAGCATGGAACCTAGATAACATTAATTGTGATTCATTAATGACCAGCTGATAATGCTGCCTTGATCAACCTGAACTCTCAGTGGTTAAACAGCAGATAATACAGTGCTGTGATAATGATTCCTGGCCAATGATTTGTACAATGTAATGATTCCTACCTACATTTTAAAATGTTTGTTTACCATTAGATGTTTCCCTTACAAATTAATTTAAAGGAGTGCTATTGTGGTAGACAGCTAGAAAAACAAACATTTGACATGTGGGTATGCCATAATAATGGTATTTTTTATTATTAGACCATTCTCTGGCTAAACTCTATGACTTTTGAGCTTAATAAAAATAGATAATAAAATATAGAAACATAGAGTGGTTAGAGTTGGAAGGGACCTTCAAAGGTCATCTAGTCCAACTCCCCTGCAAGGAGCAGGGACATCCCCGACTAGATCAGGTTGCTCAGAGCCTCATCCAGCCTGGCCTTGAACGTTTCCAGGGATGGGGCATCAACCACCTCTCTAGGCAACCTGTTCCAGTGTTCTACAAGTCCTGTTGTAAAAATTTATTTCCTAATATCCAATCTAAATCTACCTCCCTCTATTTTAAAAATGCTACTCCTTGTCCTATCACAACAGGCCCTACTGAACAGCCTCTCCCCATCTTTCCTGTAGGCCCCCTTGAGGTACTGGAAGACCGCTATCAGGTCTCCCCGAAGACTTCTCCAGGCTGAACAGCCCCAACTCTCTCAGCGTGTCCTCATAGGAGAGGTGCTCCAGCCCTCTGATCATCTTTGTGGCCCTCCTCTGGACCCTCCCCAACTGGTCCGTGCCCTTCTTACTTTGGAGGCTCCAGAACCAGTTCTGGAGGTGGGGTCTCACCAGTACTCCAGGTGGGGTCTCACCAGGGCAGAGTAGAGGGGGAGAATCACCTCCCTTGACCTGCTGGCCACGCTCCTCTTGATGCAGCCCAGGATGCGGTTGGCCTTCTGAGCTGCAAGAGCACATTGCTGGCTCATGTTGAGCTTCTCGTCCACCATCACTCCCAAGTCCTTCTCCTCAAGGCTGCTCTCCATCCATTCTCCGCCCAGCCTGTATTTGTGCCTGGCTTGCCATGACCCAGGTGCAGGACCTTGCACTTGGCCTGGTTGAACTTCATGAGGTTGGCACGGGCCCACCTCTCCAGCCTGTCCAGGTCCCTCTGCATGGCATCCCTCCTTTCCAGCGTGTCGACAGCTTGGTGTCGTCGGCAAACTTGCTGAGGGTGCACTCTATCCCACTGTCCATGTCACCGACAAAAATGTTGAACAGGGCCGGGCCCAACACAGACCCCTGAGGGACGCCACTCGTGACCGGATATGCACCTACAACACTAGTAAAGAAGAAGGAGGACTTGGGAGTGTTGGTTGACTAGAAACTCTACATGAGCTGGTAATGCACGCTTGCAAGCCAGAAAGCCAACCGTACCTTAGTCTGCATCAGAAGAAGCATGGCCAGCAGGTTGAGGGAGGTGACTCTGCCCCTCTACTCCACTCTCGTGAGAGCCCACTTGCAGTACTGTGTCCAGCTCTGGAGCCCCCAACATAAGAAGGACGTGGACCAGTTGGAGTGAGTCCAGAGGAGGGCCACAAAGATGGTTAGAGGGCTGAAGCACCTCTCCTATGAGGACAGGCTGAGAGAGTTGGGGCTGTTCAGCCTGGAAAAGAGAAGGCTCCAGGGAGACCTTTTAGCGACTTCCAGTACCTCAAGGGGGCTTATAAGAAAGATGGGGAGAAATTCTTCATCGGTAGGGCCTGTTGTGATAGGACGAGGGGTAATGATTTTAAAATAGAGGGAGGTAGATTCAGATTAGACATCAGGAAAAATTTTTTTACACTGAGGATGGTGGAACACTGGAACAGGTTGCCCAGAGAGGTGGTGGATGCCTCATCCCTAGAAACTTTCAAGGCCAGGTTGGGCCGGGCTCTGAGCAACCTGATCTGTTTGGAGATGTCCCTGCTCCCTGCAGGGGGGTTGGACTAGATGACCTTTGAAGGTCCCTTCCAACCCTAACCATTCTATGATCCTATGATTCTATTAAATAATTTCTTTTATTTCAAAGGGAGGGGAAAGGCTATTATACTAAAGAGATAAACTATTTTTCATAATACATTTAACATTCATTTGTGTCTAATTACTTTCCTTGATTACTGTCAGGGAGCAGCAAAAGACACAAACACTATCAAAACATGGTTATGAATCATTGTATTTAACTGCTAGGATTTCAAGTTCATTTTTGAAGCACACTGAGTTTCATTGGGTTTTGCACATGACATGTTTAGCTTTTTGTTTCCCCTGGAAAACAAAATAATCAGGCGGTATATAAAATGCCTTAAAACAAATCTGAATTGCAGTTTCCTTTTCTGAACCTGCTTTATATTTTCAGTGGGAGTGTTATCAAGTTACATTTCATTTTGGATGCATGAAAACAATTTTAGCGACTACTTTCTACCAAAATAAACAGCAGTAGAGCTAATTTGCCATAGAATTATCTACTTAGCCCACCCCGTTATCTGTGTAGAAGATGTGTCTGAATGGCTTCCATAGAGCTTGAGAATGCAGCATTTGTCTGTAAATATTTTAGTTGAGGTTTTAATTGAATATAAACATGAACTGCATGAACTTTGGCGTTTGAAGGACTCCTGAGAAAAAGCTATCACAAGTAATACAGGACTGTAAGTACTCATGTGTTGTAAGGATATTGCATCAAAGCTGCCACTTGGTAAGCGTATCAGTCTTTCACTTCTATCTTAGAAACCAACAGGATGCTATCTAAGTGTGTTTAGCCAGCTGAAAGCTATCAGAGAGTTCCTTCAAGCAAACATTGTTTGAATTAATACGTTATTTTCAAACGAGTTACATTGGCAAGGTGTAAGGTAACATGTGGTTTAGAAAAATAAACCTAAATAAAATGAAAACAGAAGCAGCAGAAACTCTGTTTGAGTCTTGTATGAACTCTATGTGGATTTCATCTCCTATGGTAAATGACTGAAAATTAGAAGCAATATTCTAAGGACAAAAGGTCAAGACACAAAGGAAAAATTTGAATATAGTGGAAGCATCCATTAAGTCTTAGTTAAGTGTGGAAGTGAATGTTTGTTAACATGTTGGTAAAATTGCTATACCTTATATAGGTATTGTACAGTTCTGATAGTACTACTGGCATCTGTTTAAACAAATTTCCTTTACATATGAGACCTGGTCCAAAAGCCAACAACGTCAATGGGCTAGTTATCAATTCTGTGGTTTATAAAAGGATAAAGGGGAAGATTTGGAGAAGGTGGGAGTATTAGCTGCAAATCAGGAATGACTGACTGAAGAGCTCATGGAAGAAAGCATGCCAGACACTTGGGTTCTCTGCAGATTCTCCAGTCCTGCCTTTTCCAGTTTTATTTGATACATAGTATTTCCTGATAAAGCACTGGTTGATCACAGACAACTCATGCTGGTAGCTTTTGAGATATGAATAAAATGGGACTGTGATAATAACAGGAAATTGCATAGGTGTAGATTACAGATTATTTTTTTTAGAAAGCTCATCACCATGGGATCTGATTGTGTTCAAGATCTATTCTCAGTACATTCCGTAAGTTAAGAAAATGCTGCCTGTATTTTTCAAATGAAGGGATAAGGCTCATCAAAAAAGAGGTGAGGACCCTGATAGGTGAGGTTTAGGCATAACTGGGGAATGAATCTACAAGTCCACGTTTCTTTCAAGGTGTTTATTTTGTGCAAGCACAGCTCATTTAGAAAGACTTTGAGCTCTGATCTTTTGAGCTGCAACTTGCAGAATCAAATCAATAAGTAGTGCAAGAAGTATGGGCGATGAAAAATATGGCAGATGAAAAATATGACACATCTCCCTTTCTTATTTAAAACAACATTAATGTGTAAGAGGTAATGGAATGAGAACTTTGACTAGACTTAACTGATTTTCTGTTTGCTTGTAAACACACATCGATACTAAACATTAGTTTGTAAAATCTATACAAATACTTAAATTTTAAAAGGTTCACTGAAAATAATTTAGATTCTCTGAAAGTTACTACTCATTTCTTTTTAAGAAAATCATATTCTTTTTCATTTGGTGGAACCTATTGGTCAATGGCTAAACATCTTTAGCACTCAGTATACGCTCAGTTTTCAGTTGCTGATAAATGCATAAAAGCATGTTTGTCAAGAACAAGACACAGCATAGTCTTCAGGACCTTTTTGGACTTTAATTTGTATCTAGTAAACCACTAAGTTCTCCTCTTCTCTATTTCTTTATGAATTACATTTTTTCATGGCTATAAAAATAGACAATACAGATACATCCTCAAAATGATCTGTAAGAAAACATCTGTTAGAAAAAAAATTGTGTTTGGTTATTAATTCACACATCCATACAGACCAAACGGATATTTCTGCTTTTTTAAAAACACCTCTAATCTTCTCCATAACATCTCCTACCACAAACAGATGAAACTTAGATACAAAGCTGTTTCCAGAAATTATTAGGATCTCTGTATGAGAAATAGTGTTCTAACATTCTTAAGCTATTAAAATCTGTTGTAATCTGTTAATTAAAAATTGCTTCATTCCTCTATCTGTAAACCAAATCAGTGAAAGTATGTTTTCGGGGTTTGTTTTGTTTTGTTTTATAAATAATATTTTTCTTTGTTTAGTAATACACAAACTAGTAAAGGATTGGTCAAAAAAGGTTGAGAGAGCAAGTTAAAATAAACAAAGAAGAAAGAGGTGTAAAGCTGTATAACTCAATTTCCTTAAAGTTGTTTAAACACTGTTCTGCCCCTTTAGGCCTATTTGGAGTTATACAGCAGGTACTAGAGAGGACTGACCCCTTGACTTCTGATTTACACTAACCTTTAGTCTAAAGTCTAGACGGAGCCCAATTTTCATTTAGACATTACCTTGATTGACCTTATCTGTATTTATCTAAAGAATATCTCATTGTCCAAGTTATAGGCATGCCACTTCCTTTCCTTGCAACATTTTTCACTCTGAAATTCTAGGAGCTGAAATTCACAAGAATAGAAATGTATGCTTACTAAATTTTCAGCAACAATGGGAACAATCTTAGCATAAATTACCATCAGAGGGATAAGAGAACAGGTTTACAGTGTCCCCTTATCCTGCCAGATAGCATTTCCATTATTTTGTGTACTTTTAGTCTTAAAATAGCTGTCTTGCTTATAGGCTAAATAGCCATGATTCAGCTACTGAAGAAGCCAATGAAATACTTCACAAGCTGAGAAAACCATATAGTTTCAGGTAATGACAAAGAAAGTTGTTCTATGCCAATGCTGTAATTATTTTTCTAACCTTTATAGACATGATTGTATGTCCACATGGATTTTACATACCACTATTTTTCATACTATCAATAATTTAAGAATTCTCTGATAACTAATTGTAAACAATTTATCAAGCATGGCATGTTTGTAAAATCTCCTTCCATTCTGGCTCATATTTAATATTCATTAACTTTCATCAGCTGTTAAAAATAAATTTTTGAGATATCTAGGACAACTGGGTAAATTCTATTAAAATTTCCAGCATCTTCTCACTCCAGATCATCTCAATTTAGTACTGTTGCACATTATAAGCTTCCTTCAGTTACTGTGGAAGGGGAAGTGCATAGATAATTCCATGGCATCTAGTACATGTACTGTGGTAACCATGTGCATCTAATATTGAACAAATGAAATGATTAGTCCTTTCTTGCATATACATAACTTCACTGAAGATGTCGGGGAACTGCAGATATGTAAGGCAAATGTTGATGTTAAGTGCTTATCTCCAAATTTAAAGAGATAAAAAGTCTTTGGAATGAATGACCAGAGTCATTAGAATTGTGTTCAGCATCTAAAATTGTAGCCCGTCTTTATTTTGTAGATAAAACTTGTAAAAGCGTCAGTTTGAACATGATACTTGACTGCTGCAGGTCTTACTCTTTTGAACACTGATTTGAGTCCTATCTTTCTTTTTTAGACAAGTTAAAACATATTGCATATTGGAATCCTCATATTTAAGCATATTGCTGCCATCATATGGTTATATACTTATTTGTCAGAATGGTATAATGAACGCAGTTCTCCATTTTAAAAGAAACGTTGTTATGTAAGGAAGTACAAAGTTGCACAGTTAAGTAGTAAAGAGTGTAATAAAATTTCTAATCCTTTTGCATGTTTAGGCTGTACCAGCTCTGCCTTTCTCTGAATATGAAATACAATGTCTCCTGAAGCTAAATGAGTAAGATGATGTTCTGCATGATACATATAAAGTGGCATAAAGATAATATACTTAGATATTAGTCAAAAAAATTACTAAGAGAGAAGTTAGTGAGAATTTTACCTTAGTAAGGAGTGAAGAAAAGCTGTCAGAACATATCCCAGGTGGTTACAAAAATAATCATGTCAGTGTGTTACGGTATGTTAAATCAAAGACTGGTTTTTAAAAATTACATTAATTGTCTTTTCAGTCTAAGAGCTATATTTGTGCTGATAGGCACAAGTTATGTTGAAACAAACACTTTTTTCTTTCTGCTTATTTGTCCCATAGAGATCATAAGCCTAGCCAATCTGACAAGCACCCAGTAACAATGTGGCTAGTAAGAAAAAAAAAAGAAAGAATGGGATAGGAAAGGAAGAATATACACATATGAATACATTACTTAAAAACTTTACTTAGCTAGAGAAAACTAGTGCTAAAATTAACACGATTTTTGAACATTTTTTTGAAATAGTAACTGTCAGTGGGATGAAAACTGCTAGTATTTGAAGATAATTTTTTTTTTCTTGTAACTTTCAGTTGTATAAAATCTCACATGATCAGACCTGTTCAATTTACCTCGGATCATCCAGCCTGCATTAATTTCTACAACATATTATTTACCTTGAAATAATTGTACAGGAAGTGACAAATGTGTACTTACATGTTCGTACAAGGTTAGCTTAGGGTTAAAATAACTGATTCATAGTGTTGTAGGAAATATAGCTAAGACAGCTTGCTCAGCCACCATAAAATCGATTTAGACTCTGTAATCATAATAGAGGAAATTGGTAGAAGAAAAAGGGATAGAAAGAATGACAATTAAGTATTCTTGTCAATCAGTGTAAAAAAACTTTGCTGCATTCAAAAATACATATATCTTCCTCAGCTATAAAACAGGGATGTATCACTTCCAGGTGAGCTTCAATGTCTTAGTCTAAAATTTCAGAGCAGATAATCAAAACTGTATATTCAATAGAGATTTTAATCCTAAGTAAAACTGCCAGACTGTACTAGACAACAAAGATAAATCTAGTTCTCCTATGTATTGGAAACAGATGTTGAAGGGATGTAACGGTTTTATAAACATGAGTTTGGAATTACTACATTGCTCATAAGTGGTGAAATAACAAGTGCAGGTTTTCATAACTATGAAGGGGTTTATTGATCCAAAGGAAGAAAAGACAGAAGAAAAAAAATCTCTACAGTGTTCTTCTCTCCCTCTGAAAGATTTCTATTTTCTATTAACTATTTTTTTTTTAATCCATGGGATTGCAATATGAAACTGGTTTTGTGCCAGGATGCACATGTAGTGGCACAGTCTTCTGTTTCACAGGTATCTTTAACATTTGTGTTTAATAAGATTTATGGAAAAGCAGAATAGGAAAACTCCAAAGTTTCTGGCTATCCATGACATATATTATACAAATAAAAATGAAGTCCCAAATCTCCCTCGAAATTCCATTCCTGTGGCAGCCAACTGCATACTACTTGTAACATACAGTGGAGTTCAACAGAAGAGGAAAATAGGTCATTCCAAAGCTGAATCATGCTAATGGAGGATACTCTGTGGCTACCCTTCTGTCTTTCAAGTCAAAAAGGATTTAGTTAGAGTATTTCCACTGAGACAACCTTTGGTGACTTGGCACAAAGAGACAAAGTGTTTAGTTAGGCCACAAGAACCCAAGCACTCAGGACTCAATACCAATACCCGAGAGCCAAAACCAATTTCTTATATTCCAATTCGGAAACATTCCGCAGCGAGGAACACCAGGGGCAGATATTGCTGCCGACAACAGCAGCTATTCTCTTGGTTTTCTGTGTTTTGTAGGATTTGTGGTTGTACCCCATATAGTTCACTTTGAAATAATCCAGTCCTGAAGTATGAAAGCAAAGATCCTAACAGCAAATTTCACAGTCAAAGGTAATGTTTCAAGCACAATACAACATTTTTGGTAGCTTCTGCTACATGATCAGAGAGCAGCTGGTGGCCAACATAACCGCAGATTTGCAAACAGAAGTAAGAAATAGTGGAACAATGAAGGATTTAGTGGTTTTACAATTCAGTTACTATGCCCAACCATGCCATCAGTTTAATCCCGGTTGCCCTGGATGAATCAGCAAGATTTCATCCTTCTGCAGTTTCCCCAGACTTTTGGCAAGATACTACTGCACTGATTGTCAGAGGAGTGATAAAATTGTGATAACATCCTAGAAACAATACCTGGATCTTATTACTCCCACTCATCATTTGTCTCAGATACACATTGAACAGGAAAGATGACAAGGCAGATCTTCAATGGAGTCCCCAATCACAGTGTCTTAAGGGGAAGGAAGTGAATTTCACACAAGACATTCTGGGAAAAGAAAATCGGGAGAGAAAACAGCAATTCAAAAGCTGTTGTGTGTTCACGACAGGAAATTCAGAGTGTTCGTGACTGTTGTGTAATATGAAAGTCAGTGAAACTTGGAAGACAAATCTAGCAGCATTACCATAGACACACAGTCATAATTCATTCGCAGATTGATGGAACAAGTGCAATTTCCGTCCCATACCCATGCAAATAAAAGGACTGACAAGGATCAAGGAGCTCTAAGATAAGTAGATCTTTGGGAATTTTCTTTCCCAAAGGGTCTGCTGTGATTTTAATGAAAACTACAATGCAAATAATAGGTGGATAGTCAATCAAGTCACTCAGCATCAAGTGTCCATTGTTCTTTATTACAAAACCAGTTATTACATATATTTCACACACACAACATTCAGTTAGAAGGCTTAAAAGATCATGCAGGATTGTGAAATCATAAAGTACTCAAATTAAGGGACTGTCAGAATTTTGAGTCACCTTTTGTATATCCATTGAGGTTAAAGATCATATTGTTTTTTATTTTCTCCAGGGGAATCTCTGTCTCATTGAGTACACAGAGTGGACAGTCCAGTTAATGAACAGAGATGAAGCATCTATAATGGGATTTTTTTTCACTATGTGATTTCTTGCCCTTTTTATTGCAAACTGTTGAATCCATGATGTAAAACCAAAGTTGCTCATTTCTCTCTAGCTTTTTGTTTAATATTCATGTCTATAGTTCATGAATGCTTCACAAATATTTGTGCTATTATTTCCACAAGACAGCCTCAGTGAGCACAGTATTACAGGTAGAGAACAGAAGCACAAAGATCTCAAGGTAAAAATTTTCACTGGTTGTGTGGGTCAGTTCTTGCATGCCTAGAGTAGATCTTTTCAGAATATAAAGAATTATCTGCCATTTAATGTTCTCGAAGCACAGGTCCCATACATGTCAAATATGCCCCTGAACTTCAGGCATTTCTAAAAATCAGGCCTAAGGTAGACACCTAGAAAATGAGGAATATGCTTACTAATAATCTCGGGAAGACAGATTTAAGTCAGCTGTCTGTTATTACATGCGAAGTAGTAGAGTCTGTAAGAGAATCCTCTAGGTCAGTACCTGATAGCCGTGAAGACATTTCTTTCTCTTACACTGTGTTCTCTGCCTTATGACATCCTTTGCCTTCGACTTCTGCTATAGCCAAAATTTCCTTCATGATACTGAAAAAACCTGGGATCTTGTGTGTAAATAACTCTTTGACTATGTAGTTAAAGGTGATATTGTGACTATGTATGTGGTGGCCAGATTAAGGTTGCATAAATAATTCTAGTTTGATCTTTTCATACATGTTAACATTTGACTTGATGACCATAATGCATAATTGTCTTGTAATGTTTTATTTCTTCTTAACTTTTTAAGAAATGAACTGGAAAAAAAAGTACCGTATTCTGGCAGCATGTGAAATGTCAGCAGAATTGGAATCTAGATTCTCTGTACAGCAGTACATAAACTGACAGAGTAATTAATTGCAGGATGAGTAACTATTGAGTAGATGAACCAGCACAACCAGAAATAATACATTTTTCTACCAAAGTAACAACATGATACCCAGTAATTCCTGGTTCCAGTCAGGACTGCATTCTGCAGTTTCCTCTTTCCAGTCCCAGTGTCCTTGCCATCACCTAGGATTTTCTTATGCCAGACTTAGTTTCCTTGTATGGCTACTGAAAGATAGTCACTGGATAGTTGTCCAGCTCTTCTTTCTCCCTTCACTCTTGCTTGTCTACATGCAGCAGACTGGGAATGTTTAAGCCCAGCTTCCCTGCTAATCACTTTAACTATAACTTCAGGGGGTTCTAGTTCTAAGTTGATGAGAATGACTGCTTATCAATTTCTCCTTCTTCTATGCCCAGACCTCACCATTATCTCCTAGTGTCTCTTTCCTTCCTGTCAAAGGCCAGTTCAATTCTGCTTCCTCCTCCAAGCTCTCACAACTTAGCCCCTATTCTTCTCCTCGCCATGTTCTCAAACATCCTCCTTCCCAGTTGTCATAGTTCAGCCCCGATCCGGACCAGATGTTGTGGTTTTGCTTAGTGAGGGGGGCCTAAGGTGGCAGCTTCTGTAGGAAACTGCTAGAAGTTGCTCCCCTTTGTTCAGTGGACTCGGCCGGGCCTAGGGCGGACCCGCTGCTGGCCAAGGCCGAGCCAATTGGGAGCAGAATGTCCCATGATAACGCCTCTGCGATAACGTATTTAAGAAGGGGAAAA